>CM037854.1:49089499-49121324 GCA_021234595.1 Delia radicum
TGCATATTTTTTTAGCTTAGATATTCTACCCCTTCTACATTGGTCCTCTGAAGATTTTCGTTGACGCGAAATGAAGCATGTAAGGACCTGTCATTAGATAAAGTCTGCTTTAAATTAGAAGAAGAACAAACTTTTAATTAATAAATAAACAAAAATATTATCATAAAAGGATTTTTTGAAACTCGAAATAGTTTTGGATATCCAGCTATTTTTGTGAAGCAATGTTTTCCCTACATGAGAGATTCATTGTGTGCCAGAAATTTGAACTTGAAACTTAATCACGTTTTTCTAGAAACCAGGTTTTTTTACAGTGGTACATATGGTTTCTCAAGTTCTACTGAACCGATTTTAATGATATACGGCTTAATCGACGCAGAAATAACCTGGCTACAGTCCCATGCTCAATAATCTATTAAAAAATTGTTTACTAGTTGTTTTTTACACTAGACTACAAAAAGTTGTCAAATATCGATTTTTCATTTTCAAACGGCCGCCATAAAGTTTTTTGGGGCTACAAGGACGACGAAGTCATTCATACTAACCAATTACACGCTTTGCTTTCAGATAAATATGAGTCCCGGAAAGCTGCGTACCAACAACACACCTTTTTTGGTACACCCTACTTTGGAGGCCGAGAGCTTTTTTTTTGACAAATTATTAATTTTGTATTTTTGTTAATGAATTGTGCAACCAAATACAAAGAACAGAATTAAAAAATCTTTTGTCGTTTACTTTCCACAAGGTTTTAAAAAACAGATAAAATTCAACCGTTCAAACAAGAAGACCCCCTTAACTGGTTTAATCGATGGGGTGTATGAGCCTTTTCACAAATTTTTTGGTTTTTATGTGAATGGCAACCCTTACAGATAACATAGGCAATATTTGTATAAAAACTTTTGTTTTCTCGATTACTTCAGCGTTATATTTTTTTCTACTCTATCACATATTAAAATTTTATTCAGAATCCGTTTGCTAGTGGTCCGATTGTAAAGAAATTCCGAACAGGTATAATTGACGTAAGTCGGCAAAATTACAATCGAAACGAATTATTTCCAAAAATTTTGTTATATATCCCATTGTGCATCAGACCATCATATTTTACACATTCTTAGACTGGGTGCGTTTTTACGCTTAAAGTGGAAAGAACAAAAACAAAAAAATAATGTTGTTGTAGGTTAAGGCGGGTTAATTTTATGCAAATATTAAGTTACTGCATACAACTTTTAAAGAATTTTAAAATAAAAAAATAAATCACTGCATAAAAATATAAAAAATATTTTATATAATTAGATGCACGTACTGCTGCATATTCTATATTCAACCAACTGTTCAAACGTAACGTCTGTCATGCATCTTTTTTTTGTGCTTCGTCTGTGATTTGTTTGTTTTTAAATTAAAAATTCCTTAAATTTCATTTAAATGTCACTTATTACAGGATGTCTGTTTAACGTACAGACTATTAATTTAATTATAAATTACTATAGATTTTCTTACATAGAGATATTTTGAAGGAAGAATTTAAAGGAAGAACATACAACCCAAATCTATCCAAGCTCCATTAAATAAGACAAAGATTCTTACTTTAAACTTACCAAAATGTCAAAGAGTCTCCTTGTAAAAAGTTTGTATGGATTCATATTATTTCATAGATTTATGAAAATATCGTCAATCTTTTAAGAGCACCATTAAACGCATTGTGCAGTTGCCTTGTATATGCTCCCGACTCTGTTTCCGTTAGTCAAAATATTCAGAAATAACATCTGAACCAAATACATTTTTCAATTCGATTGGCTCTACATTTTTCTGTGTGTAGGTAAGGCTGAACTGGTCGGTCATAAACCTCGCATAGAGTAGTTAGGTCCCTAGCAGTACCAGATAAGAAAACCCCCACGTTAGTCCATTCGTGATGGTAGCCAGAGTTCCTCACATTCTCTTAGCAAATGCAAGAAGTCTCATGATTCAGATTCAGAGTTTTTCTCAAGATCTCCAAACCGATAGTCCCCAGATAATTTGCCTTGGAGTGTGCGAGAGCTGGGAAGTGGTACTTAATATGTTCCACCATTACCCTATCCCCTGGCAAACTACCCTCCGGCATGCCACAAAAACTACAATCTTCACTCGCCAGCTCTCCTGCTATCTTGGTAAGAACCGCATTCTAGGAATGACCCTTCAATATCCCCACCAGAAGTCTGCAATCGCTTCTGAATAAGGATAGCACGAGTTCGGTAGACCTAAGGTGGTACAACCTTACCTTTTCGTCAGTCAACCGCACCCTACGTCTAGTCTGTCTGCAATCTCTTTACCCACTATGAACCGGTATCTACGAACGTCTGTGAGAATTCTCAAAAAATAAATCCTTCGCGATCCCTTCTAAACCTTCATCAGTTGTATTATCGGGGTGTGTTTTTTGGTTCAGCTGTAGTAGATGTTTTTTCCGCTTTGCGCTATCTCGCTTAGTTTTCGAGATACTGACCATTTCATAAAATGTGTTTTTTTGTAAATGGCCGGTATCTTCGAAACTAAACGGGATAGGGCAAAACGGTCAAGATTTTTGCTCCGTAAGAGTATTAATACACCCTAATAATGCAAATAGACTTGGTCTATTTGTATTATCAGGGGTTATTTATTTATATTTTTTGTATACTCCGATAAAACAAAGTTCGTTTCCAGTTCAATACAATTTCGTTACCTGTAACTAATGTTCCAATTTCACTCGTTTCCGTTCAATTAAATTCCATATCGTTATTCATGTCAAGGCTTTAAATTCTACTCAATATCCGCTGCATTAAAGTTCGTTTCCAATATTAAGCACTCAAATTACCCTCTTTGGTTGTTTTATTCCATATCGTTTCGAGTTCAAAAACTTTTACATTCCATCCATTCAATGACATCTTTAAAAAAATTATTTATTTTTACTTTCCAAATGGTAATAAAAAATGCCCATGTATGTATGAAAACCTGTTCGCCTGATAACTAACTTAATATCCGAAACTAAAGATCTCAACCCCCTGCTGTAAATGGTAAAACTAATATAACCATACAATTCCTTTAACACCAAAGTCTGTAAACCTCTAGATTTAATTATGTATCTTTGGCGAAAATATGGAACTGCTCTTGAATTTTTAGTGTTAACAAATTCGAGGAAACTAAAAAGTTTATCGTGAATTATAATGGCAACATATTTGGAGAATCAGACTTCATCAGTCGCCAAAGTCTAAAAAACTACTGGAACTGTGATATTTATAGTTAACTAATTCCGGAAAACAATGGACAATAAATTTAGGGAAATTCTGCATAATTAACGGTTCGGAAAAACTGTTGATTCGACCATACATTTTTATAGTCATTAAAGCCTGAAAACTGTAGAACCAATTATTAATTAAAAAGATTTTATGAAAATCAACGATTGATTTGTAATTCTTTTAAATTTCAACGATTATAACAGTTATAATTCTTTAAAAAATCCACGATTGGATTATAATCTTGAAAAACAACAATTGAGTTATAATTCTTTTGAAAATCAACGATTGAGTTATAAATATTTTAAAAATCCACTATTGAATTATGATTGTTTTGAAAATCAACGATTGAGCTTTGATTCTTTTGAAAAACAACGATTGAATTATAATTCTTTTGATAACTCACGATTTTACTATTTTTTTTTGAAAACCCGCGATTGAGTTATAACTCTTTAGAAATTACTCGATTGAGTTATAATTCTTTTGAAAATCCACAATTGAATTAAAATTCTTTTTGAATTCATTGATTAAAGTCTTATAGTTAATTATAGTCTTTGAACTTAATGCGTTTAATTTAATTTCGAAATGATTCTTCAGAAATTTTACACCTGATTCAAGCCTTTCGAATGTTTCTTACGTTGTGATTTTTTAGGGGAGCGATAGGTTGAATGCATGTGAGCTTGGATCACCATTCAAATCTGTGGATTCGCAATTGTGCAGTTTCCTTGTGAGTTTGAAATATCCGATGTTAAGGAAATTCAAATCGATAAATAATTTTATTTCTTTGAAAACCATTATATCAAAAACGATTATATTGAAAGTTTCTAAAATTATATTTCTTTAAAAGTACTTGATTCATCAAATTACGATTTAAATTGTGTTTCCATTTATTCCCGTTGTTACGAGACTTTGAAACAAATTACTTTGGTAAAAGTGGTAACCTTACAAAACACATGTTTTAAGTTTTAAGGCTCCACGTGGTTAAGTATTTTTTTTTTTTTTTGGAGACATCAAATATAAACGATCTCAGTGAATTTGTAAACATGAAAAACATTGGTCACCGTTATGTAATTCAATATTTTGATTTGACAGGTCCAAGTCCAACTAATATTCAAGCTGAACTAGATTCTACTCTGGGGGAGTCTGCTCCTTCGTTTACGACTATAAAATATATTCTGGCAGAGTTTTAACGAAGCCGGACGACCTACCAAGACGAACACCGTAGTGGTCGCCCATTTGAGGTGTCCACTAAAGGGTAGCATGAATCTTTTAAGAAATATTCTCTTGCGCACTCTGATGCCAGTTTTGACGACATTTAGACTTAAAATAGCAAAAAAAAAACAGACTATTAAGCTTAAAAATTAGATATTTTTCTTGGGATACCTTAAGTTTTTTCATGCTTTTATAATGTTTAAGATTTAATACGAACTATCGGAGAAAAAAAAAATTATTGTATAAAAAAATGTATAGCATTCATGCTACCCTTTAGTGTCCACGCCAGAAACGGTTGAGAAAATCCACAAAATGGTATTGGATGATCGTCGGCTGAGGGTGCGTGAGCTGGCTGAAATGATAGGTATTTCAAAAAGTGCTATACATCGCATATTGACCCAAAATTTGGAGATGAGAAAGCTGTTCGCAATATGGGTGCCGCGTTTGCTCACAATAGAACAAAAACAGCGTCGTGAAGATGTTTTAATAGAATATTTGGGGATGGTTCACCGCAATAATGCCGAGGTTTTGCGTCGATTCGTCACCAGGGATAAGACATGGGTCCACCACTTCACACCTGAGCCAAAGCAACTGGTAAAAGCATTCCAAAGAATACAAAGACAGTTCCATTTGCAGGCAAGGTAATGTCGTCTGTTTTTTGGGATGCGCGTGTCATAATTTTTATTGATTATCTTCAAAAACTAAAAACAATCAAAGTCGAATATTATGCTAACTTATTGCAGCGTCTAAGTGATGAAATTAAGGAAAATAGGCCGCATTGGCGAAAAAGAAAGAGCTGTTTCATCAAGAAAATGCACCAGTTCACACATCCTCTATTGCGATGGCCAAAATCAATGAATATTTAGTTCTCTCGGATTATTTTCTATTTCCAAACTTGAAAAATGGCTCGGTAGTAAAATATTAGCCAACAATGAAGAGAAAATGAAAGCTAAACAGTTCTTAATATAACCAGGGTATCGTAGCTGGTGAATATAGCTGGGAAAAGTGTATCAATCTAAATGGAGCTTATCTAGAGAAAAAAACAAAACATTTTTTTCAAGTTTGTTGTGTTTTCTTTGTTAGGTCGGCTAATTTTGAGACCGCGTATACTTCCCTACATTTAACATTCTCATCCATTGCCATTTTAATACTCTTGTTTACAATTCTTTGATACTAAATCTTATTCAAATTTGTATACTTGAGATAATTCCAATTTGAAAACTTTCTTGGTAAATTAATGCAAAATACTAAACACATTAGTATTTAGAAAATTAATCATTTATAAATAAATTGAAAATTTGCAAAACAACAAAATCATTTAGATATTATTTATAACAATTGCATAATAGTATTATTTTCGGTTTATAATTATTGTTGATTTATATTAATCTTGATTATTCAAGTAGATTCAAATAGTTAGATTGTATTTGAAAATATGTTTCAACTACAAGTGAGGTTAGGTGTGCCTTAACGGTTGTTTGCATGAAGTGCCTTATGCCAAGAGCATTTCCTATCTTTGTATATAGATTGTTTGAAATACACATTTAAAATTTTGCTATTGGCTAATATACACAATATGTATGTAGTGAAGTGATATAAATACAAAACTAATCACAGAGATGTTGCAGTAGAGTATAGAATAAATAGAGATAAAATTGTTATACAATGTTATAAATTGTGAGGATTTTTCGGAAACAATACAAATTAAAACTCACAACATTTCGGGAATGAATTGTAATTCAAAAATAATAATAATTTGGAATTCACGATTGAATTGTATTTCTTTTGAAAATCCACGATTGAATTACTATTGTTTTGAAAATTGACGATTGAATTGTAATTCTTTTGAAAATCCACGATTTAATATAATTTGAATTATATTTCTTTTGAAAATTCACTATTGAATCATTATTCTTTTGAAAATTGTCGATTGAATTGTAATTCTTATGAAAATACACGATTTAATATAATTTGAATTATGTTTCTTATGAAAAGTCACGATTGAATTATTATTCTTTTGAAAATTGACGATTGAAAGTGTAATTCTTATGAAAATCCACGATTTAATATAGTTTGAATTATAATTTTTATGAAAATCAACGATTTAATATAATTTGAATTATAATTCTTTTAAAAACCCATGATTGAATTGAAATTGAATTATAATTCTTTTGAAAATACACGATTGTATTGAAATGGAATTATAATTTTTTTAAATACAACGATTGAATTGAAATTTAATTATAATTATTTCCAAAATACACGATTGAATTCAAATTGAATTATAATTCTTTTGAAAATAGACGATTGAATTGAAATTGAGTTAGGTTAGGTTAGGTTAGGTCGAAAAGAGGATTCGGAGAAGGGAAATACTTCCCTAAACCGACTCAAGTCCCTGAGGACTTACACTTAAGCCAGAATGTCGGCTTGTTGTGCGCTCTAAACAATCGGTTCTATGTCCTATGTCACCTTACTATCCCAGGAACTCCGTCGCACTGACGAAACTCCTCAACTTCTTCCATCCTATGCCCCTAAGATCCCCCAATGTGGATATTGGGTCACTGGATAGTATTTCGACCCGGATCCGGGCATTCACAGAGATAGTGTTCCAAGGTCTTCTCGTCCTCCCCACAGGCCATGCACACTTCCGAGTGGGCCCTAAGTGTCGAGTGTCCCGAGAGGATTTCCATCAAAAGACTCAGTTCCTTCCTACTGAGATTCAGAATTTCCCTTGTCTTGTCCTTGTCCGGGTTGCCCCAGAGAATATTTGTAGTCCTGCCAACACCAGCATTTTCCCATGAAAAATTGAGTTAGAATTCTTTTAAAAATCCACGATTGAATTGAAATTGAATTATAATTCTTTGAAAATTCACGATTGAATTGAAATTAAATTATAATTCTTTTGAAAATCTAAGATTGCATTGAAATTAAATTATAACTCCTTTGAAAATCCACGATTGAATTGTAATTAAATTATATTTTTTTTTTAAATATTGATTGAATCGCATTATATTTTCTTTGATAATCTACAATTAAATTTTTTTTAAATTATATTTATTCTGATTATCCACGATTGAATTATAATTATTTTGGAAATATTCGATTGAATTCAATACATTGTTATCAAATGTAGTTGTTTCTGGGGAACTTTCGAAAAAAGAGAAGGTATCCAAAAAAAAAACATTAATACCTACGACATTTCGGGGAGAATGGATAAAATTACTAAATTCGATTCTATACTATTTACTTATAGTTAACATCCTTTTCAATTTAGTTAAATTTTAAATCTATTTTCATACTAATAATACCCCACCATCATCATCCATTGTCTTCCTGTCTTGATACCTTCCGTTTGCGAAAATTGAAAATTGCCTTAAATTATTTGTGGAATTATAACAATAGCATATGAAGCGAATTTCCTTTATTTCCACAAAACTCTCATTCAGATGAGTTTATAATGCACAAATTCCTTCCCATAAATTTTTTCGGAAAAAAATCAAAATCTAACCCAAACAAAAAAAAAGAGGAAAATTTCCATGAGGCAAATAATAATATGCATGTTTCGATTTAAACATGCATCGATAGTAACTGCATATTTTGACTATAAAATGCTGATGATTATGATGCCGATGATAACCAGATTTAAGCAGACTTAATGTTTGAAATCTTCAATTTAAATGCAATTAAGTGAGCCTTGCTCGCATTTTCATCGTCATAATCATCATCATCGTTATGCATATTGTAGTTGGTGTTATTGGTATTGTTGGTATAGTGGTATTACGCTTAATTTCGCATACTAGACCGCCTGAATTAAACAGCTTTAATATTTCAACTGATTTCACTATACAAATGAATGATTTTAGGATTGTTGCTGTTTGTTTTAATTTTTGAATTTTTGTTAAAGGCTCTTGACTTTGTCGTATATTAATTGCATGTATAATATAACTAGGGGTTAATTGAAAAGTTAGTGAAATAAAAGAGCAAAGATTTTGGAATTTCCAAAATAGTTTCCAATTCCTAAACACAAGAAAATATTTCCTATACCAACTTTGTTAATCCAAAAATGGTTTTTGAATCATCGGAGTTTCAATTCTATGGTCTGAAGGATAGAATGCGGCGTCCGCTAACTGAAGATCTGAAACTCTGCTAAGTGAAGATCTGAAAAAGGGAAAAAGTCTCTCCCTTTGGCAGGCTGCCGTAAGCCCTTGGCTAGAACGCTAAAATTTCAAAAATGTGTTCCTTCGAATAACACCTAAATCATTGATGTGGTACCTTTAAGAATCCTGCACAGGAAAGCAGAAAATAGTGGTTAAAACGGGGAAAACAAGTTCCCCCTTGGCGGTCTATCAGAACCGATAAAGCGAGGAACTTCAAATTTTGTGTGTAGCTTTAAAATTCGTAATACATATTCGCGAAGACCGGAATTTTTAAAATTCCTATGGGGAAGGTCATGAAGGGAAAGTCCCGGCCAAACTAAAGCCAGGTACTTATGGCTTCCTCATCCGCATAGAAGGGATTTTTAAAATGTCTCCAGGGAGGGGAAAAAGGGAAAAGTGTCCCCTTTGGAGGCCTGCAATTTGGATAGAAATTTGAAATTTAAAATATTTATTCCTTTGAATATGTCCGTATTCATTGATATGATAATTCTTCGATTTCTGAAAACGTGGTGAAAATAAATATAATATAAGTTAAAAGAGTTACCGCTAAAGCGAGTAACTTAAAATTTTGTAAGTGGTTTCCTGATACCTCGTTGACATTGGCTTAGACAGAAATTTTAAATATTCCTAAGTAGATTTTAAAATTTTTCGATGAAAAAATTTGTTGCATATGTCAATTGCAGCAATACAACAATCAAATATTCTTTTTTAATGTTTGTATTCAAATATTACTGCATATTGCAAACAGTGACGTATGCATTAAAGCAATGTTTACAAAACGTTAATAATGTGGATATAGGTCAATGTCGATAATAATTATCTCACATATGATAACGAGAAACACAATTCATGCAGGTGTCAAATAACTTTTTTTCTAAGTGTATTTTCTGTTAATTAAAGTAAATTATCACAAATAAAATTATAATTTTTCTATTAATATGGAAAAAATATTCATGATCTTTAACCGAACTAACCAACATCTCAAACGAGAAACAGATTTCACACTTACAGAAAGAAAATTTGCGATGTATATAAATCATTCCTAACACAATATTCTCAAAACTGTTCAGTGGGTCAAACCAGCAGTAAGCGGACGACATATTGACTAATTTAGCTTTTTGGTGCTTCGAACCGAATGATCTTAAGACCAGTACTTAAAAATGGGAAATAGTATTAGAGTTTTTATTACGTTACAGTTAACAATGTCTTCTTTAGTTAATTATCAATTAACCCACCCATATGTACGTAAATAATATAAATACCAATATATGGCTATGAGGCTTTTCATGCCAACTATCCTGCTTATAAAAACGATAACTCAGCTATGTTAAACTAACAGTTTCTACTATTGTTTTCCTGTACGATACGAATAAAATATGGAAGAACTTTTTTAATATTTCCTAAAACTGGGAAAAGTAGAAATTAAACTGCATCAATAGATTTTTTTTTAATAAATCCTGTAAGTTTCACAATAATCCGACATACATTTTTCCTGTAGCGGAAGAGTTGTAATGGAGAGCCTCATATATGCCAGTTGTTGGGTATTTAAAACAATTATTGGCGTATTGGTGAGTTAGCAAGTGATTGTATGTGATTGCAAGTATAATATGTGTATGTTTTAAAGCGTGCACTTGTGTGTATGCGTGTGTGTGACTGTATAAGTAAATCCGTGTAAGGATATCATTATGATATATTATGCTTAATATTTGATATGATGATATTATGCGTTGATGATAAAGACGATGTTTTTATTACAAATATACGGCTGTTGATGTTGTTGTACTGCTGTTGCTGCCAATTTTAATTACATTATCGTTGAGCGATTAAATGTGAAATTTATTGTAGCTACTCATGTTTAACTCATGCTAAATTATTTGAAAACAACATGTTTTCAGACATATATCAGTCATTCTTTGATATATAATGAAAAAATTGTCATGATTTGACCTAATGTCTTGCAAAAAATGTCTTGCAGGAAAATAATCATTTTATATGAAAAAATGTTAAAAAGTATAAAAAAAATCACACACAAAAAAGTTTGCCTGAAATCTTGCTCAAACTCGGAACCTTCCGATTACAAAAATTACATTCATATAAAAAAAAATGCTTTACCAAAGGTTAGACATTTGAGTCGTTGGCAATTTCTGAATGGACGGCATTGAGAAAACACTTTTTCCCAACGTTGGCATAGTGGTCTTGGCCAATTCTTTGCCAATGAAAACATATACTGGCAAAACGCTTTTAGGAAACGCAGATAAGCGTCTTAAACAAGTGTTCTGCCAGTAGTTTATTTACAATTCCTCTGTTAGCCAGTGCTTTATTTTTTGTACCACTGGCAGTTTCTAACTGGGAATTTAGAGAATTATATAAATTAAAATAAATTTAAAAATCAGCAATAAAATTCGGTATAAGTATTTTATTTCATGTTTAAATGTGCTAAATATAATAAAATGTAAAAATATATACACACGCAGAGAAAAGAGCATCAGATTATGATAGTTTAAGAGCATCATGCTATGATTGCAATGCCTGACAACCATAATATGATCGTAGCAATCATTTTATGATCCTTATATACCATTAGAATCATAATACGAATCATACATAATTAGAATCATAATATGATAATTTCGTGTCCGTAATCATGTTCAATCATATTTTTCCTCTTGCATGCTTTGCAAATAATATAGTGTTTTCTTGTACAATATCACTTGTACCTTTCGTCATTTTTAACACGGTGGGTCTTTTAAATATCAGTGGTTTGCCAGTACTATTTTTTTGTACGGTTGGAAATTTCTACCTGTGTCCCTATTCAGTTTTCCAATTTCTCAAAAACTCGAGATTTTTAAACGTTTTAATTAAACAATTTTTTTTTTAAATCCCAGAAGTATGTAACTTTGAAGAGCAGCATACTCGAAAGTTGTTATCGGAAAGCTTCGAAAAGCGTTTGTTTTCAATTTTTTATAAAGAATATATTGGCAGTTTTAAACAGTTTAAAACACTGTTAAAAAAACATGTTTTTTATAATGAAAAAGGTTTTTTTTTAAATCAAAAAAATTTGATAATACAAAAAATGTTAAATTTTCGATTTATTCATGTTTAATTTCGATAATGCATTTAAAAGTTGTATTTGCAATAAAATGCATTTTTAACAACACAGAAAAAACATTGTTATGACAGGTCATTACCTCATTGGTTACCAATTAATGAAAGGTGATTACCTCCTGCATTACTTTAAAATTCAAAATAAGGGCTTACTGGCTATGGGTTATAGAAGTACGTATATGTAATTGCAAAAAAATGAGTTACTGGTAATTGATTACATCAGTATCGATTTCATATTATTTTATTATAATATTCGCAGCAAAAACATGGTAATGACAGGTCATTATCGTATAGATTACCATGTAATGATAGGTCATTACCTATTGCATTACTTTAAAATACAAAATAATGACTTACTGGCAATGTGTTATAGTAATACTTATATGTAAGTCCAAAATAATGAGTTGCTGGTAATTGGTTACATGAGTATCGATTTGATATATTTTTCGTCTAATATTAATTGGTCTAAAAATTTTTACAAGTAAATTCTGCATGGTAAATTTTTTTTTTTAATTTTTTTTAAAGATTTCTTTAAAAAACACTTATTTTGTAAATCCCGGGAAACCACTTATTCTTTCACTATGAGTAACCAACCAGGTAACTCATTATTCTCAGTTTTTTGTAAGCGAAAGGGTAATGACCACCCAGTTTGAGTTTTGAAACCCTTAATGAACCATTTTAATGAACCTAGGAGGATCAAAAGAAAGTGACACGCTTTTTTTTTTTAGCTGCCCAATGTCATGTTTAAGGGTTAAAAAGTGGTGTTGAATATTAATTTATTTTTGTATGAAAACTTGCCGTTAATTTACAATAACCAGATTTATTTGTACACATAGTTAAAGTACTCAAGAAAGAAAAAAATGTTATACCCATATTGCGTATATACGTGGATCCAGATTTGCCACATTTTTTTATTTTTTGATATATGGGGGAAAAAGGATCTTGGAGAAAAGTTGTAAAAAAAACACAACGATTTCGAATAGCGGAAAAAGATCAGACAACCCCTCTATTAAATTTAATAAGCATTACTGTGCATTATATTTTGCTTAATACAACTACAATTCCTTAATAAAACACCAGATGTTACTCAAAAAATATTTTTTTGATTACAAAAATTTGTGAAAGTCTTAAGACATAAAGCTTTCATTTGATACCTAACTTGTATATACTGTGGGAAGCAAAATTGTCCGGATGTTTTGCATTAAGGAAGTAAGGTAATGAAAATAATGCAATATAGGTATATTATCAAATAATTGTATTTTTTTATTTAATTGAACATTATTCTAAATTATAAAGCACAGAAACTCATATAAATTGCTTTAAAAAAATAAAAAAATTAAAAAAAACAAAAAATTCACTATTTGCACAGTACAAGAAATAAACATTATCACATTATCAAACATTATCAAAATAATGCCGTAAAATTGCTGAAAAATTAAATTTAAGTAAATTCACGGGAAATGATATAAAAAAACGACGTAATGTAGCTTGCAATAATAACCAAGGGGGTCGACCAAGACTGCTTTCTGATGATGATGTCCGGCAGATTGAGCGTTTGTTACGTAAGGATGTCAGTTCCTGGACGGTTAGACGCGCATTAAATAGAATTGGTTAAGTAGCCAGTGTGAAAAATAAAAAGCCAGCACTTTCCGATAGAAAGTGAAAAGACGACTTCATATCTGTAAAACCCACAAAAATTGGACAGTAGATGGCTGGAAACGGGTTATTTGGAGCAACGAAACGAAAGTCAATCGATACCAGTCTGATGGAAAAGAATACTATTGGCACTGGCCGCATGAGCGCATCCAAAAGCACCATGTGAAGGAAACGATGAAACATGGTGTGGAGATGTTTTATTTGGTGACACATTGGACCTTTGTTGAGAATCCACAGTATAATGAAGAAGGAGGATTACCTGAATGTTCTACACACAAAGTTACCAGAATTTGTTGAGGAGAGTGCTTATCCAACCGAAGAAGTTGTTTTTCAGCAAGACGGGAATCCGAAGCACACGGCCAAAATAGCTAAAAGCTGGCTACAAAACCAAACTTTTGGGACAAAGGAATGGCCTGCACATAGCCCAGACCTGAATCCTATAGAAAATTTATGGGCTATTGTGAAAAGAAGGTTGGGTGCATATGAAAACCCACCAAAAAATGTTGACGAGCTTTGGGAGAGAATACAACATGAATGGAGAGCTCTTGACCGTGATAGCATCCTAAAGTTGGTGGAGAGTATGCCAAAACTATTGAAAGCGTAATTAAAAATAAAGGTCTTTGGACGAAATATTAAATTGGCAACGTTAATTGGTTTCAACAAACCCCGCATACAAAAGTGCAAACAGTGCAAAAGTGTCCGAATAGTGAATTTTTTGTTTTTTTTTAATTTTTTTATTTTTTTGAAGCAATTTATATGAGTTTTTGAAAATTTATATAGAATAATGTTCAATTAAATAAAAAAATACATATATTTGATAATATACCTATATTTGTATTATTTTCATTACCTTACTTCCTTAATGCAAAACATCCGGACAGTTTTGCTTCCCACTTTAGTTACATTAAATTGAACGAAATAAACCGAAAAAATTGGGTAATTTTTGACCCTAATTACGATAGTAACGCTTGAACATGAGATTGGGCAGCTCAAAAAGGTATTCCATGCAACATATCTAAGGCTCATTAAGATCTGCCGGTTCGGGATACCTCCCTTGCTAGTTACTTGGCAATATCTGTTTTCTGCTGGGAAGTATTTTTTATTGCATAAAGGTGAAAATCGCTAACCATATTAATCAAAATTACATATTTTTCCGATTTTTTAAAATTTTATTTTGAAAATTAACACCGTGACATAACCTCGAGCTTATGTAAATTTGAAAAACTGAATATGGGGCTCCATGGAGTATGTGTGCACTAAAAATTAATCAAGTTTGAAGAAACTGGATCAACTCCATTTGTGATATATCATGGAACTCATTATATACAACAAACATATGCATATGCATAATCATCATCAGCATATTGTCGTGAATGCAACATACAATTAATTAGAAGATGGCTTTTCACATATTGCATATGAACATAAATTCAGTATGGGCCGTTAAAATTTAAATTTCCTTCGTTTTCTTTGTTATATATAAATTTTTTGCTGCTTTTTTCTTAAATATTAACAATAAATATGCAAATCACGTTATGCAAAAATTTTAAGACATGAAAAGATTCACAACAATATTCAGTTGGTAAGTTTTTAACTACACGAACAACAGTTTTTTTGTCATAAATTTCATTATATAATTATACGGATTCTGTTTTTTTTTTTATGAAAAAGTACAGAAAAGAACAGTCATATTCAGTGATTGAGTTTTAAAGTGTTTTTGTGGCTTTCCTTTTAGTGAATAATAAAAAATATTTGCTTCTGATTGATTAAAAAGTTCAATATTAGGGTAATTAGTGGGGTTCAGGTTAAACTAAAAATATGATAGAATGTTAAACAAAAATAAAGGTGAAAATTAAATTATAAGAAGTCCTTGTAATAGGTCATGCGGAAATGCAATAGTAAGCACCCTAATTTAATTTTTATTATAGTAGAAAGTAAAATTTGTTCAAGCGCATTTTTGATCTTTAGAACCCGAAAAAAATGAAGTATTATAAAAAAAATAGATGTATGGGAGAGAAAGGTGTTTTTATAACCACACTCAGGAAACTTCTGCTTAAAAAGGTGTAGATGTTTGGATTGCAATACAGTTTTCTTTATTTTTAATGTAAATGTCAGTCATTTGTAGAGCAACTTTAATTTTTTACTAACCTTGTGGTTCATTTTAAAAACAAACCACATCAAATGACTGTTTTATGATTTGACATTAATTTTTTACAGTAGTTTTTTGTTATTTAAAAAACAAAAATGTTTGTTTATTTCTTACAAACATATGTGGGTTATTATTATTACAATTGTTAGTAAGTTTTTGAACAGTAAAAAACAAAAAACAGTGTTAGTCGTCCTTTCTTCGAGTGAAATTTCATTTGTTTTTGACTAGAATTGCTGTCGTCTTTACCTACATAATATCATTAGTGTATTATTAATTATTATTAATACCACCATCTAAACTGAAATTTAATTGTAAATCAAAATTGTATTTTTTTTAATTATTGTTAAAATAAACGTTACCTGAAGAGCATAGAAAATTCCAATTAACACAAAACACTTATTTGCTCTTCAGGAGGTATTCGCTTATATTTTGATTTATAAACTACTAGAAACTTTACATATATTACATAGATCTCAAACTCTTCTTCTTTTTACAACAAACACATTTTTTCATACACATTCAAATATTTTTTGTATAGGTATACGACGTATGTCCAACACATTCATACGAGTTATGTGCACTGACAGCTAATGCCAACGAGTTTGAGATCTATGTAATCTATGAAACCTCACGCATAAGATTTGAAATGTAATCTTTAATTTAAACTTATTTTTTATTTATCTTGTATCAATTATTTTTAACAAATAAATTTGTTTAATTACACATATTGTGCCCAATAGTTATATATTTTCTAAGCACTATGTACTAATAGTACACTCAGAAAAAAAGGTTTCATCTATTGATGATAGTGTTTCATAAATAGTTTGTCATCAATTATTCATCATATTTATGAAGTTTTTATTAATATGATGTAAAGTTTCATGAAAATTTATGACAAATGTTTCATAGAGCTCCTTCATTTCACAAAAAAAGTTTTATAAACGTTGTGAAAAAACGTCGGCTTTTTTTTTAAATTTAGGAAATGTCATGAGCAATTAAAGGTTAAAACATAATTGACCTAAGGGACTTAAATCAGGTGTTGGTATGAAACGAAATTTGGAAATACAATTATTTGAAATTAAATAAAATTTAATTTTCTTTTCATACAAACACCTGACTTGAGTCACTTAATCCAATTATGTTTCAGACTTTAGACTTTTTAAAACTGAAATACTACCAGAAATTATTTGAAATTCTGTAACATCTAATGTTCTGAGTTTTAAATATTTTTTTTTTAATATAATATGAAACGTTTATAAAACGGTTCATAAAATTTATGAAACATTTCAGAAAAATTCTGAAACATCAACTAAATATTATCAAATGTTCTGAATTTTAAATAAAATTTTTTTAATATAATATGAAACGTTTATGAACGGTTCATAATATTTATGAAACATTTCATAAATTTGAGATAGGCGTGGTAGAGAAGATTAAGCATACTTTTCTAAAAATCATAACTACATTGTAAATTTTTATTGAATTAGACTGCGCAGTTTCTGGTAACACAACCTTCATCAGTAATCCTTTTTGACAATACTGTAATTATTTGTTATGGTTTTTATTGTTTGATTGCATCTATATGAAATGTTTATTTTTAATTAAATGCAATCCTGACCGTGGCTTGAACCTGCTTTCTTTGCCACATGCACTTCGCACTACACTTAGACAGAGGCTCTAACCAACTGATCTAAGTAAGGTCGATTTTTGCTGTGGCTTAAAACCAGTTTCAATTACACGGGGTCGATTTTACATTTAATTGTAATTGCAGAAGATAGCTAAGACAAACACCACAACAATTCACAATTGTTAGAAAATCATATGTAATCTAATTTCCACTATTTCCCACATTCTGTGAGTTGGCGCAACTATGCTGTATTTTTTTGTACATACGGTAGTTTGGCTATTCACGTAGTTAGGGAAGAGTAAAATGTATGAAACTTTCATTCAAACTTATGAACCTACTTCATGCTATATATGAACTATTTAATAGCATTGATGAAGCATTTCATAAAAGATATGCAAAAAGATTCATAAAAGATATATCAATTGGCCCTTTTATGAAACAGCTTCATCATAATTATGAAATGTTACATTTATTTATTTATGAAGTTTTTTTTATAAATATGATGAAGCTTTTTCCCTGAGTGTAGACACAAAGTGTGTAGTTATAAATAAAAAAATATATTTTTATACAGTTTATGTGTATTTCTGTCTACAAAAATGTATATAGAAATATTTTACACATTTGGTGTCTAAATTTAGGCATTTAGCGTAATATTGCATAAAATTGTACATGCTTTACCGTAGTAAATTTACAAGCATTTGTTAGAGTGGAGTTATGAACTGTAGTATATTTTATCAACTATTTGTTTCTAAAATATCTATTTTGTTACTGAAAAGCACTAAAAACGAAAAATATTGTCTACTTAAAAGAAATTCAATAATTTTAGCAAACTTTAAAAAAAATTCAGTTCAAGGATATACGAAAGTGAAATGAATGCTTGCTTGCAATTTAATATAATTTAGAAAACGCATTTTATAGTATTACAGTTACAATAAACAAATAAACGAATTTTTTGTTTGATTCCAATAATTTCGATAACTTATTGCGTTTTTCCTTTCTATGATACATGGGAGGTAGCCGTGTTTCAGTAATTTCTTCCTTCTGTGTTGAATCACCCTAATATTTCTTTATTGTTTGTATTTTTATGCAATTTGCTGAATATTTTTTTTCTACAGAAAATCAGTTGAGCGATTGCATTGTATGGATTTTTTTGTGGTTTTATGTTTTTATACCAAATCTATTCATAAAATATTGGAAAATATGTAGTATACGAGGGCCGTCCCAAGATGAGCCGACCTTACAAAGAAAACACAAGTTTGGGAAAATTTTTCTTTATTACTCAACATAATCTTCTTTTAGCTCGATACACCTTTCCCAGTGATATTCAATAGCTTCGATACTCCGTTTATAGTAAGAATTATACAGCTCCTTGAAATAGCCGTCAACCGCAGACTCCACCTCTTGATTGTTGACAAATCTTTTTCCGCCGAGCCAGTTTTTCAAGTTTGGAAATAGAAAGTAATCCGAGGGAGCTAAATCTGGGGAATAAGGTGCGTGATGAAGCACTACCAACTTTAATTTACTGATTTTGGCCATAGCAATAGTGGATGTGTGAACTGAGACATTATCTTGATGAAACAACACTTTCTTTTTCGCCAAATGCGCCTTTTTCCCTCAATTTCATCACTTAGCATAATACTTGCCCTTGATTGTTTTTCCTTTTTTGAAGATAATCAATAAAAGTTATAACACTCGCATCCCAAAGAACAGATGCCATGATCTTGCCTGCATAGTGAACTGTATACGCCTTCTTTGCACATGAATCTCCCATTCCAGTCCACTGCTTTGACTGTTCCTTTTTCTCTGCTGTGAAGTGGTGAACCCATGTCTCATTCATTGTCTCGAATCAACGCAAAAACTCGGCTTTATTCCGGTGAAAAATCTCCAAACACTCTATTGAAACATCTTCACGACCCTGTTTTTTTTCTATTGTGCACAAACGCGGTACCCATCTTGCGCACACCTTTCTCATCTCCTGATTTTCAGGTCAATATGCGTTGTATAGCACATTTTGAAATGCGTATTATTTCAGACAGCTCACACACCTTCTTAAACGTTTCTGGCGTGGACACCTCAATTGGTCGACCAAAACGGTGTTCGTCTTGAAAGCAAGCGCTGACTCCTTCAAACACTGCCACCTATTTTAAAGTCAAAAACGAAGGAGCAGACTCCCCAACAGTAGCATCTATCTCGACTTTAATATTAGTTCGATTGAGACCTTTCAAGGGAAAGTATTGAATTACATAACAGTGGCCAATTTGTTTTCCATGTTTACAAATTCACTGAGATCGATTATTTTTGATGGCTCAAAAAAAAATACTAAACAACGTGGCTCCTTGAAACTTAAAACATATGTTTTATAAGGTTGCCACTTTTGACCATTTATGCCAAACTACTGCCTCCATCAAAACGTCAGGTCAGCTAATTTTTGGACCGCCCTCGTACGTATCATAATGAATGCAATTCCCTTATTTACCCTCAATATATTTTTTGTGTGCTTTTTTTTAAAGAATTTCAAATTAAAAAACATAAATTCAAATGTTAGTATTCATCAATATACAAAAGCTATATTGATACGTTGATGCAAAAACTACTTCATCAGTTTAAGCTTTTCATAGTTATTCATTAATGAATACATCAAGTAGATATTTTGTTTAGTATATCGTTTTTGGACAAAAGACAAATTGTTGTGCTTTGTGTTATTTATTTGATTTGGGTTTCTTCATTAAATTAACAATATTTTATCATGATTTATTTTTATTTAATTAAATTTTAGTAGAAGCTTAAACAAAGTGATTGATAGTATCGATATTATAAAACTAGGAAGTAAAATATTTTATATTAACCTGATTCAAACAACTAAATTTAACAAAGGCTATATGATAAAACAAGAGTTTTATGATTTTTTTTTTAACATATTTTATACGTTATTGCTTTAATTCCGAAATCGAGTATTTTTGTAATCTAACAATAAGGTTCGACAAACATTTAAAAGGTTTTTTTTTTATATAACCGAAAATGGCGCCCAATTTAAGTACTTCAGTTATGAATTAATAATATTGTTCTAGATTTTTCTAGCAATTAAAGTTTGTTCAATATATTAAAACTTAAATAAATATCCTTATAAATTATGAAATATTTTTCTACCTTTGAAATACCTCACTTTATTCAATAAAATATTCTTTAACATTTTATATATCTTCAATATTT
The DNA here is from genome assembly GCA_021234595.1 of Delia radicum. Lineage (NCBI taxonomy): Eukaryota > Metazoa > Arthropoda > Insecta > Diptera > Anthomyiidae > Delia > Delia radicum. The sequence continues at coordinate 49,109,855 of CM037854.1, forward strand.
CGTCAATTCTTGAATGACATATTCAGGGAGTATGAAAAACACAACTAACAATATTTATCACAAGGAAATATTTGCCTCTGACCTCCAAATATGTCAACGGAACATTTAAAATGTTTGATTAATTTTTGTGTGAAATATTCTTTGTTGATGTTCATACTCTCTGAAGAAGTGATTCAAGGAAAGACGAAATATTGAAGATATATAAAATTATAAAAGATATTTTTAAATAAAAAATTGGCCTCGAGCTCAATTATTGACTAAAGTCTTAAACAAATATCTTGTAATCAAATTAAAAAAAAAGTACTTTTAACATTTTCTTTAATTATTAAAACTTTCCATCATTGATGAAGTTGTATGTTTTTAAAATGTTTGTTAATGCTTGAATAGTGATTGCAGAAATACAAATGATTTGTTGTTGAAACAAGTAAAGAATTGAATTCAAATGAAATCAACATCTATGAATATATCTATTGCAATCAAATGCAAAAAATACACTATACAAACCAAACATAAATTTTATTTAACACAAAATAAAAAGAGAAAAAACATGCAACATTTGCAACAATACTATACTTACATTACAAATTAAATAGAAGACAAGCTAAGGGAAGTAAGGCTAATAGGTCGATAACATAAATTTTTGAAAACTTATACTTGAAAAGTGCGCCCGGTATGCGGGGGACGTGGGTTCGATTCTCACCAGATATAATATAATTTGTAATTTTATGATTAGTAATTAATAAAAAAAAATAAATATACTTGAATAACAGAATTGTCGTCAACATCCTTTAAGAAAGACGACCGGTCCTGGCCGACACTCAGGACAGGTTGCAAAGTGACAAGTACCGGCACTTGGGGTAACTTTAACACTACCTTGTTATAGGTGGAGGTCAATTGACACAATTTAGATATTTTGTGGAGTGTTAGGTGGTGTGTCTAAAAATATATTTAAAAAAAACCTTCTAGGTGTTTCAGAACGGTCTCATTGCAAGCAAACGCAGTGTCATTTAACTAATCCATACAGGCAAAGGGACCAGGCAGCCTACTCTGTCACATACACTGCGTTGCATAACTATAAGTACAAATGATTTTTGCTATTTTTTCTAATAATACAAACATTTTTTAAAACTTATAACTTTGGCAACCAAAAATAAGCTAGAGCTTTTATTTTTTTAACTTTTATTTGAAAGCATAGAACTACTTTAACTAAATACAAGTTCTGATCATGAAATTATGAAAGTTTTAAGCTATGTTTGCTTTTTGGCTTTTTTTGATATATTTTTTTTGATTTTATTTTAGCTTATTATGTAAATATTAGCTACTTTTTGACTTTTTTCTTTAAACATTAAGCTTATTTTAGTGTTTTTTGTTTTTCAAATAGAGCTTTTTTGCTATTTTTTAGCAATCGCTATTAGGAAGTATTTTTTTTCAATGAAAGTTGAAAATATAATGTTATATGTTGTATTTTGATGAACCAATTTTAGCTTTGCTCAGAAAAAAACAATGTCTCTATTGCACCTTAGTGAGGCTGACGAAGTTCCAAGAAACAAATTTCACAAGAATTTTATTTGTTGCAGCGATTTTAATAAAAACGTTATGAAAGTAAAGGTTTTTTTTTAATTTCACAGCTTATTTTTATATTTAAACGTTTTAAAACATTGTTTTTAGAGCTGTTGTCTATTGTTTAAACTTAATTGCTTTGATACTAATACTAAATGTCTTCTTTCTGACAAAATTTCAAAAAATCTGTCTATTCATTTTTGAATTAAGACGGTGCCCTTTAAAGGTATCCTGAATCCTGTGCGCACTTGGACCTAAGTAAGATCTTATTTTAAAAGTTAATCTTACTTTGAGTCCATTATCAAGTACATATATATATTTTTCTGATTTTTGAAAACTATGGTTGTTTAAAATAATATTTTTTTTAATTTTTACGATTTTTTGATTTCAACACTTTCTCACTTTCTCTCTACGCCCGGCAAACGAAACATTTCTTCACAATACATTTAGTAAATTTAGTTTTCTATCACAAAAGTATTATTTCTAACAAGAGAGGTACACCGACCCGAAGCCGCAGATCTAAATGAGAGGAGCAACCAAACCTCCCATTTAAAGGTCACAAATTGAGCTGAGAAATTGATTTGTTTTTTGTATGAAATCTTGTATAAAATTTACGAAAATTTAATTTATTTGTACTTACGGTTAAAGTGCTCAAGAAAACAAAAATTTTGATACCCATATTGCCTATACCGTGGACGCAAAGTGACCACATTTTTGAATTATTTTAAATATAAGGGAAGAAAGCTCTTTAAGAAAAGTGCGAACGAATACGAGTATCGGAAATTGCTTAGATACCCCGTCGATTACATTAAAAGGGCTTAACAATATTTAACAAATTTAATGTTACTCAAAACACATACATATTTTCAACGGCAAGAATACTCGTTATAATAGAACGAAATAATACTCATGCGAAAAACAAAAAACTGGGGTAACTTAAGATCCCACTTAGTAATCCCTAAACATGAAATTTGGGAAAAACAGTATTTAATATTATTAACATTAATAAATATATATTTTCATATGATACTGCAAAAATTACTGTTTGCTTCTTTTCACTCTTTGTTTTCAACTAATGCAATAAAAAAATTCTTTCTCATTTTTCTTTTTTCTACTCACACTTACAAAAAATGCAAACACCGTCTACCTAGAACTGTCTAGAATCGGTCACACACTAAAAATACACAAATACCATCAAACGTCTATTAAAGAAATGCCCGCACACTTTAAAATACACTACACACACATTAAAACACACAACAATACCACCCCAGCTTTTGAAAAACTCAGCTGTACAATAAAAAAATTATAAATAAATATTTCTATATTAACAAATACGTTCTTGAAATCATTCAAAAAAAACCTAACTAAATATCAGAAGAAAATATTAGTTAAAGCACGGCTTAAATTTGTCCAGGTGGTTAAAATGGGATAACTAACAACTTTAGTTAAATAACAGATTTAAACTAAAACAGCAGAACAAATAAGTTCAACCGAATTGGAATACGTTTAACAGACTTTTGAACTAACTATTTATTTTTTTTTTTATGAGCGTAAGATTTTTGTTAGACAAAATTTTTCAAATATAAAGTTTTTTGGCTGATTTTTTGCAAATATACTTTTCAAAGGTATACACCAGACTTGGGCGACGTCAATTACATTTAAAAATCGTTCACTTATGAAATTTTTCTATATCATTAATAATATCAGACCTACACTCACACTTGTGAGCTTAATCGCTTCCTTGGAAAATGTTTAAAATCTTTAATACCAAACATGGGGATTAGTAAAACAACATCTGGGTATTTAATTACAGGTCAATTACTCAATTACACCCAATTACATGTAATTGAACATAAAAAAGTAATTGGCCTGTAATTAAATACACAAATATTGGAATTATGTCCCATGTCTGGTATTGACAAAATTTAAAATTTCCCAAGGAAGCGTTTAAGCCCACAAGTGTGAGCGTAGGTCTGAAATTATTAATGATATAGAAAAATTTTATAAGAGAACGATTTTGAAATGTAATTGACGTCGCCCAAGTCTGGTATTCACATATCTTACTAAAAGTTGGACTCTGAGTTCATCTCGGAAAGCTACACTCATAATTATCCATGCATAAAAATACGAAATTATACAAAAATACAAAAAATTTCGTAAAATTTACAAATTTTCGTTTATTTTACAAAAAATTTGGTTATTTTGACATTTTTTCGTAATTTTACGCATGGATTATTATCAACGTAAGCCGCCATATAAAATTTTTCACAAATCGCGAGTTTTGTATATGGAGCACCATATTGAAAGTAGTTTTTTTTTGCTGTGAAACATCTCTTCTGCATGAACATTTTTTACGGTCAATTGCTAGTTTAGCGATAAAAATTTGCTTAAACCGTAAAAATTGGGAATAATAACCGCTTAATAGCGGGTTTAATATACAGTTTTGTGAGACCAATATGTACCTCATATGAGAATACAGGTGTTGTCTTTACATTACAAAAGAAATGAGTCTGATTGATTGCATTTTAAAAACGTTATATGTAAAGAACTGCATTTACATGCTCCAAATTTTAAAGTCATTGTGTGGAAAACCTGTACCAAAGATCGAAATATAAAACACTCTCTTGAAATCAGCGTGCCTGAAATATATAGAATTTTTGGTCATAACCTTATTAATTTTTAAAAGTTATGATTTTGTCCTCCTGTGTTCTTAGAAGTTCTGTAAGTTTTTTTTGTTACAACTTTTTTATCTATCGACAGATTTTAGTAATTTTTTTGTTACAACTTTTTTATCTATCGACAGATTTTAGTAATTTTCTTAACTAAATCAATCAAATATATACTATACATCTTCATCATATTTTAGTTTTATAAAATCTTTTTATTTAATAGTAGTCCTCGTTTCAAAATACGCACTAAAGTTAGTAAAATTGTTTGCTAAAAGTACTAAAAATTAGTAAAATATGATATTGCAGGAAAAACTGCTAAATTTTGATGATTTTTGTTTTGTAAACTATTAGTAAGATAAGAATAGCAAAATGAAGCTGTCAAATCTACAAAATACAAGTTGCATTTGAGCTAAATTTTGGTAAAATCCGTTTTAAATTTGTTAGCTGTTTTTTCTCTATTAATATTTAGCAACAGTTTTGCTGATTAATTTGCTTTTCTCAATGAACTAAAAATTGACTCAAATACAACTAAAATTTTGTAAATTTAACAGTTTTATATTTACTGTTTTTATCTTACTTCTATTTAATGATTTTCTTTTAAACGACCTTAAGATCTTTTATTTATAAATTATAATTATTTATTTCCAATATTTCGTCTGAACTTTGGATGACATCTTCAGGTAATAATAATCACCCAATGTGGGGACGAAATATTGGAAATAAATAATTATAATTTATAAATAAAAAATCTTTAGCTCGTTTTAAAAGAAAGTCATTGAAAGAATATGAAAGAAAACCTAATAACTTTACAAATATTTAGCAAAACAAATTTGTTATTTTTTTGCAAACGTAATTTTGAACTAACTTTAGTAGCTTTTTGAGCTATTTTTCAAAGTTTATTTCTATAAGTGCCACCAAATCGATGCACATGGTTCTGCTTACTTCCCTTTGTAAACTATAGTAGTGTTGTCTTGTAATCATTATCATCATCTCCTCAATTTGTCTGTATGTTTTGCCACGCGATTCAAATTATTTTTACAAGGAAATAATACATTCATTTAAATTGGTTTACCAAGAAAAACATAAATAAATAAGTCTGGTAACTTGTACTAAATCTTCTACGAATGAATGAATGGAATGAATGTTGCTCCAATAGCAATAGTTGCAATAAGAAAGAACAAATTTAAATCTAACATAAAATCAAAATCAGAATACAATTTAATATGGTATTTAACTGAAATTTTAATAATCATGGGCAGGGCAGCGACTTTCATGCAAATGTATACTCACCCATAGTCACCCATTAAAAAAAAAAAAATAACTTGATGATGAAACAAAGAAATGTACCATATTTGACAAATAGCAATACAATTTGATCCGAAAAATGGTGGATCGTTTTATATATAAAAGGATTATGTTCGATCTAGTGCGAATCCATGGGGTGCGTGGATGAGGGTGATATCCCCCCCCCCCCCCCCCCCTCCACACAACAAACCGATTAAAAAATTTTAAAAAATATGAACCGACACAAAAGAACTTTAAAATAACAGATTTTATAATTTAGAATCATGGTTAAATTAAATAGTATTGCCAACTCAAATATTTTTTTCCTGCCCTAGACTTTTTGTTAAAATTTAAATTTCAAATTTGGCACGAAAAATGCAATGCCAATTCCAAAAATTATAATTTTTAATAGTTTTTTAAGGTTTTTGAAGAATATTTTTAATAAAAAACGGTAATGAAGGAATTAACAGTTACAGTGCTAAACGATACGTATACTCATAGTAATACAGCATAAAAAACGTAATTAATATCAAAATAACGAAAACTTTCGTAAAATAAACAAACTTTAGTTCAGTTTACAAAAGTTTTATTGAATTTCACGTATTGGCCAGATTTTTCTCAAATTTGCATTAAATTTAGCATGTGTTAACGCAGTTTTTTTACACATAAAATTTTATAAATCAAATATTTTATCTTAGTGCTTTATGGAAAATACACACAGAAAAAAATTGAGCTATTTTCCAACTGCAATTCGTTTACTACGACTCAAATTCGGTTATTACTAATTTTAGTCGGTTGGTACAACTTAACATTAGTTTTCACAACAAAGTACGGTTAATTGAAATAAATATTAGTTGCAATGCCAAAAATATTTAGAAATCTAATGTAAATATCGTTATAAAGGGTGATTTTTTTAGCAACTTTCTTTTTGGCAAAAACTGTTTTTTTGGCAGCTCAGCTGTTTTCGTGTAATATGTTGCTGTTAAACATGTTCAGTTTGGTCTATAATTTAACCATGAATCGACTTACAAACGAACAACGCTTGCAGATTATTGAATTTATTATTAAAATTCATGCTCGGTTAAGAAAGTGCATCGTGTACTTCTTTCAATTTATGGTCAGTTTGGGCGGCCTTCTGAGGCGTCTATTCGGAATCTTGTGACTAAATTTCGCACCAAATTTACATTATTGGACATTAAACCACCAACGCATACGTAGAGTGTGGACAGAGGAAAATATCGCAACCGCCAGCGTTGTGGAAGACCGTGAATTATCGATTCGGCGCTGTTCTCAGCAATTGGGCCTCTATTACTCCACTCGGTGAAAAATTTTGGTGAATTATTTGGGATGGATTTTAAAATACAGCTGGTGCAAGAATTGAAGCCACACGACCTATCACAAGGGCTACTTTTAGAGAATGGCAAAGTTGGATGAGATTCTACTTTTTTGTCGCAAAAGCTCATTTCTGGTTGAATGGATACGTGAACAAACAAAATTGCTGTATTTGGTGTGAAGAGCAGCCAGAAGTATTGCAAGAACTGCCAATGAATCCCGAAAAATGCATCATTGGACCGTACTTTTTCCAAGACGACGAAGTCAGGAACGTTACTGGAATGGCGATCGCTACCGTGCGTTGATTACAAATTTTTTTTTTGCCCAAAATGGAAGAGCTGGACTTGTAGTTTCAACAAGATGGTGCCACATGCCACACAGCACCCGAAACAATGGCCCAATTGGTGGGCGAGTTCAGAGAACAGTTTATTTCACGTTTGTGGTCGGTCAATTGGGCGAAGAGATCGTGCCAATATTGACGCAAAATTGGACGCAGCTGATGAACTATTTGAGGCGTAGCTGCGGTCAACATTTACATGAAATCATCTTCAAACATTGAATTATATAGATCGTTCTATCGACTCTAATAAAGATTTCATACATTTCTCTAAATTTTATGTGTTTTTTTAAAATCAATCCGAAAGCTCTTAAAAAATCACCCTTTACTAACTAAATGGATAAGTTGTTACCATTAAAATACACTTTTCAATTCGGTTGGCACTTTATTTCTCTGTGTGTATGTAAAATACATTCATTAACATTCGGGTATCAAATTTGGTTAATAAATGCGCAACATTAACATGTCAATCTGTGTTTTTTCTCAGTTTTTACTATATTTTAGCATTTTTGCACAACTTATCATCCCATTTAGCAATCGATCAAAGCATTTTGTGCATAAGCAAAAATACAAATTTGACCAATTATTTCGTTGTAAAACAGAAAGTGCTGTTCATGGAAAAACGCTAAATGTACCTATAATTTATATAGTAGCATAGCGAAAAAGGACGACCTATTAGTTCATCTTTTAGTATAATATGCAAATCGCTTAAACAAAATTCAGCCAAAAAATTATATTTGCGAAAGTTATTTAAACAAACACTTCATTACATTACAATGTCCAGAAAATGTTTTCAAATTCATACAAATATGTGAACATTTTTAACATAGATTTTAAAAATATTTTCTAGACATTTACTGAGATTTTAAAATATCTTTCGGATATATAAACTTTTTTGTCTCAATTTTGGTGCACATAATTTTTTTTAGCTATTTACATATTATTCTAAAAGATGAACTCATAGGTCGTCCCTTTTCGCTATACTGTCATATAAATTTTAGACACATTTCGAGTTCTTCAGAACTTAGAAAAACGTGGATTTAGTGTTAACGCTGTACATTTTATTAAAGAAATTTGATACCTGAACCTTAATGAAGGTCTTTTAGGTATTTAGCAGAAAAACTACTATAAAATATTTGATTATTAAAAATTGTATGTCTAAAAAACTGCGTTAAAACGTTCAACTTTAATGCGAATTTGAGAAAAATCTGGTCCATTTGTGATAACACTGGGAACGCCATTAAAATAAGCATGGGCGAAATATTTAGGATTAATGGTCGGTGCTCTTGTTTTATGAAATTATAAAATTGTATGAAAAATAAAAAAAATTAAGTCTTTAAAATAATTTCATAGCTCTAAAATAAATTTCATTAAATTTGTGATTCATATATGCTCATAAGTATTCATATGCGATCATACATGTAACCATTACCTCAATTTTCGTTAATGTACCCATATGACCATGTATGGAATGTATGGACATGTATGATCATACATGTAAATATTACCTCAATTTTCGTTAATGCACAGACATGAACATATATGGTCCAACATATGAATCATTTATGAATACATATGAGTCATGTATGAATGCATGTGGACATGTATGAAGCATGTGTGATCATTTATGGGTCCATATATGCCGATTGTAACAGGGGAGATAATTTATAAATTTAATGAATTTTTTTTATGAAACTATAAAATTTATGAAAAATTTCATAATATTAATAAAATTTCGTGGACATAATGAAATTCTTCATCGAATCTACGAAAAAAAATTCAATGAAATTGTTTCATTAATATAATGATGGATAATTCTTTTAGTGTATATTAAAATAATAAAGCACTTTATAAAATATGTTGAGCACTTGAGAATTAAATCTTAAACTGAAGTTTGAAATGTACAAACAAACATTAAGCATATTTCGATTAAAGTTCATGCTTTAAGGCATATTTTCGATATTTTACTACATGAAGTCGCTTGCCCTTATGATGAAAGTGAGTGGGGTAATTTAAAGACAATTATACCTTTAAATATAGCCATAAAATTGTTAGTTTCAATAACATTCAACAGCAACAGTTGGAGTTAATGTATTATTCGTTGTTTTACCACAACAACGATTTAGTTGTTGTTTGAAGTTCAATTTTGCCACAATCATTGGCTTTGTCATCATCATCTTCATCATCGTCGTTATCATTGTTATCCCGGCGGGAGTTAAAGCATTTACCAGTTTAATATAGCTGCTGTTTAATTTTTTGTCTGCTTCCTCTACTAACTGCTTAAACTTAATTACATGACACGCAAAATCCAACACTTCCACACTAAACGATTAATGTCAAGACTTCTTTCGGTGTTTTTTTTATATTTAGTTTGCCGTTGATCCCCCTATTTTATATTTAAATGTTATTTTTGGTGTACGTTTTATTTAAGAGCAGTTTATTTAATTCTCTATTGGGTTGTTTTTGCTATTGTTATTAACCCTTTAATACGGGATGTTTAAACTTTGAGACTATATATTTTAAAAATTTACGATTTTTCAGCAAAAGGGACTTGAATAATAATATTTGTTTTTACAGTGATAATTATCTGCATGATATTAATGCATTTTTGCATTGAAGAAAGGAATAAAGGAAGTTGCACTGGAACTGGTTCATTGAAACTGTACATTAAATTAATGCAAGTATTCATAAACTCAATTGAAAAAACTAAACATTTTTGATCACTCAATGCTAAAATTTCATAAAAGAATTAGTTTCATAAAAATTATGATTTATTTTAGGTAATTCTTGTTCACTTTGTAAAGAAATTTTCGTTAGGGTAATGAAAGTTTTCATTATTTTTTTGTCAATAGTTTTAAAATTTTAATAGTTTCTTTTGCAAAACTTTACACAAAGTTTTAAACATTTTGTTAATTAAATTGAAAAACTATTGTAAAAACTTGAAAAAAAAACACCTTGAAACAATCACAAAATTTCGGAAATAAGTCGTCGAAAATCGCTTATATTGCAAAAACGCCAAATAAAAAAAACTCTCCAAATTGAAAAACATCGTTAAAATTTGCAAAAAAAAGCTTTACAATTTAAAAAGTCACCCAAAAATTGTGGAAAAATCGACAAAATCGCTACTTGATAAAATTGAAAAAAAAACTAATAAATAAAGTAAAAGGAAAAATTTAAACAAACCAACAAACTTTTTAAAAAAGTCACCCGAATTTAAAAAAAAAAAAAATACGTTGTAATTGAAAAATATTAAAAAAGCACCAGAATTTGAAAAAAGTCAGAACTAAAAAAAAAAATCGCTAGAATTGGAATTAATTCAAAACACCAAAATTAAAAAAATGCTAATATTTGGAAAACTCGACATCATGTGAGCGATTTTTTAATTTTTAGAATCATTCTCAAATATTTGCAATTTTTTTCAATTTAATCGCTTTTTTTAATTTTTTTTTTAAAATTTTTTTTTTTTTAATTTTTGGTGAATTTTTAAATTTATGCATTTTTTGTTGCTGTCATGGAAATTTTGTGTGCTGCACAAATTCGTTTTCAATTATATATTTCCTACACAGAGAGAATTTCTTGGACGAGTTTTTTAATGAAATTTTTTCACTAAACTGCTGAAGTTTCACAATGTGTGAATGAAAATTTTTCTTAAAATTTATGAAAAAGATTCATAGTTTTAATAAATCTATTTTTTTTCATTAGTCGCATGGAATTTTTAATATATAAAATGGAATTTTTTTATAAAATTTTATGAAAAACTGCATCAATTTAATGTCAAGTTTTCAAAGTAATGAGTGCAGTGATATTTTATACTTCTAAATGCAAAAATTCATTGGTAATAGCATTCTCTCAGGTAGCTATTATTAAACTTTTATTTCAAAATTAAAATTTATACCTTTTTCAGTTTATGCCTCTGCGCCATATTGTCTTTTGTAGAGGCTAGTTGGCCAAATTATACTATATACTTATTTAAGTATAATAAAATTATAAAACATAAAAAAAAATAAAATATATATAATTTTTTTTGCAAAATTAAATATTAATACATATTTTTGAAATATTAGTTAATTTATGCAGGAAATTTACCAAAGTGGTTTCTAAAGTTTCAAGCATGGTATTCTAAGTAGAAATTCTATGATTTCTTGTAATATGTTGTGGTTTTTGATATCAGATATCAAAAAATGTTTTTAATTGAAGTTTTATAGAAAATATAATTTTTAGTGCAATTGTAGAAAATTTAGATGTATCCTTTACATTATCACTCATATTTTTTTTTACCGCTGAA
>CM037854.1:49121424-49150936 GCA_021234595.1 Delia radicum
TTAATTATCAACGAAAATATTTTATACAAACTCATTAAACACATGAAACTTTCATTACTATTAGGCTAAGATTAATATAAAAAATTTCATATAGTTTATGAAATTTTTATTGGGTCAATGAAACCATTCATTAAAATTGATTTAATGAAACACCTTTCATTTACTCAATGAACCGTTTCTTTGGGGACTTTTTTATGAAAAAATTCATTAGATTAATGAAGGAATTCATTAATATTACGCACAAATTTCTATCAGTGTAGGTAGATATCCTCCCGAGCAGTTTTGTATTGAAAATAACCAAAACCTGTTCAGCGGTAAAAAAAATTATGAGTGATAATGTAAAGGTACATCTAAATTTTCTACAATTGCACTAAAAATTATATTTTCTATAAAACTTCAATTAAACATTTTTTGATATCTGATATCAAAAATAAACAACATATTAAAGAAATCAATAGAATTTCTACTTTTAAATGTTATATAAAGAAATACCTGCTTGAAACTTTTGTAAATTTCCTGCATAAATTAACTTAAATATTTCAAAATATGTATTAAATATTTTAATTTTGCAAAAAAAATTATATATATTTTATTTTTTTTATGTTTTATATTTTATTATACTTAAATAAGTAATTAGTATAATTTTGCCAACTAGCCTCTACAAAAGACAATATGGCGCAGAGGCATAATATGAAAAATGTATAAATTTTAATTTTGAATAAAAGTTTAATAATAGCTATACTGAGAGAATGCTACTACCAATGAATTTTTGCATTAGATATATAAAATATCACTGGCACTCATTCTTTGAAACTTGACATTAAATTGATGCAGTTTTTCATAAAATTTTATAAAAAATTTCATTTTATATATTAAAAATTAAATGCGACTAATGAAAAAAATAGATTCATTAAAACTATGAATCTTTTTCATAAAGTTTAAGAAAATTTTCATTCACATTGTGAAAACTTCAGCAGTTTAGTGAAAAAATTTCATTAAAACTCGTCCAAAAAATTCTCTCTGTGTATGAAATATATAATTGAAAACGAATTTGGTGCACACAAAATTTCCATGACAGCAACAAAAAATGCATAAATTTTAAAAATTCACCAAAAATTAAAAAAAAAAAATTTTAAAAAAAAAATTAAAAAAAGCGATTAAATTGAAAAAAATTGCAAATATTTGAAATGATTCTAAAAATTAAAAAATCGCTCACATGATGTCGAGTTTTCAAATATTAGCATTTTTTTAATTTTGGTGTTTTAATTCCAATTTTAGCGATTTTTTTTTTTTAGTTCTGACTTTTTTCAAATTCTGGTGCTTTTTTAATATTTTTCAATTACAACGTATTTTTTTTTTTAAATTCGGTGATTTTTTTAAAAGTTTGTTGGTTTGTTTAAATTTTTCCTTTTACTTTATTTATTAGTTTTTTTTTCAATTTTATCAATTAGCAATTTTGTCGATTTTTCCACAATTTTTGGTGACTTTTTTAAATTTTAAAGCTTTTTTTTGCAAATTTTAACGATGTTTTTCAATTTGGAGAGTTTTTTTTATTTGGCGTTTTTGCAATATAAGCGATTTTCGACGACTTATTTTCCGAAATTTTGGTGATTGTTTTTTTTTCAAGTTTTTACAATAAGTTTTTCAATTTAATTAACAAAATGTTTAAAACTTTGTGTAAAGTTTTGCAAAAGAAACTATTAAAATTTTAAAATATTGACAAAAAAATAATGAAAACTTTCATTATCCTAACGAAAATTTTCTTTACAAAGTGAACAAGAATTTCCTAAAATAAATCATACTTTTTATGAAACTAATGCTTTTATGAAATTTTAGCATTGAGTGATCAAAAATGTTTAGTTTTTTCATTGAATACTTGCATTAATTTAATGTACAGTTTCAATGAACCAGTTCCAGTGCAACTTCCTTTATTCCTTTCTTCAATGCAAAAATGCATTAATATCATGCAGATAATTATCACTGTAAAAAGCAAATATTATTATTCAAGTCCCTTTTTGCTGAAAAATCGTAAATTTTTAAAATATATAGTCTCAAAGTTTAACATCCCGTATTAAAGGGTTAATAACAATAGCAAAAACAACCCAATAGAGAATTAAATAAACTGCTCTTAAATAAAACGTACACCAAAAATAACATTTAAATATAAAATAGGGGGATCAACGGCAAACTAAATATAAAAAAACACCGAAAGAAGTCTTGACATTAGTCGTTTAGTGTGGAAGTGTTGGATTTGCGTGTCATGTAATTAAGTTTAAGCAGTTAGTAGAGGAAGCAGACAAAAAATTAAACAGCAGCTCTATTAAACTGGTAAATGCTTTAACTCCCGCCGGGATAAACAATGATAACGACGATGATGAAGATGATGATGACAAAGCCAATGATTGTGGCAAAATTGAACTTCAACAACAACTAAATCGTTGTTGTGGTAAAACAACGAAATAATACATTAACTCCAACTGTTGCTGTTGAATGTTATTGAAACTAACAATTTTTATGGCTACATTTAAAGGTATAATTGTCTTTAAATTACCCACTCACTTTCATCATAAGGGCAGCGACTTTCATGTAGTAAAATATCGAAAATATGCCCTTAAAGCATGAACTTTAATCGAAATATGCTTAATGTTTGTTTGTACATTTCAAACTTCAGTTTTAAGATTTAATTCTCAAGTGTTCAACATATTTTATAAAGTGCTTTATTATTTTAATATACACTAAAGGAATTATCCGTCATTATATTAATGAAACAATTTCATTGAATTTTTTCGTAGATTCCATGAAGAATTTCATTATGTCCACGAAATTTTATTAATATTGTGAAACTTTTCATAAAATTTTATAGTTTCATAAAAAAAATTCATTCAATTCATATATGGACCCATACATGATCACACATGCTTCATACATGTCCGCATGCATTCATACATGACTTATATGTATTCATAAATGATTCATATGTTGGACCATATATGTTCATGTCTGTGCATTAACGAAAATTGAGGTAATATTTCCATGTATGATCATACATGTCAATACATTTCCATACATGGTCATATGTGTACATTAACGAAAATTGAGGTAATGGTTACATGTATGATCGCATATGTATAGTTATGAGCATATATGAATCACAAATTTAATGAAATTTATTTTAGAGCTATGAAATTATTTTAAAGACTTAATTTTTTTTATTTTTCATACAATTTTATAATTTCATAAAACAAGAGCACCGACCATTAATCCTAAATATTTCGCCCATGCTTATTTTAATGGCGTTCCCAGTGTTATCACAAATGGACCAGATTTTTCTCAAATTCGCATTAAAGTTGAACGTTTTAACGCAGTTTTTTAGACATACAATTTTTAATAATCAATTATTTTATAGTAGTTTTTTCTGCTAAATACCTAAAAGACCTTCATTAAGGTTCAGGTATCAAATTTCTTTAATAAATGTCCAGCGTTAACACTAAATCCACGTTTTTCTAAGTTCTGAAGAACTCGAAATGTGCCTAAAATTTATATGACAGCATAGCGAAAAAGGATGACCTATGAGTTCATCTTTTAATATAATATGTAAATAGCTTAAAAAATTATGTGCACCAAAATTCAGACAAAAAAGTTTATATATCCGAAAGATATTTTAAAATCTCAGTAAATGTCTAGAAAATATTTTCAAAATCTATGTTAAAAATGTTCACATATTTGTATGAATTTGAAAACATTTTGTGGACATTGTAATGTAATGAAGTGTTTGTTAAAATAACTTTCGCAAATATAAATTTTTTGGCTGAATTTTGTTTAAGCGATTTGCATATTATACTAAAAGATGAACTAATAGGTCGTCCTTTTTCGCTATGCTACTATATAAATTATAGGTACATTTAGCGTTTTTCCATGAACAGCACTTTCTGTTTTACACGAAATAATTGGTCAAATTTGTATTTTTGCTTATGCACAAAAATGCTTTGATCGATTGCTAAATGGGATGATAAGTTGTGCAAAAATTCTAAAATATAGTAAAAACTGAGAAAAAACACAGATTGACATGTTAATGCTGCGCATTTATTAACCAAATTTGATACCCGAATGTTAATGAATGTATTTTACATACACACAGAGAAATAAAGTGCCAACCGAATTGAAAAGTGTATTTTAATGGTAACAACTTATCCATTTAGTTAGTAAAGGGTGATTTTTTAAGAGCTTTCGGATTTGATTTTAAAAAAACACATAAAATTTAGAGAAATGTATGAAATCTTTATTAGAGTCGATAGAACGATCTATATAATTCAATGTTTGAAGATGATTTCATGTAAATGTTGACCGCAGCTACGCCTCAAATAGTTCATCAGCTGCGTCCAATTTTGCGTCAATATTGGCACGATATATTCGCCCAATTGACCGACCACAAACGTGAAATAAACTGTTCTCTGAACTCGCCCACCAATTGGGCCATTGTTTCGGGTGCTGTGTGGCATGTGGCACCATCTTGTTGAAACTACAAGTCCAGCTCTTCCATTTTGGGCAAAAACAAATTTGTAATCAACGCACGGTAGCGATCGCCATTCCAGTAACGTTCCTGACTTCGTCGTCTTGGAAAAAGTACGGTCCAATGATGCATTTTTCGGGATTCATTGGCAGTTCTTGCAATGCTTCTGGCTGCTCTTCACACCAAATACAGCAATTTTGTTTGTTCACGTATCCATTCAACCCGAAATGAGCTTCGTCGCTGAACACAATTTTGCGACAAAAAAGTAGAATCTCATCCAACTTTGCCATTCTCTAAAAGTAGCCCTTGTGATAGGTCGTGTGGCTTCAATTCTTGCACCAGCTGTATTTTAAAATCCATCCCAAATAATTCACCAAAATTTTTCACCGAGTGGAGTAATAGAGGCCCAATTGCTGAGAACAGCGCCGAATCGATAATTCACGGTCTTCCACAACGCTGGCGGTTGCGATATTTTCCTCTGTCCACACTCTACGTATGCGTTGGTGGTTTAATGTCCAATAATGTAAATTTGGTGCGAAATTTAGTCACAAGATTCCGAATAGACGCCTCAGAAGGCCGCCCAAACTGACCATAAATTGAAAGAAGTACACGATGCACTTTCTTAACCGAGCATGAATTTTAATAATAAAATTCAATAATCTGCAAGCGTTGTTCGTTTGTAAGTCGATTCATGGTTAAATTATAGACCAAACTGAACATGTTTAATAGTAACATGTTACACAAAAACAGCTGAGCTGCCAAAAAACAGTTTTGCCAAAAAGAAAGTTGCTAAAAAAAAATCCACCCTTTATAACGATATTTACATTAGATTTGTAAATATTTTTGGTATTGCAACTAAAATTTAGTTAAATTAACCGAACTTTGCTGTGAGAACTAATGTTAAGTTGCACCAAAGGACTGACATTCGTAATAATCGAATTTGAGTCGTAGTAAACGAATTGCAGTTGGAAAATAGCTCAATTTTTCTCTGTGTGTATTTTCCATAAAGCACTAAGATAAAATATTTGATTTATAAAATTTTATGTGTAAAAAAACTGCGTTAACACATGCTAAATTTTAATGCAAATTTGAGAAAAATCTGGCCAATACGTGAAATTCAATAAAACTTTTGTAAACTGAACTAAAGTTTGTTTATTTTACGAAAGTTTTCGTTATTTTAATATTAATTACGTTTTTTATGCTGTATTACTATGAGTGTACGTATCGTTTAGCACTGTAACTGTTAATTCCTTCATTACCGTTTTTTATTAAAAATATTCTTCAAAAACCTTAAAAAAACTATTAAAAATTATAATTTTTTGGAATTGGCATCGCATTTTTCGTGCCAAATTTGAAATTTAAATTTTGACAAAAAGTATAGGACAGGAAAAAAATATGTGAGTTGGCAAACCTATTTAATTTAACCATGATTCTAAATTATAAAACCTGTTATTTTAAAGTTCTTTTGTGTCGGTTTATATTTTTTTAAAATTTTTTAATCGGTTTGGTTTGTGGAGGGGGGGGGGGGGGGGGATATCACCCTCATTCACCCACCCCATGGATTCGCACCAGATCGAACATAATCCTTTTATATATAAAACGATCCACCATATTTCGGATCAAATTGTATTGCTATTTGTCAAATATGGTACATTTCTTTGTTTCATCATCAAAGTTATTTTTTTTTTTTAATGGGTGACTATGGGTGAGTATTAAAAATTCAGTTAAATACCATATTAAATTGTATTCTGATTTTGATTTTATGTTAAATTTAAATTTTTTCTTTCTTATTGCAACTATTGCTATTGGAGCAACATTCATTCCATTCATTCATTCGTAGAAGATTTAGTACAAGTTACCAGACTTATTTATTTATGTTTTTCTTGGTAAACCAATTTAAATGAATGTATTATTTCCTTGTAAAAATAATTTGAATCGCGTGGCAAAACATGCAGACAAATTGAGGAGATGATGATAATGATTACAAGACAACACCATATATTTTACAAAGGGAAGTAAGCAGAACCATGTGCATCGATTTGGTGGCACTTAGTGAAATAAACATTAAAAAACAGCTCAAAAAGCTACTAAAAGTTAGTTCAAAATTACGTTGCAAAAAAAAAAACAAATTTGTTTTGCTAAATATTTGCAAAATTATTAAGTTTTCTTTGATCTTCTTTTATTCAATGATTTTTCTTTAAACGAGCTTAAGATCTTTTATTTATAAATTATAATTAATTATTTCCAATATTTCGTGTCCACATTGGGTGACTGTTTCAGGGAAAATATAATAATAATTTCCCTGAAGATGTCATCCAAAGTTCAGACGAAATATTGGAAATAAATAATTATAATTTATAAATAAAAAATCGTAAGGTCGTTTAAAAGAAAATCATTAAATAGAAGTAAGATAAAAACAGTAAATATAAAACTGTTAAATTTACAAAATTTTAGTTGTATTTGAGTCAATTTTTAGTTCATTGAGAATAGCAAATTAATCAGCAAAATCAGCAAAACTGTTGCTAAATATTAATAGAGAAAAACCAGCTTACAAATTTAAAACGGATTTTACCAAAATTTAGCTCAAATGCAACTTGTATTTTGTAGATTTGACAGATTCATTTTGCTATTCTTATCTTACTAATAGTTTACAAAACAAAAATCATCAAAATTTAGCAGTTTTTCCTGCAATATAATTTTTAACTAATTTTTAGTACTTTTAGTAAACAATTTTACAAATTTTTTTTATTAGTGCGTATTTTGAAACGAGAACTACTTTTAAATTAAAAGATTTTATAAAACTAAAATATGATGAACATGTTTAGTATATCTTTCATAGCGTTAGTTAAGAAAATTACTAAAATCTGTCGATATACAAAAAAGTTGTAACAAAAAAACTTACAGAACATTTAAGTACACAGGAGGACAAAATCATAACTTTTAAAAATTAATAAGGTTATGACCACCAATTCTATATATTTCAGGTACGCTGATTTCAAGTGAGTGCTTTATTTTACGATCTATGGTACTGTTTTTCCACAAAATGGCTTTAAAATATGGAGCATGTTAATGCAGTTTTTTATATATAACGTTTTTAAAATGCAATCAATCAGACTCCTTTCTTTTGGTTCTTTGTATTCTTATATGAGTTACATATTGGACTCACAAAACTTTAGATTAAACCCGCTATTTAGCGGTTTCTCTTATTTTTCCCAATTTTTACGGTTTAAGCAAATTTTTATCGCTAAACTAGCAATTGACCGTAAAAAATGTTCATGCAGAAGAGATGTTTCAGCAAAAAAAACTACTTTCAATATGGTGCTCCATATACAAAACTCGCGATTTGTGAAAAATTTTATATGGCGGCTTACGTTGATAATAATCCATGCGTAAAATTACGAAAAAATATCAAAATAACGAATTTATAGTAATTAAATGTGCTAAAGTCCCAAAACTTATTTAACAAATTGTGAAAAGCAATCTGATGTAGGCGTGTCCCTATCCGGATTTCATTCCTGCCTAAGGAAATCTTCAGGGGACTTTGTTATTAGAATTTCTTTGTTATTAGAATTTCTAACGAAATTTTTTGTAAAATAAACGAAAATTTGTAAATTTTACGAAATTTTTTGTATTTTTTGTATAATTTCGTATTTTTATGCATGGATAATTATGAGTGTAGCTTTCCGAGATGAACTCAGAGTCCAACTTTTAGTAAGATATGTGAATACCAGACTTGGGCGACGTCAATTACATTTCAAAATCGTTCTCTTGCAAAATTTTTCTATATCATTAATAATTTCAGACCTACGCTCACACTTGTGGGCTTAAACGCTTCCTTGGGAAATTTTAAATTTTGTCAATACCAGACATGGGACATAATTCCAATATTTGTGTATTTAATTACAGGCCAATTACTTTTTTATGTTCAATTACATGTAATTGGGTGTAATTGAGTAATTGACCTGTAATTAAATACCCAGATGTTGTTACTAATCCCCATGTTTGGTATTAAAGATTTTAAACATTTTCCAAGGAAGCGATTAAGCTCACAAGTGTGAGTGTAGGTCTGATATTATTAATGATATAGAAAAATTTCATAAGTGAACGATTTTTAAATGTAATTGACGTCGCCCAAGTCTGGTATATACCTTTGAAAAGTATATTTGCAAAAAATCAGCCAAAAAACTTTATATTTGAAAAATTTTGTCTAACAAAAATCTTACGCTCATAAAAAAAAAAAAAAAATAGTTAGTTCAAAAGTCTGTTAAACGTATTCCAATTCGGTTGAACTTATTTGTTCTGCTGTTTTAGTTTAAATCTGTTATTTAACTAAAGTTGTTAGTTATCCCATTTTACCACCTGGACAAATTTAAGCCGTGCTTTAACTAATATTTTCTTCTGAATTTTTTTTGAATGATTTCAAGAACGTATTTGTTAATATAGAAATATTTATTTATAATTTTTTTATTGTACAGCTGAGTTTTCAAAAGCAGGGGTGGTATTGTTGTGTGTTTTAATGTGTGTGTAGTGTATTTTAAAGTGTGCGGGCATTTCTTTAATAGACGTTTGATGGTATTTGTGTATTTTTAGTGTGTGACCGATTCTAGTCAGTTCTAGGTAGACGGTGTTTGCATTTTTTGTAAGTGTGAGTAGAAAAAAGAAAAAATGAGAAAGAATTTTTTTATTGCATTAGTTGAAAACAAAGAGTGAAAAGAAGCAAACAGTAATTTTTGCAGTATCATATGAAAATATATATTTATTAATGTTAATAATATTAAATACTGTTTTTCCCAAATTTCATGTTTAGGGATTACTAAGTGGGATCTTAAGTTACCCCAGTTTTTTGTTTTTCGCACGAGTATTATTTCGTTCTATTATAACGAGTTATAATCTAATGAGTATTAAGTATTCTTGCCGTTGAAAATATGTGTTTTGAGTAACATTAAATTTGTATCTAAGCAATTTCCGATATTCGTATTCGTTCGGTTTTATGTCACTTTTCTTAAAGAGCTTTCTTCCCTTATATTTAAAACAATTCAAAAATGTGGTCACTTTGCGTCCACGGTATAGGCAATATGGGTATCAAAATTTTTGTTTTCTTGAGCACTTTAACCGTAAGTACAAATAAATTAAATTTTCGTAAATTTAATACAAGATTTCATACAATAAACAAATCAATTTCTCAGCTCAATTTGTGACCTTTAAATGGGAGTTTTGGTTGCTCCTCTCATTTAGATCTGCGGCTTCGGGTCGGTATACCTCTCTTGTTAGAAATAATACTTTTGTGATAGAAAACTAAATTTACTAAATGTATTGTGAAGAAATGTTTCGTTTGCCGGGCGTAGAGAGAAAGTGTTGAAATCAAAAAATCGCAAAATTTAAAAAAATTATTATTTTTAAACAACCATAGTTTTCAAAAATCAGAAAAATATATATATGTACTTGATAATGGACTCAAAGTAAGATTAACTTTTAAAATAAAATCTTACTTAGGTCCAAGTGCGCACAGGATTCAGGATACCTTTAAAGGGCACCGTCTTAATTCAAAAATGAATAGACAGATTTTTTTGAAATTTTGTCAGAAAGAAGACATTTAGTATTAGTATCAAAGCAATTAAGTTTCAACAATATACAACAGCTCTAAAAACAATGTTTTAAACGTTTAAATATAAAAATAAGCTGTGAAATTTAAAAAAAAAAAACCTTTACTTTCATAACGTTTTTATTAAAATCGCTGCAACAAATAAAATTCTTGTGAAATTTGTTTCTTGGAACTTCGTCAGCCTCACTAAGGTGCAATAGAGAAATTGTTTTTTTCTGAGCAAAGCTAAAATTGGTTCATCAAAATACAACATATAACATTATATTTTCAACTTTCATTGAAAAAAAATACTTCCTAATACCGATTGATAAAAAATAGCAAAAAAGCTCTAGTTGAAAAACTAGTGTTTTGTCCGTCGTGCTGTCAACACGTTTTTAAATTTGTCTTGTCGTGTTTGCGTTAGTCCCTATAAATTCCGTTTGCTTTTAAAATTTAAATGAAAAAAAAAAAAACCCTTATTAGTGTCGTTCTGTTAAAAAAAAAATAATAAACAAAAAATATTCATATTCATAAACAAATAACAAACACAAAACATAATATAAAATTAACTACACATCATGCATAAATCTATATAAAAAAAAAGCGTTAAATAACAACTAAATTTAAAACAATAACAACAAACATCAACATCATCAAATAGCAATACATTTAAATACAACTGCATTAACAACAATAACAACAAGCATCAACATCATCAAACATCAATACATTTAAACACATCTGACCTTCGCTATACGGCTCCGTTTTTTATAATGACCAAACAAGGGGCTTTTATGCCTCCTTAATAAGTGTCATTGTCCTTTCCTTTTCCATTGTCTACGGTGTATAGGGGGCGGGGAGTCAAATTGTTGTTTGGTTGTTTACTGTCAAAGGTATAACACTGGCCATTAAATAACCAATTACAGCAACAATTTCGACTACTGTGCCCCATATACACTCGTAAGGAACATTGATTTTATTTTTTTCTTATTTTGTTATGACAGGCAGATTTCGTATAGACTTCTGCAACATACGCGGACTGAGAGCGAATTACTTTTCTGTATATGCTCACATTCGTTTTCATAGGCCGGATGTTTTCGCCTTATGTGAAACTCAGGTTTGTGAGGATGCTGATCCACAGGATTTTCACATACCTGGGTATCACCTTCTATCCCTTTTTTCTCTACATAGGGGCCTTGCAATGTACATTCGCAATGATGTTGTGTACCAGTATCAGCAACAGTTGCACTGTAATGATAAGGAATTTAGCTCTCTTTGGGTTAAATTCCAGATCAGGTCGCACATATTGCACTTCGGGTTTCTATATAGAAGTCCAAACACGGAATTGGCTAAATCCCTTGATGGCTTCGATGCCCTTTCCGATTCAATTTCGAAAATCTTGGAGAGTTGTCCGAATAGTGAAATCGTTGTTGCTGGTGATTTTAATATCCACAACTCATCCTGGATTCGCCATTCGAGCCATACAACTCCCGAGGGCCAATACGTTGAGCTTTTCGCCGCGCATAATGATCTTGCGCAACTTGTGAATGAGCCAACACACAATGTATGTGTTGAAGGGCAATCGCGGAACACTCTCGACCTCTTCCTCACTTCTCACCCAGAAAAGTACGAAGTGAAAATACTTGCACCTCTCGGCAATTCGGATCACAGTACTATTTCTGCATCTTTTTCATATTCTACTCTTCGTAGCGTTTCTAACTTAGCGCCAAAACGCTCTATTTTCCTCTATGAAAAAGCTCGTTGGGCCGAGCTCAACGATTTCTTTCGGCATTTTAACTGGAAAATCTGTTTTCTCGACGACAACGTCGATGCCGCTGCAGAAATGGTAGTCAATATTATTATGCTAGGAATGAAACTTTTTATTCCAACGAAGCATATTTCGGCTAAATCAAAACACAAGTGTTGGTTTAACCAGACGTGCAAAAATGCCGTCAGATCCAGAGAGGCAGCGTTCAGTAATTGGCGTTCGAATAAGAACGCCGTTACTGATCTGCACCGCAAAAAGGCGAGAACCGAGTGTGCCAAGGTACTTAGATGCGAAAAGGTTTTATACGAACAGCGTCTACGGGCCAAAGTTCTTTCTGCTCCACGGGGCAGTAAGACCTTTTGGTCGTTTGTTAAAAGAGTAAGGGATAATGCTAGTTCTTCTATTCCAACTCTTTTAAAGGACGATCAATCATTCACTGACCCGGTTGATAAGGCCAACCTTTTCGCTGAACTTTTTGCAAGAAATTCTTTCTTGCCGGAAAGCGATCAACCACTGCCCGTTCTCGAAAGGGTATCCTATACTATGCCTTCGATTTTCTTTCGGGCCCGGGCAGTCAAAAGGGTTCTTGCGGATCTCAACGTAAATAAGTCACCGGGGCCGGATGGCATATCAGCACTGGTGCTGAAACAGTGCTCTTTAACGTTGGCACGTCCATTGGCAAAACTTTTCAGCTCTTCGTACCGTACGGGAATCTTCCCCTCATGCTGGAAGGTGGCCAATGTCCAGCCTATCCCTAAAAAGGGTGCGGCTAACAACCCTGAAAATTACCGCCCAATCGCAATTTGCTCTGCGCTCTCCAAAGTGATGGAGACCATGGTTAACCACCATCTTGTGAAATATTTAGAGACCAATTCACTTTTAAATGATCGACAGTATGGCTTCCGTAGTGGTCGATCTACGGGAGACCTGTTGGCGTTTCTATCGGAACGTTGGAGCCGGTCAATCCACCGCTTTGGTGAGAGTAAAGTGGTTGCTCTAGATATTTCTAAGGCGTTCGATCGTGTGTGGCACGGGGCACTCGTGACTAAGCTAGTTGCGTTTGGTGTCGGTAATGTCTTCTCTCGATTTATAACGAGTTTTCTCAGAGACCGCACTATACGTGTTGTTTTAGATGGGGTCTCATCAAACGAGTTTCAGCTAAATTCAGGGGTACCGCAAGGTTCTGTTCTTTCTCCTACCCTTTTTCTTATTTTTATTAATGACCTTCTTGGTCAGACCATCAACCCTATCTACTCTTTTGCAGATGACAGCAACATTTGTCATTCATTTTCATTCGATCATAGGCCAAGCTCTTTGGAGATAGAGGGCATGCGGCAGAACATGAATGACACACTCAATCAAGACCTTTCTACAATCTCCGAGTGGGGTCGCGCGAATAAGGTCGATTTTAATGCACGCAAGACCCAATGTTGTATGTTAACCCACAGACGGGCTGTGGAATTGACATTGTCATCTGTAACTATGGATGGTATAGGTATTGAGGAATCGGATACTCTTGATGTTCTGGGCATGAGAATACAGTGTGATGTCCGTTGGAATAAGCACGTATTTCAAGTGTCGAAAGAGGCATTCAAGTGTCTCGGTTTTCTAAAACGGTGCAAGACTTACTTCACTCCATCCGATCTCCTTACTATCTATACCAGCTATATCCGGCCAAAAATGGAATACAACTCTCATATATGGGCAGGGGCTCCACTGTCTATTCTGAAGCTTCTGGACCGTGTTCAGGGGAGGGCGGTGAAGCTTATCAATGACAGTAGTGTATCCAACTCTATTGATTCATTGGAGCATCGTCGGAATGTGGGTTGTGTGTCACTTTTCTATCGATATTACCATGGGAGATGCTCATCTGAGATAAGTGAACTTATTCCACGAGCCCGAGTTTTTATTCGTAATACTCGCTTATCTAGTAGAGCACATCCGTTTGTAGTTGATTGTCCTGTGTTTCGCACAACGCATTACAGAGAAAATTCGTTTTTTAGTCGAACGATTCGTATGTGGAACAAACTTCCCGCAGAAGTCTTCCCTGTTACTTACAATTTAGAAAAATTTAAATCAAATATCCACAAACACTACTCCCTCTTTCCTCCTTCCCATACCTTATTTTCCTGATCAATACAATGCACTGCATGAGTAGGGGGCATCCCCTGAGTATTGGTTAAATTATAAAAAAAAAAAAAAAAAAAAAAAAAGCCAAAAAAGCAAACATAGCTAAAAACTTTTATATTTTCATGATCAGAACTTGTATTTAGTTAAAGTAGTTCTATGCTTTCAAATAAAATTTAAAAAAATAAAAGCTCTAGCTTATTTTTGTTTGCCAAAATTATAAGTTTTAAAAAAATGTTTGTATTATTAGAAAAAATAGCAAAAATCATTTGTAATTATAGTTATGCAACGCAGTGTATGTGACAGAGTAGGCTGCCTGGTCCCTTTGCCTGTATGGATTAGTTAAATGACACTGCGTTTGCTTGCAATGAGACCGTTCTGAAACACCTAGAAGGTTTTTTTTAAATATATTTTTAGACACACCACCTAACACTCCACAAAATATCTAAATTGTGTCAATTGACCTCCACCTATAACAAGGTCGTGTTAAAGTTACCCCAAGTGCCGGTACTTGTCACTTTGCAACCTGTCCTGAGTGTCGGCCAGGACCGGTCCCCTTTCTTAAAGGATCTTAACGACAAATCTGTTATTCAAGTATATTTATTTTTTTATTAATTACTAATCATAAAATTACAAATTATATTATATCTGGTGAGAATCGAACCCACGTCCCCCGCACGGATAAACCAGCACTCTACAAACTAGCCAACCGGGCGCACTTTTCAAGTATAAGTTTTCTAAATATATATGTTATCGACCTATTAGCCTTACTTCCCTTAGCTTGTCTTCCATTTAATTTGTAATGTAATTATAGTATTGTTGCAAATGTTGCATGTTTTTTTTTTCTCTTCTTTTTTTTTTGTTACATTAAATTTATGTTTGGTTTGTATAGTGTATTTTTTGCATTTGATTGCAATAGATATATTCATAGATGTTGATTTCATTTGAATTCAATTCTTTTCTTGTTTCAACAACAAATCATTTGTATTGCTGCAATCACTATTCAAGCATTAATAAACATTTTAAAAACATACAACTTCATCAATGATGGAAAGTTTTAATAATTAAAGAAAATGTTAAAAGTACTTTTTTTTTAATTTGATTACAAGATATTTGTTTAAGACTTTAGTTAATAATTGAGCTCGAGGCCAATTTTTTATTTAAAAATATCTTTTATAATTTTATATATCTTCAATATTTCGTCTTTCCTTGAATCACTTCTTCAGGGCGTATGAACAACAACAAAGAATATTTAACACAAAAATTATTAAAACATTTTAAATGTTCCGTTGACATAGGTCGAGGGCAGCGGCAAAAAATGTTTGTGTTAAATATTGGTTGTTGTGTTGTTCATACTCCCTGAATATGTTATTCAAGAATTGACGAAATATTGAAGATATCTAAAATATTAAAGGATATTTTATTGAATAAAATGAGGTATTTCAAAGGTAGAAAAATATTTCATAATTTATAAGGATATTTATTTAAGTTTTAATATATTTAACAAACTTTAATTGCTAGAAAAATCTAGAACAATATTATTAATTCATAACTGAAGTACTTAAATTGGGCGCCATTTTCGGTTATATAAAAAAAAAAACCTTTTAAATATTTGGCGAACCTTATTGTTAGATTACAAAAATACTCGATTTCGGAATTAAAGCAATGACGTATAAAATATGTTAAAAAAAAGTTCATAAAAATCTTGTTTTATCATATAGTCTTTGTTAAATTTAGTTGTTTGAATTAGGTTAATATAAAATATTTTATTTCCTAGTTTTATAATATCGATACTATCAATCACTTTGTTTAAGCTTCTACTAAAATTTAATTAAATAAAAATAAATCATGATAAAATGTTGTTAATTTAATGAAGAAACCCAAATCAAATAAATAACACAAAGCACAACAATTTGTCTTTTGTCCAAAAACGATATACTAAACAAAATATCTACTTGATGTATTCATTAATGAATAACTATGAAAAGCTTAAACTGATGAAGTAGTTTTTGCATCAACGTATCAATATAGCTTTTGTATATTGATGAATACTAACATTTGAATTTATGTTTTTTAAGTAAAAAAGCACACAAAAAATATATTGAGAGTAAATAAGGGAATTGCATTCATTATGATACGTACGAGGGCGGTCCAAAAATTAGCTGACCTGACGTTTTCATGGAGGCAGTAGTTTGGCATAAATGACTTTGGTCAAAAGTGGCAACCTTATAAAACATATGTTTAAAGTTTCAAGGCGCCAGGTTGTTTAGTATTTTTTTTATTTTTTTTGAGCCATCAAAAATACTCGATCTCAGTGAATTTGTAAACATTGAAAAAAATTGGTCACTGTTATGTAATTCAATACTTTCATTTGAAAGGTCTCAGTCTCAAAACAAATATTAAAGTCGAGATAGAAACTACTCTCGGGGAGTCTGCTCCTTCGTTTTTGACTATAAAATAGGTGGCAGTGTTTGAAGGAGTCAGTGCAAGCTTCCAAGACGAACGCCGTTTTATTCGACTAATTGAAACGGTTAAGAAAATCCACAAAATGGTATTGGATGATCGTCGGCCGAGTGTATGTGCGCTGGCTGAAATAATACGCATTTCAAAATGTGCTATACAACGCATATTGACCGAAAATCAGGAGATGAGAAAGCTGTGCGCAAGATGGGTACCACATTTGTTCACAATAGAAAAAAAACAGGGTCGTGAAGATGTTTCAATAGAGTGTTTGGCGATGTTTCACCGGAATAAAGCCGAGTTTTTGCGTTGATTCGAAACCATGAATGAGACATGGGTTCACCACTTCACAGCAGAGATAAAGGAACAGGCAAAGCAGTGCACTGGAATGGGAGATTCATGTGCAAAGAAGGCGAATACAGTTCAATATGCAGGCAAGATCATGGCATCTGTTCTTTGGGATGCGAGTGGGATAACTTTTTATTGATTATCTTCAAAAAGGAAAAACAATCAAGGGCAAGTATTATGCTAAGTGATGAAATTGAGGGGGAAAAAACGCTTTTAGTGAAAAAGAAAGTGTTGTTTCATCAAGATAATGTCTCAGTTCACACATCCACTATTGCTATGGCCAAAATCAGTAAATTAAAGTTGGTAGTGCTTCATCACGCACCTTATTCCCCAGATTTAGCTCCCTCGGATTACTTTCTATTTCCAAACTTGAAAAACTGACTCGGTGGAAAAAGATTTGTCAACAATCAAGAGGTGGAGTCTGCGGTTGATGGCTATTTCAAGGAGCTGTACAATTTTTACTATAAACCGGGTATCGAAGCTATTGAATATCACTGGGAAAGGTCTATCGAGCTAAAAGAAGATTATGTTGAGTAATAAAGAAAAATTTTCCCAAACTTGTGTTTTCTTTGTTAGGTCGGCTCATCTTGGGACGGCCCTCGTATACTACATATTTTCCAATATTTTATGAATAGATTTGGTATGAAAAACATAAAACCACAAAAAAATCCATACAATGCAATCGCTCAACTGATTTTCTGTTGAAAAAAAATATTCAGCAAATTGCATAAAAATACAAACAATAAAGAAATATTAGGGTAATTCAACACAGAAGGAAGAAATTACTGAAACACGGCTACCTCCCATGTATCATAGAAAGGAAAAACGCAATAAGTTATCGAAATTATTGGAATCAAACAAAAAATTCGTTTATTTGTCTATTGTAACTGTAATACTATAAAATGCGTTTTCTAACTTATATTAAATTGCAAGCAAGCATTCATTTCGCTTTCGTATATCCTTGAACTGAATTTTTTTTAAAGTTTGCTAAAATTATTGAATTTCTTTTAAGTAGACAATATTTTTCGTTTTTAGTGCTTTTCAGTAACAAAATAGATATTTTAGAAACAAATAGTTGATAAAATATACTACAGTTCATAACTCCACTCTAACAAATGCTTGTAAATTTACTACGGTAAAGCATGTACAATTTTATGCAATATTACGCTAAATACCTAAATTTAGACACCAAATGTGTAAAATATTTCTATATACATTTTTGTAGACAGAAATACACATAAACTGTATAAAAATATATTTTTTTATTTATAACTACACACTTTGTGTCTACACTCAGGGAAAAAGCTTCATCATATTTATAAAAAAAACTTCATAAATAAATAAATGTAACATTTCATAATTATGATGAAGCTGTTTCATAAAAGGGCCAATTGATATATCTTTTATGAATCTTTTTGCATATCTTTTATGAAATGCTTCATCAATGCTATTAAATAGTTCATATATAGCATGAAGTAGGTTCATAAGTTTGAATGAAAGTTTCATACATTTTACTCTTCCCTAACTACGTGAATAGCCAAACTACCGTATGTACAAAAAAATACAGCATAGTTGCGCCAACTCACAGAATGTGGGAAATAGTGGAAATTAGATTACATATGATTTTCTAACAATTGTGAATTGTTGTGGTGTTTGTCTTAGCTATCTTCTGCAATTACAATTAAATGTAAAATCGACCCCGTGTAATTGAAACTGGTTTTAAGCCACAGCAAAAATCGACCTTACTTAGATCAGTTGGTTAGAGCCTCTGTCTAAGTGTAGTGCGAAGTGCATGTGGCAAAGAAAGCAGGTTCAAGCCACGGTCAGGATTGCATTTAATTAAAAATAAACATTTCATATAGATGCAATCAAACAATAAAAACCATAACAAATAATTACAGTATTGTCAAAAAGGATTACTGATGAAGGTTGTGTTACCAGAAACTGCGCAGTCTAATTCAATAAAAATTTACAAGGTAGTTATGATTTTTAGACAAGTATGCTTAATCTTCTCTACCACGCCTATCTCAAATTTATGAAATGTTTCATAAATATTATGAACCGTTTCATAAACGTTTCATATTATATTAAAAAAATTTTATTTAAAATTCAGAACATTTGATAATATTTAGTTGATGTTTCAGAATTTTTCTGAAATGTTTCATAAATTTTATGAACCGTTTTATAAACGTTTCATATTATATTAAAAAAAAATTATTTAAAACTCAGAACATTAGATGTTACAGAATTTCAAA
The DNA here is from genome assembly GCA_021234595.1 of Delia radicum. Taxonomy (NCBI): domain Eukaryota; kingdom Metazoa; phylum Arthropoda; class Insecta; order Diptera; family Anthomyiidae; genus Delia; species Delia radicum. The sequence continues at coordinate 49,140,474 of CM037854.1, forward strand.
TAATTTCTGGTAGTATTTTAGTTTTAAAAAGTCTAAAGGCTGAAACATAATTGGATTAAGTCACTCAAGTCAGTTGTTTGTATGAAATGAAAATTAATTTTTTTTAATTTCAAATAATTGTATTTCCAAATTTCTTTTCGTACCAACACCTGATTTAAGTCCCTTAGGTCAATTATGTTTTAACCTTTAATTGCTCATGACATTTCCTAAATTTCAAAAAAAAGCCGACGGTTTTTTCACAACGTTTATAAAACTTTTTTTGTGAAATGATGGAGCTCTATGAAACATTTGTCATAAATTTTTATGAAACTTTACATCATATTAATAAAAACTTCATAAATATGATGAATAATTGATGACAAACTATTTATGAAACACTATCATCAATAGATGAAACCTTTTTTTCTGAGTGTACTATTAGTACATTGTGCTTAAAAATATATAACTATTAGGCACAATGTGTGTAATTAAACGATTTGTTAAAAACAAATGATACAAAATAAATAAAAAATAAGTTTAAATTAAAGATTACATTTCAAATCTTATGCGTGAGGTTTCATAGATTACATAGATCTCAAACTCGTTGGCATTAGCTGTCAGTGCACATAACTCGTATGAATGTGTTGGACATACGTCGTAACCTATACAAAAAATATTTGAATGTGTATGAAAAAATGTGTTTGTTGTTGACAGAAGAAGAGTTTGAGATCTATGTAATCTATGTGAGGTTTCTAGTAGTTTATAAATCAAAATATAAACGAGTACCTCCTGAAGAGCAAATAATTGTTTTGTGTTAATTGGAATTTTCAATGCTCTTCAGGTAACGTTTATTTTAACATTAATTAAAAAAAAAATACGATTTTGATTTACCATTAAATTTTATTTTACATGGTGGTATTAATAACACAGGTCAACAGCAAAAAAAGGCTTGACTAACCACTATATAGATTTGATGCATCATGGCTGCCTAAGTACAAAAATGGTAAAATTTTTCAATTCTATGGATAATTTTTTTTTAAAAAAATTTTTTTTTAAAATTGACAATATTTTGAGCCATTTCTCCACTTATGATGTCATAACTCAAAAACAACTAGTCCGATTTTGTCAAATTAAATTTACAAAATTAAGGTTTACAATATCTTTAAAGAACTGTACAAATTTTTTTAATGCGATCAATAGTTTCAAAGTTATGAAACAAATTGTTAGCAAAAAAAAAAAAATGCTAAAAAAAAAAAAAAATTTGAAAAACAAAAATCTGGAAAAAATCGAAAACTGCAAAAAATATTACTTTTTATTTTTTTGTAGTAAAGCTACATATCATGCGAATTAAACTAGATATGGATCATAAAAATCGATGCATGCTTTACATTTTTATTTACAATTAATTGAAGGTATCGCATATTTACAAGCACTGTAGAAAATTGTACCTACATAATGAAAATGCAGAACATAAAAACTCAGGTGCATTTTACGACACGCATTTTGGCAAAACCCCTTTGGGAAAAACCTCTATGACATTTTTATGATTCTAATAATTAAAAAAAATAAGTAATAAACAAAAGATTGTTTAATTTTTACGATTGCGGTAGGATAGTAATAAAACGCTCATAAATGTGCGTGTACGCTGAAGTGCTCTTATTTTCCGTTAGCTACCTGTAACGGATAATTTTTTTTTTTTTCATAAAAGTCCTTAATGTTTTTTAGGATTCTTGGGAATAATAAAAAATTTGCAGCACACACAAACTGTATCCACACAAAGGGTTATCCCAAATTATAGTATCAGTATTTATAAGATCTCCTTGACCCTTTTTATTTCATTCAAGAAGTGTTTGCGATAACGCAAACATCATTTAATACCTACACAAAAATTAGAGTCATACAGCTTAGAAGTTAAAAACAATTTTCAAATATTAATAAAAATGAGCCAGAAAGCCAGAACATTTTCATGTAAAAACGATCCAGATTTATTTTGTTATGTGTGCGGCCAATATATCACCGGGAAAAAAACGGAAGTGGTTCTTAACTTCATTGCAAAAGTCATATCAAGATTGCTATAATATCTATCCGCACAATTTGAACCAGCATTGGACACCGAGTACTATATGCATTCCATGTCGATTGAATTTATCTATGAAGTCTTCTAACGTAAAGTAAGTATAAATTAATAGATTTGGAATATTTTATAATTACAATATTTCTTAATTAAAATTTGAATTCTTCATATTCCTGATTTCAATTTTTTAATTTTTTTTTTCATTTTACAGACGACACTTGGAAATTTTGAAGCCTATGCTATGGAGAGAAACAGCGAACCACGCATCCGAGTGTTATTTTTGTTTAAGTACAAAAAGCGGTTTTGGAAAACATATGCGATGGTCTTACCCCACGAGGTCTGCTGATGGGTTTACACTTGCAGTTCTACATTCACAAGAAATAGAATATGCTCAAGATCGGGGTGCAAGCTGTAGTCATGTGCTTTCATCTTCACCAGGACACTAAACCTCAAGTATGTCTTACCAATCAGATATGTCAGATCCAGCACTACCATCTACAGCTGAAAATGACGAGTTCATCCAACACAAACATTTCTCGCCGAGACCATGGAATCAAGATCAGCTTAATGATGTAATTAGAGACCTTGGATTGTCGAAAAGATCTTCTGAATTACTTGCGTCCCGGATGAAAGAAACAGGTCTCATAACTAAAGAAACTAAAGTTTCGTATTACCGTACTCGAGAAAAAGACTTACTTCAATATTTTGCTGAAGAGGATGACTTTGTGTACTGCACAGATATTTCTGGTTTGATGACTGCCATGGGCTTACAGAGATATGATTCAAACGAATGGCGTTTATTTATCGACTCATCAAAACGCAGCTTGAAGTGTGTCCTTTTGCATAATGGAAATAAATTTCACTCCTTGCCGATCGCACATTCAACCAAAGTAAAAGAAGAATACTCTGTAATTGCATTGGTCATGAAGAAGATAAAGTATGATGAACATAAGTGGGTAATTTGTGTTGATCTTAAGATGGTAAATTTCCTCTTAGGCCAACAAAATATCCTTGTTTTATATTTTTATGGGACAGCAGAGCTAAAACAGAACATTGGAAGAGAAAACAATGGCCTTCTAGGGAAACACTAGTTCCAGGTACGCCAAATGTTATAAATGTGGCTCTAGTGCCCCGAGATCGCATCATATTACCCCCTCTTCACATTAAACTTGGTCTGATGAAACAATATGTTAAAGCACTTAACAAAGATAGTGAATGTTTCCAGTATATTTCAAGGAAGTTTCCCAATCTAAGTATGGAAAAGCTGAAAGCAGGCATATTTGATGGCCCACAAATTCGCAAATTGGTGAACGATACTGAATTTGGCAGTTCAATGTCAGAAATTGAGAAGAATGCATGGGATTCGTTTGTATGGGTTATTCAAAATTTCTTAGGAAATAACAAGGGTGATGATTACGTTGCGCACGTTGAAGAGATGTTAACTCACTTCCAGAATCTTGGATGCAACATGAGCATCAAATTACACTACCTGCACAGTCACTTAGATCGTTTTCCTGAAAATCTAGGAGACTTGAGTGAAGAACAGGGCGAACGATTCCACCAAGATATCCGGACAATGGAGGAACGATACCAGGGTCGCTGGGATGCACACATGATGGCTGATTTTTGCTGGAGTATTCAGAGTAACACTTCGTTATTCAACAATAGTAGAAAATCGACTAAAAGAAAATTTCAGAGTTTGTAGTTTATAATACATATTTATTTATTTATTTTCTTGTTTTATTTATTATAATAAATGTGAATAATAAAATATAAATTTTCTACTATTTAATTTATTTATTTATTTACATTTAAGCTCATCCAACACAAATGTCTTTCCGAAGAATAGAATCAGTATATTCTAGGTAGGGTTTTGCCAAAAAATACACGAATGTTACTATGTAATGCATTTTTGATGTGAAAATTTGTACATAGCATGGGGAAAATGTTTTCAAAATTCAATCAATCGAAAGAAGAACATTAACTACTCAATTTTATGTATATCAGACAAAAAACTAAAATTTGGTGAAAATGAGCGAATTCACTTAATTGTGAATAAATTCGAAAAAAATCAATCGATTTTTATGATCGATATCTCATTTTGTTCCTATTACATGTGGCTTTGCGATAAAGCAATAAATCTGAACGATTTTTTGCCGTTTTCGATTTTTATGATTTTTTTTAACCAAAAAAATTTGCTATTTTCACGTAAAAAAAATATTTTTTCCCTCAATTTTTTATTATAACTCCGAAACTACTGAGCCGATTGAAACGCAATATATTAACGGATTAAAGGCTATGTAAATTTCAGTTTTTTCTAAATTTATTTGAATAATATCGGACTAATTTTTTTTTAGTTATCATTAATTATGTGGAGACACGTCTAAAAAAATTTATAATTTTAATTAAAAATTTTTTAAAAAAAAACCTCTCCATAGAATTTCAAAATTGAACCATATTTGTACTACTGGGACCACAATACATCAAAATTGTATAGTGGTTTTCAAAGCCCCTAAAATTTTTTCAAAATTGTTGCCTTGTGTAATAATTAATAATATATATATATATATATATATATATATATATATATATATATATATATATATATATATGTATGCACAGCGCATAGTTTAGGGACACGCCCAAAATTGTCGCCGGAATATGCGGTGTATAGAAAAAATTGTCCTCATCTTAAACGCTAGATGTATTAAAAGGCGCGAAAATTTTGGGGACAGTCCCCAAAGTAAGCAAATGTCCTTAAACTATGCGGGGGAATGAATAAATGTCTCTAGAATATGCGGTGTACATACATATATATATATATATATATATATATATATATATATATATATATATATATATATATATATATTTATATATGTTGGGGCTGCCAACAACCTCTAGGCAGGCTAGCCGAAAAAAGCGGCATGAAAACAGTTGAGTTTTAGTGACAGTTGTCACCTAATTACCTGAGACGGTGTTAGCTTGCCCATCAGGTTACTCAGCTGTGCCTTCTCACTCTAGCTGCGGCCAGACGGGCGCCTGAACCGTATTCTTAGGGGATACTTGGTGTAAGACCGGAAGTAGTGAGATGCTTGGGAAGTTCGACAAAGGAATCGCTTCTTGATATCCCCAAGTGGATAACAGACAGAAAGCTTTCCGCACAAGTGCACCTCTGTGAAAGACCAAATCCCCCAATAATTAATGATATTATGTAGGTAAAGACAAGGTAAAGTCGTCTATGTAGGTAAAGACGACAGCAATTGTAGTCAAAAACAAATGAAATTTCACTCGAAGAAAGGGCGACTAACACTTGTAATATGCTTTTACTGTTCAAAAACTTACTAACAATTGTAATAATAATAACCCACATATGTTAGTAAGAAATAAACAAACATTTTTTTTTGTTTTTTGTAAATATGAAAAAACGACTGTAAAAATTAATGTAAAATCATAAAACAGTCATTTGATGTGGTTTGTTTTTTTAGATGAACCACAAAGTTAGTAAAAAAATAAAGTTGCTCTACAAACTGACATTCACATTAAAAATAAAGAAACTGTTTTATTTACAATCCAAACAACTACACATTTTTAGGCAGAAGTTCCCTGAGTGTGGTTATAAAAACACCTTTCTCCCATACATCTTTTTTTTTTATAATATTTCATTATTTTCGGGTTTTAAAGAATAAAAATGTGCTTGAACAAATTTTACTTTCTACTATAATAAAATTTAAATTAGGGTCCTTACTATTGCATATCCGCATGACATATTTGAAGGATTTCTTATTGATTTTTGTTTAACATTCCATCATATTTTTAGTTTAACCTGAATCCCACTAATTACCCCAATATTGAACTTTTAATCAATCAGAACTAAATATTTTTTTTATTATTCACTAAAAGGAAAGCCACAAAAACACTTTAAAACTCAATCACTGAATATGACTGTTCTTTTCTGTACTTTTTCATAAAAAAAAAACAGAATCCGTATAATTATATAATGAAATTTATGACAAAAAAACTGTTGTTCGTGTAGTTAAAAACTTACCAACTGAATATTGTTGTGAATCTTTTCATGTCTTAAAATTTTTGCATAACGTGATTTGCATATTTATTGTTAATATTTAAGAAAAAAGCAGCAAAAAATTTATATATAACAAAGAAAACGGAAGGAAATTTAAATTTTAACGGCCCATACTGAATTTATGTTCATATGCAATATGTGAAAAGCCATCTTCTAATTAATTGTATGTTGCATTCACGATTTTGAAAAACAAAAATCTGGAAAAAATCGAAAACTGCAAAAAATATTACTTTTTATTTTTTTGTAGTAAAGCTACATATCATGCGAATTAAACTAGATATGGATCATAAAAATCGATGCATGCTTTACATTTTTATTTACAATTAATTGAAGGTATCGCATATTTACAAGCACTGTAGAAAATTGTACCTACATAATGAAAATGCAGAACATAAAAACTCAGGTGCATTTTACGACACGCATTTTGGCAAAACCCCTTTGGGAAAAACCTCTATGACATTTTATGATTCTAATAATTAAAAAAAAATAAGTAATAAACAAAAGATTGTTTAATTTTTACGATTGCGGTAGGATAGTAATAAAACGCTCATAAATGTGCGTGTACGCTGAAGTGCTCTTATTTTCCGTTAGCTACCTGTAACGGATAATTTTTTTTTTTTTCATAAAAGTCCTTAATGTTTTTTAGGATTCTTGGGAATAATAAAAAATTTGCAGCACACACAAACTGTATCCACACAAAGGGTTATCCCAAATTATAGTATCAGTATTATAAGATCTCCTTGACCCTTTTTATTTCATTCAAGAAGTGTTTGCGATAACGCAAACATCATTTAATACCTACACAAAAATTAGAGTCATACAGCTTAGAAGTTAAAAACAATTTTCAAATATTAATAAAAATGAGCCAGAAAGCCAGAACATTTTCATGTAAAAACGATCCAGATTTATTTTGTTATGTGTGCGGCCAATATATCACCGGGAAAAAACGGAAGTGGTTCTTAACTTCATTGCAAAAGTCATATCAAGATTGCTATAATATCTATCCGCACAATTTGAACCAGCATTGGACACCGAGTACTATATGCATTCCATGTCGATTGAATTTATCTATGAAGTCTTCTAACGTAAAGTAAGTATAAATTAATAGATTTGGAATATTTATAATTACAATATTTCTTAATTAAAATTTGAATTCTTCATATTCCTGATTTCAATTTTTAATTTTTTTTTTCATTTTACAGACGACACTTGGAAATTTTGAAGCCTATGCTATGGAGAGAAACAGCGAACCACGCATCCGAGTGTTATTTTTGTTTAAGTACAAAAAGCGGTTTTGGAAAACATATGCGATGGTCTTACCCCACGAGGTCTGCTGATGGGTTTACACTTGCAGTTCTACATTCACAAGAAATAGAATATGCTCAAGATCGGGGTGCAAGCTGTAGTCATGTGCTTTCATCTTCACCAGGACACTAAACCTCAAGTATGTCTTACCAATCAGATATGTCAGATCCAGCACTACCATCTACAGCTGAAAATGACGAGTTCATCCAACACAAACATTTCTCGCCGAGACCATGGAATCAAGATCAGCTTAATGATGTAATTAGAGACCTTGGATTGTCGAAAAGATCTTCTGAATTACTTGCGTCCCGGATGAAAGAAACAGGTCTCATAACTAAAGAAACTAAAGTTTCGTATTACCGTACTCGAGAAAAAGACTTACTTCAATATTTTGCTGAAGAGGATGACTTTGTGTACTGCACAGATATTTCTGGTTTGATGACTGCCATGGGCTTACAGAGATATGATTCAAACGAATGGCGTTTATTTATCGACTCATCAAAACGCAGCTTGAAGTGTGTCCTTTTGCATAATGGAAATAAATTTCACTCCTTGCCGATCGCACATTCAACCAAAGTAAAAGAAGAATACTCTGTAATTGCATTGGTCATGAAGAAGATAAAGTATGATGAACATAAGTGGGTAATTTGTGTTGATCTTAAGATGGTAAATTTCCTCTTAGGCCAACAAATATCCTTGTTTTATATTTTTATGGGACAGCAGAGCTAAAACAGAACATTGGAAGAGAAAACAATGGCCTTCTAGGGAAACACTAGTTCCAGGTACGCCAAATGTTATAAATGTGGCTCTAGTGCCCCGAGATCGCATCATATTACCCCCTCTTCACATTAAACTTGGTCTGATGAAAACAATATGTTAAAGCACTTAACAAAGATAGTGAATGTTTCCAGTATATTTCAAGGAAGTTTCCCAATCTAAGTATGGAAAAGCTGAAAGCAGGCATATTTGATGGCCCACAAATTCGCAAATTGGTGAACGATACTGAATTTGGCAGTTCAATGTCAGAATTGAGAAGAATGCATGGGATTCGTTTGTATGGGTTATTCAAAATTTCTTAGGAAATAACAAGGGTGATGATTACGTTGCGCACGTTGAAGAGATGTTAACTCACTTCCAGAATCTTGGATGCAACATGAGCATCAAATTACACTACCTGCACAGTCACTTAGATCGTTTTCCTGAAAATCTAGGAGACTTGAGTGAAGAACAGGGCGAACGATTCCACCAAGATATCCGGACAATGGAGGAACGATACCAGGGTCGCTGGGATGCACACATGATGGCTGATTTTTGCTGGAGTATTCAGAGTAACACTTCGTTATTCAACAATAGTAGAAAATCGACTAAAAGAAAATTTCAGAGTTTGTAGTTTATAATACATATTTATTTATTTATTTTCTTGTTTTATTTATTATAATAAATGTGAATAATAAAATATAAATTTTCTACTATTTAATTTATTTATTTATTTACATTTAAGCTCATCCAACACAAATGTCTTTCCGAAGAATAGAATCAGTATATTCTAGGTAGGGTTTTGCCAAAAAATACACGAATGTTACTATGTAATGCATTTTTGATGTGAAAATTTGTACATAGCATGGGGAAAATGTTTTCAAAATTCAATCAATCGAAAGAAGAACATTAACTACTCAATTTTATGTATATCAGACAAAAAACTAAAATTTGGTGAAAATGAGCGAATTCACTTAATTGTGAATAAATTCGAAAAAAATCAATCGATTTTTATGATCGATATCTCATTTTGTTCCTATTACATGTGGCTTTGCGATAAAGCAATAAATCTGAACGATTTTTGCCGTTTTCGATTTTTTATGATTTTTTTTAACCAAAAAAATTTGCTATTTTCACGTAAAAAAAAATATTTTTTTCCCTCAATTTTTTATTATAACTCCGAAACTACTGAGCCGATTGAAACGCAATATATTAACGGATTAAAGGCTATGTAAATTTCAGTTTTTCTAAATTTATTTGAATAATATCGGACTAATTTTTTTTTAGTTATCATTAATTATGTGGAGACACGTCTAAAAAATTTATAATTTTAATTAAAAATTTTTTAAAAAAAAAACCTCTCCATAGAATTTCAAAATTGAACCATATTTGTACTACTGGGACCACAATACATCAAAATTGTATAGTGGTTTTCAAAGCCCCTAAAATTTTTTCAAAATTGTTGCCTTGTGTAATAATTAATAATATATATATATATATATATATATATATATATATATATATATATATATATATGTATGCACAGCGCATAGTTTAGGGACACGCCCAAAATTGTCGCCGGAATATGCGGTGTATAGAAAAAATTGTCCTCATCTTAAACGCTAGATGTATTAAAAGGCGCGAAAATTTTGGGGACAGTCCCCCAAAGTAAGCAAATGTCCTTAAACTATGCGGGGGAATGAATAAATGTCTCTAGAATATGCGGTGTACATACATAATATATATATATATATATATATATATATATATATATATATATATATATATATATATATATATATATATATATATATATATATATATTTATATATGTTGGGGCTGCCAACAACCTCTAGGCAGGCTAGCCGAAAAAAGCGGCATGAAAACAGTTGAGTTTTAGTGACAGTTGTCACCTAATTACCTGAGACGGTGTTAGCTTGCCCATCAGGTTACTCAGCTGTGCCTTCTCACTCTAGCTGCGGCCAGACGGGCGCTCTGAACCGTATTCTTAGGGGATACTTGGTGTAAGACCGGAAGTAGTGAGATGCTTGGGAAGTTCGACAAGGAATCGCTTCTTGATATCCCCAAGTGGATAACAGACAGAAAGCTTTCCGCACAAGTGCACCTCTGTGAAAGACCAAATCCCCCAATAATTAATGATATTATGTAGGTAAAGACAAGGTAAAGTCGTCTATGTAGGTAAAGACGACAGCAATTGTAGTCCAAAAACAAATGAAATTTCACTCGAAGAAAGGGCGACTAACA
>CM037854.1:49151036-49514559 GCA_021234595.1 Delia radicum
TTTTGGAATAATAAACCAGTTAAGGGGGTCTTCTGTTTGAACGCTTGAATTTTATCTGTAGTATGAATGACTTCGTCGTCCTTGCAGCCCCAAAAAAATTTATGGCGGCCGTTTGAAAATGAAAAATCGATATTTGACATCTTTTTTGTAGTCTAGTGGAAAAAACAAATAGTAAACAATTTTTTAATAGATGATTGAGCATAGGACTATAGCCACGTTAATTCTGCGTCGATTAAGCCGTATATCATTAAAATCGGTTCAGTATAACTTGAGAAACCATATGTACCACTGTGAAAAACGTGGTTTCTGGAAAAAACGTGATTAAGTTTTAAGTTCAAATTTCTGGCACACAATGAATCTCTCATTTAGGGATAATATTGCTTCACAAAAATGGCTGGATCTCCCAAACTATTTCTAATTTCAAAAAAATTATTTTATTAAAACAATTTTTTAATGATACAACATCAAAAAGCATTATCGTCAATTCTGGAGTACCGCAAGGAAGCCATCTTGGTCCAATATTATTCTCACTTTTTATAAATGATCTGCCGAGTTCAATTCACAACTGTAAAATATTAATGTATGCTGATGATGTAAAAATCTTTTTAAGCTACAAAAATCTTCGGAAATGCTTAATCTTCAACATGATTTGGATAATTTTTATAACTGGTGTAATATCAACCTCATGAATCTCAATTTAACAAAATGCAAGCATATGCGTTTTTGTAGAAAATGGAATTCTCTGGGTTTCTATACAGCAGACTTGAATTAGTTAAAGAAATTTTGGATCTTGGTGTATTACTTGATTCTAAGTTAGATTTTATAAAAACACATTACGTCAATGATAAATAAAGCTCGTGGTGTACTTGCTTTTATAAAACGTTGGGCTAAGGAGTTCACTGATTCTAAAATTACAAAGCAGTTATACTCATCTTTGGTAAGACCAATCATCGAATATGGTTCTGTCATCTGGGATACTGATTACGACGTTCACATAAACAGAATAGAATCTGTCCAAAAACAATTTTTACTGTTCTGCTTAGGGAACTCAACTTGGAATCCTTCTGTTGCTCTCCCATCCTATTCCGTTAGACTAGAACGAGTTAAATTGCCGTACTAGTAAGCAGAAGAAAAATGCTAAATGTAACTTTTTTAGTTAATTTGCTTAATGATACTGTTTGTTCTGAATTCCTGCTTAGTAATGTTAATTTCAACGTTCCTCAACGATCAACTCGCAATTTTACACCATTATATCTTCAGGTCTTTCACACAAACTATGCTAATTCTGATCCTTTTCGTAGAATATGCAAAGATTTTAATGAAATGTATAACTTTATAGACTTTTCTTTGAGTGTTATTGTCATTAAACGTAATATTATCTTGTTTTTGAATTCATAATCTAATTATACTATTGTAATTTAATTATAGTCAGTACGGATTTAAATCCATTGACTTAAAATAAATAAATAAATAAAAAAAATAATATTTTTGTTTATTTATTAATTCAAAATGTTTTCTTCTTCTAATGCTTCATGCTTCATTTCGCGTGACTGAAAATCTTCATAGGACCAATGTAGAAGGGGCAGAAGATTTGAATATATAAGCTAAAAAATATGCAAAAAAAAATCGAAAAAAAAAAAAATTTCCAATCCAGAAGACCCTATTAATGCGTCTTCAAAAGCTTTCTCATTTAGTATCTCATTTGGCGAAAATTGCTCTAGAACAATTTGAAATAAACCGAAAAAACGAAAAATTGTGTAATTTTTGACCCCACTTTTTAACAGCTAAATATGAGATTGAGCCGCCAAAAAAAAAATACGTGTCCCTTATTTTTATTTGTTTTTCTTTATCACATATTCAAATTTGATTAAGATCGGAGAGAATTCATCTCGAGACTCTATTTGTAAGTATGTAATGGCCGAATTATTTCCAAAGTTTTATGATATATCCCACTGTGTGCCGCTACGAGTTTTTTATAATAAAATTATATATTACTGTGTTTTTTTATTGTTGTTTTAACCACCTCCTCCTTCAATTAAAATAACTACATATAAAACGCATTAATATTTGTCACATGCAGCACTTACGGGTTTTAATATTTATGCAGAACTATAACAACCAACTACAAAGATACAAAACGAAAACGACGACATGCAATGACATCATTCAATGTTCTTCTGCAGAGCCTGTAATAATTTATGTAGTTTGATTTGCATATTTTTTGAAAAAAAAGAAAAAAAATTTAATGAAAGCAAATGTCAATATTAGGATGGAGAGTATATTAGGACTAACAGGAAAACACTGTTTCAGTTTAAAATAGAAAAACTAAAAAAACAAAAAAATATTTTATTCCAGGAATAAATTTAGTTTTGAATGTAACCGACGTCTATCAATTTCATTAAGCTTTATTTACAATGAGACCACAAAACTTAAATTAGATTCAAAGAGTTACTTTGTCCCTTTGAACATTAAACAAGTTTTGTGTAAAGCTACAACTACAAAACTACAACATAGCTCCGATAACAAACTAAAACAAGTGGCTCTATTTAATATAATATTTTAAAGCCACATTGTATAGATTGCAAAAAAGTTGAGCTATAACTACAAAACTACAACAAAATTTATCTTTTAGTTAAAATCAAACTGTTCTCATCGAAAGAATCTAAAACACAAATAGCATTAACCCAGTAAACGTGCCAATACGAATACGATTGCCCATTCGTATTGCCTGGAAGAAAAATCGTATTGCGGCAACAATTGGTAGAAAACGTGTCGCGAATGCAATACGAAAGCAATTGTTCTAGAAGATAAAGAGACAAAATTGCTAAGTTATCCTCTGGAAGATAAAAAAAAGTGTTGGATGTATCGCCGATACATCGCCTGGAAGTTAAAAAGAATATATCGCGTGATAAATACCCAGAAGATAAAAACACGTTTAAAACATACATATATTTTGTATCTTGTTATTAAAATATTCACACGTTAAATTAACAATTTTAATCTTACAATGTTAACGCTATTTTTTTTAAATATTTATATATTTCCCATCTACAAATCTTGCATTAAAAAAAAAAAAAAAACAGAATTTTTTATTTTTTGGCAATATTTAATCAAATAACGAAATTAAATTTTAGCTTACCTTAATATTTACAATTTTATTTGCAAAATTATTCCAAGTTAAGCTGTTTTTAATAATTTAATTAATTTTTCCAATAATTTCCTAATGACAAATTTATTTTTAAAAAATTATATATTTATTGGAATTTTTTTTTTTAGTGTCATCGATTTGTCTTTTATCTGATAAAAAGAAGATATGTTAAAAATATTACTTTGATTGTCCTCCAAAAGAAAAAATTTATGATATTGCTGTAATATCTTCTGAGTGATATATTTCCAAATGCTTATTGGGAAGCTGTGTTCTACTACGTGTTGTAGCTCTTTCCAGAGCTGCCACTTTTTTGAGAGCAAAAAGTGCACCAAAAATTGTAAAGTGTTTTTGCTTAGAATGGTGTGAAAAAGCACAGAACAATTTTTTCTATTTTGTTTGCAAATTTAAAGAAATAAAATCAAGTTTTACCATAAACAGTTTTATAATTGGATTTCCTGCTAAAATAAAGTAATCACATATCTTTACTGACAATTTCGTTGTTTAGTCCCAATTTTTGTTTGTACTTTTGCGAAAATATATCTCGAGCTTCACATAATAAAAGGGAGTTTCGTATTAACCTAATAAACAAGACCATATAAAATTTAGCAAAAAGTGTAAATTGATTGCAAATTTCTTAAGAATGGAGTACACACTAAAATTTTTATATAAATCTGGAGTGCCCAAAAGTTCCTTATGGAAGAGCAAACACCAATACATTTAAAGAAAAACTAATTTTTATTCAATATTTTTTGTTGTAAAAACCAATACATACAAAGAAAAAAGAAAAAAATATTTCAATGTTTACCAGCAAAGCATACGAAAGTATTGTTGCTTTGCGCTTGCGTGTATACAGTGAAGAACGACAAAAAACTAATAAGACAAAGTTGTTTGTGTATTTCGTATTGCTAGTGCTGAGCGCTCTATATGTGTATTAAAACACAAAGCCTATAGCTAAGTGTTTTTACAAAAACATATGAGCACCAAGCGCATAGGCCTTGGGCACCCCTGATATAAATAGAACATTTTGGTCTTCAAAGTTTAGTAACGTCATGATGCTCGTTAGGAAAAGACCTAACGACGTGCTTGATTACTAAGAAGACAAGAATGGAGCAAAATTGATTATTAATAGGTTTTTTGTAAAAGTTCTGCTATTATGGAGGCTTTAGCTTTTCTAAAACTTCGGGTGCTGATGAGATCTTTAGCCAGATCGAAATACTAGTATCAACATAGCTAATATGTTTGATTTGTTTTATTTTTGTAAATATACGGAGGTGGAAAGCTCGTTATAAATTGAAAAAAAAAATTTAGTTTTTACTGCTGCTTTATCAAGTTAACCATAAATCAGTTTTATAATTGGATATCGTCACTATTCGACCACCAAAATAACGCACCCCTCCAGTCGGAGAGCCTCGGACATTTGTAGAGAACATGCTCTGAGGTCTCGGCTTCCAATTCACAAAACCTGCACGTATCCGTAGAGGATCGTCCCATCTTGCACAATTGATACCTAAGGCCAAAAAAACAATTACTAACAATTATAGTAAAAATTAACTACATATTGTTACGAATTTGGGGATTCTTGTTGCTAAATGGCGATTTTAATAAAACAGCAAGATGGCAACACTATGAAATACAGTCAAACAATCACTATTTTCCGTTAAATTCAAAATTGCTACTATTCTGTAACCAGTAATTGCCAGATCAGTCGAGCTTTTTCTAGAAGTGATGCCAACTGGTATAAATACCAGTGCGCCGCGAATAAATGAGTCAGTCGTAATTAAATCGTCGAAGTCGTTAAGTTGTAATCGAAACGTGATAACTATCAACCTTAAGCTACAAGCTAATTAATTAAGTGTGAAACGGTTATTTAATAAATCTAAAGTTAAATTAAATAAAAAGTGTTTTATTTTGCAAATAAAAGAATCCGTAAAATTGTTTATTCAACGGGAATTAAACAAAACACGATTTATAAAAGGCTAAATCGTAACAATTGGTGTCAGAAGTGAGATTTGCAATAAACTTTAAATAAAAAAAAAAAAAAAAGGACAATCATGAAATTTGAGGAGCTGAAAGTTGAGCAACTCAAAAAGGAGTTAAATAAGCTAGATCTTCCGACAGCAGGTAATAAAGCGGAGCTGCAAAAAAGGCTTATAGATGAATTCAAGCGGCGTGGCATTGACATCGGAGCGCACGATTTTGAGGAAGAAAAGGTAATGGAAGTATCCACCCTCACTGCACCAAGCAATACAGACTTTAATGCAATGTTTGCTGCAATGATGGAGCAAATGACGAAAATTCAAGAAACTTCTAGAGCCACCAACGAGAAACTCGCAGAAGTTCAGGAAACTTCTAGAGCCAGCAACGAGAAACTTTTAGCTGAAGTTCATGAAATTTCTAGAACCACAACGATAAATTACTGAGATTCTGAGGTAATAAATAAAGAGTAGATTCCATTGAATGCAAATTCGATGAAGAGCTGGCTGACTTAAAGAATAAAATGAACAATCTAGAAATTGATATAGAGGCAAAAATTAACAATCTGCAAATCCAAGGCGGACCGGTGCGAGTAATATCAGAAACTTCTTGTAAGACAAAGACTCCCAGTTTTGATGGCAGTACAACATTTACAGTATTCCAGTTCCAGTTTGATACGGTTGCCAGCAAAAATGGTTGGAGCGATGAAGAAAAAGCAATACAGTTGATTCTTGCTTTAAAAGGCACCGCAGCAGAAGTTCTCGAAACTGTCCCTATTAGCTGCAGAAACAATCATGGTGACATTATGGCGGCACTACAACCGTAAGTATGGTGGTGAACATAAGAAAGAGATATACCGTATGGAGCTGCGAGGCAGAGTACAAAAAGCCAATGAGTCTCTTCAAGACTTTGCAATGGAAATTGAGCGTTTGGTGCAGCTGACTTATCCTGGCGAAAATCACCCGTTTTTGGATCAGTTTAAAATAGAGGCATTTGTGAATGGCATTCGTGATTTTGATGTCAAGCATGCGGTCTGTGCTACGCAAAAGTTATCTTTTGCAGAAACTGTTTCCTTTGCGTTAGCTCAAGAGACTGCTAAAGTAATTTCGAAGCCACAATTTTGCAGAGCTCGAAAAATCGAGGTTACCGACGAAAAAGAGAGTAGTCTCATTAAGGACATCAAGGAGGCGATTAATGAGGCATTTGCGCAGAATCAAAATAAAGCCCGAGGTAAATGCTATAACTGCGGAAAAGTCGGCCATTTTCAGCGAAATTGCAAAGCGCCACGTAAAAGATCCAGATCTGCTTCTCCACCGAGAAACAATAAGCGGTCTAACAATGCATCATCACACGAGTCACCGTTAAACTAAAACGAGCCAGCACAGAGGGGCATGAGCTGGCTCCCACAAACGAGGGCCCCACGATCTTCATATCAGTAATGCAACAGAAAAACAGCAACCTTACTGCTTGTGGCTACATCAACGGAGAAAAGCGCATTTGTACTATAGACACCGGAGCATCACATTCCATTATAAGGACCGATTTAGTAAAGCGGAGAATCGAGCAATTGAGCAATATAAGATTGCGTACAGCTACGGGAGAGTCTGCCACTGTTCATGGAAAAATTAATGTGAAGGTAGCTATGGCCAACATCGTTGTGTATCATGAATTTATCGTTGCCGATATTGTGGACGAAGTCATCATTGGTGCAGATTTCATGATAAGACATAACATTAATCTGCACATGGGACAACAAACAATGATTTGGCGTAATATTGAAATACCCTCGATGTTGGTTATGAAAGTAAGGCCCAAGTAAGAAAGCTAGTAGCCATTGAGAACCAAAAATTACCACCACAATCCGAAAATTTGGTATGGGCCCGTGTGGAGGGAGATTGTGAGGATAACCGTTTGTGGTTGGTAGAACCAACTGAAATAAAGAGTGACTTATTAACAGCAAAAGCTCTCGTCAAAACTTGCAAAGATGGAAGAGTTCCCGTGAGAGTGCTAAATCTATCTAGCCATGAAAAAGTCGTCAAACAAAACATCGAAATAGCTCAATGTGCTCCAGCAGAGGCAGTAATAAATAGCGAAGTGAAGCCCGAACCTGTTAAAATATCCGCAAGAGAACGTGAAATACTAGACGAACATATGGGAAAATGGATAGCCGGTTAGCAGCGCCTGACAAGAATAAGGCGAAACAGCTACTTAAAAAGCATGCATCTGTTTTTTGCCTTAAAAAGCCAAATCAAGGTAGAACAGCAATTGTAAAGCACGAAATAAACACCGGCGAAGCAAGACCAATAAAACAAGCGCCCAGAAGTGTACCCCTCGCAAAACGAAATGAGGTGAAAGAGATAGTAAACGAAATGGAGCAGAACGGCGTAATCGAACCATCTTCAAGTCCTTGGAGCTCGCCAGTGGTCTTGGTGAAAAAGAAAGATGGCGGTACCAGATTTTGTGTCGATTATAGAAAATTAAATGACGTCACCAAGAAAGACAGCTATCCACTACCTAGGATCGATGACACCTTGGATACGCTTGCCGGAGCCAAATGGTTTTCCACCTTAGACTTGCAAAGTGGTTACTGGCAGGTGGAGATTGCAGATAAAGACAAAGAGAAAACCGCCTTTAGTACAAGTGAAGGTTTGTGGCAGTTTAAAGTTATGCCATTCGGACTCTGCAATGCTCCGGCCACATTTGAACGCCTTATGGAACGTGTATTAAAGGGACTTCACTGGACAACATGCTTGGTGTATCTTGATGACATAATTGTCATGGGAAAGACTTTTGATGAACATCTCAAAAACCTGGTTGAAGTCTTTAAACGTATATCATCGGCAGGACTAAAACTTGGCATAAAGAAATGCACACTGTTCCAGAAAGAGGTAAAATATCTGGGTCATCTTGTAACAGCAGACGGCATTTCTACTGATGAAGAAAAAATACGAGCTGTAAAGGACTGGCCTCGCCCGAAAAATCTTCATGAATTGCGAAGTTTTCTGGGTCTTTGCACTTACTACCGACGATTCGTACCAAATTTTGCCAGCATAGCCGCCAGCTTACATGAACTGACCAAAAAGTCGAGACCGTACCAGTGGGGTGAAGCACAGGAAAGTGCGTTCCAAAAGCTAAAAGAATTGTTGTCTACGGCACCAGTTCTGACATATCCCATCGCTGGAGAAAAATTTGTGCTAGATAGCGATGCGAGCGGCTATGGAATAGGAGGCGTGCTTTCACAGGTGGTCAACGGGACAGAAAAAGTTATTGGCTATTACAGCCGAATACTTTCGAAGCCTGAGAGGAACTATTGTGTTACGCGACGCGAGCTGCTGGCGGTAATAGAGTGCATAAAACATTACCACAAGTATTTGTATGGCCAACATTTTACGCTGAGGACTGACCATGCTGCACTTAGATGGCTGTTACAATTTAAAAATCCTGAAGGACAACTTGCGCGCTGGATTGAACGCCTGCAGAGCTACGATTTTAATATCGAGCACAGGGGAGGTACAAAACACAGCAATGCGGATGCCCTCTCGCGGCGACCCTGTAACTTGGAGTGCAGACATTGCGTTAAAGCCGAAAAGAAAGAATGTGTAGTTGATATTCGGCTAATGCAAATAGAATCGGAAGAAGACTGGTCAACAGCGCAAAGGAATGACCCAATCCTGTCAAAAATTGTAGTGGCTAAAGAGGAAGACAGAAGACCTACCCGCAATGAAATATCAGCAGAGGGACCACTTTTGAAATCTTATTGGGCACAATGGAATAGTTTGAAACTGGTAAATGGTTGCTTATATCGCACGTGGGAGAGTGCAGACGGCAAATCTTCATCTAATTTAATAGTCGTGCCGTCCTCTAAGATGAATGAAGTATTGAAAGAGTTCCATAATGGTCCCAGTGGAGGTCATCTAGGCATAACAAAAACCCTAGAAAAATTAAAACAGCGGTTTTATTGGGTTGGATGTCAACAAGCTGTAGCCGATTGGATAGCAAACTGCACAGAATGCATCGCGGCCAAAGGTCCAGTAAGGAGAAGTCGAGGACTACTTCAGCAATACAACTCAGGTGCGCCATTTGAGAGGATAGCGATGGATGTTGCAGGCCCATTTCCTGTAAGCAACGCTGGAAACCGATATGTGCTAGTAGTAATGGATTACTTTAGCAAATGGCCAGAGGTATACGCCATCCCCAACCAAGAAGCAAAAACGGTAGTGGAAGTATTTGTGAACAACTGGGTGTGCCGTTATGGTGTTCCAATAGAATTGCATTCTGACCAAGGTAGAAATTTCGAATCCGGCGTGTTTAAGGAAATGTGTGAGCTATATGGCATAAGAAAAACCCGGACAACGCCACTTCATCCACAGTCTGATGGCATGGTCGAGAGATTTAATCGCACTCTGGAAGAATACTTGCGAAAAGTGGTGAGCGCCCATCAGAAAGACTGGGACGAGCACATACAAAAATTTTTATTAGCATATAGGTCGGCTGTGCATGACTCTACCTCTAGAACACCAGCAAAAATTATTTTTGGAACCGAATTGAGACTGCCTGGAGATTTGGAATTTGGCTTTAAGCCTACACCGTTAGATGGGAACGAGGAAAACTCTTCTCGAGCGCAAGAAAATTTGAATGAATTACATGACTTTGTGCGCGGTCGAATTAAAATGACCAGTGATAAGATGAAAGCCAGATACGACCGAGCCGCAAACTCTGAGGGATTCACTGAAGGTCAGCTGGTTCTACTTTTCAACCCACAACGAAAGAAAGGATTATCTCCTAAACTACAGACGCATTGGGATGGGCCTTATCGAGTGATCAAGAAGTTGAACGATGTTGTCTACAGGATCCAGAAGTACAACAGCCCAAGATCTAAAATGAAGGTGGTCCATCTTGAACGACTAGCAAATTACGGAAAGGGAGATAGTGTGCCTATTCGGGACGAACAGGCTTAAGTGGGCGGCAGTGTTACGAATTTGGGGATTCTTGTTGCTAAATGGCGATTTTAATAAAACAGCAAGATGGCAACACTATGAAATACAGTCAAACAATCACTATTTTCCGTTAAATTCAAAATTGCTACTATTCTGTAACCAGTAATTGCCAGATCAGTCGAGCTTTTTCTAGAAGTGATGCAACTGGTATAAATACCAGTGCGCCGCGAATAAATGAGTCAGTCGTAATTAAATCGTCGAAGTCGTTAAGTTGTAATCGAAACGTGATAACTATCAACCTTAAGCTACAAGCTAATTAATTAAGTGTGAAACGGTTATTTAATAAATCTAAAGTTAAATTAAATAAAAAGTGTTTTATTTTGCAAATAAAAGAATCCGTAAAATTGTTTATTCAACGGGAATTAAACAAAACACGATTTATAAAAGGCTAAATCGTAACAATATGTTAGTAAAAAATAAACAAACATTTTTATTTAGTTTATTTTTTTAAATAACAAAAAACCGACTGTAAAAATTAATGTAAAATCATAAAACAGTCATTTGATGTGGTTTGTTTTTTAAATGAACTACAAGTTTCATAAAAAATTAAATTTGTTCTAGAAATGACTGACATTTACATTGAAAATAAAAATAAAAAAAAAACTGTATTACCAGGCAAACAACTACATATTTTTTAAGCAGAAGTTCCCTGAGTGTACTTTTGCGAAAATATCTGTCAAACTTTATATAAAGAAAAATAAGCTTTTCGTATTAATTTAACATACAACAGCATTTAAAATGTAGCGTAAAAGTGAAATTTTTTTGTAAATTCTTCAAGACTTTAAAAACTGTGTAGCTTTTGATAGTTTTAACTGCAATTTTAGGGCTTTTTGAACAAAGTACTGATCTCTAAAACGTAAAGCACTGAAAGCACTAATGATAAAGTACAAAAGCACCAATTTAGTGCTTTCTTATTTTTGGTTTTTTGGCACCATGAGTTTAAAGTTGGGGTCTTGTGACTAGTGCTAAATGCTAAAAGTTGGCATCAATGGCTCTTTCATGTATATCTCTCTTTTTTACATGTAGGTTTGCAGTTGTACATGTTCTTTTGCGCTCTTTAGTTGAAGATTACATTATGTAAAAGAAAATTGTATAGCATTTAAAGAATTATATTTAATATTAAGAATTCTAATCTGTTGTTAAACATAATTGTAGTTTTGTAGTTATAAAATTGTAGCTTTTCTCTCTCCATCTCTTTTAATCAGAAACGGTGTGACCTTAAAGTTATGCCAAACTGAGAAAACTAATCAGTAAAGATCACTGTTAAAAGTGCTTCACGAACTTGTCATCGTCAATCATTGCCATAATATATTAAAGTTTAGATTAGTCATATACTACCTGCATAAAACTTAAAATCTGCACAATAAAAAAAAAATATTTGCATCGGTTTTATTGTCTCTTACCCAGCACACACTTACTCTGACTTTGTGTGTGGTTGGCTAGTAAAATTGTGTAGTGAAGTGAATCTTCTTAAGGCCTTAGCCATTTATGTTGACATTTTATAATCATGATGATATTAAAAAAAAAACATTCAGTATAATGGCAAATAAAAACACTCCCCAAAAATCGTTTACAAAAAAAAAAATGATTGAATAATTTTGTTGTTCAAATATTCCCTTGCAATTACCCATAAGATGATCATAACGATGATGATGACGATGCAGACGATGATGACAGCAACTAAAGTTGACATTATGAAATCCTTTAGTATATTTTGGTTTTATTCGGTTTTCATTCTTCATTTAAGACCCACTTAAATTTTTGTTGGAAAACAAAAATAAATTTATTTAACTCAAAACATTGAGATGGAAGGTAAAATCTCACATAAGCTTTATGTAGCTATGAATGTGTTTATTCCTCACTTTTATATGGTATTCGCTATAAGATGGGGAGGTCTATAAGATTTAGGGTTCCACATGTTACGTTTTTCAGTTTTATAAATTAGTTTGGAAATATTCTATTAAGAATTTCTTTAACACATGAAACCTTTAGATATAAAAATGTCCCCGAAAACTTTACGAGTTCGGATAGAGCTACTTTTCTAAGTCTATCAAATCAAATTAGAGGAATCTATTTCTTTGATTCCTCAACATTCTCACAGCTAATATCTTTTGCCTGTTGCGCAGCATAGAATGACGAATACACCAATGCAAATAGCGAAGAGTTACAGACAACTCCAGGATGCAGTCACTGATTTTTCTACTTCTGTCCTCTTCTCTCGACTAAATAACTCCAACTTCTGTTCATTCATTTCATTTATCATTCATTTCATATGACTCATTACGTCCTAAGACCTTCGTTCGTCTGACCTAGTGCTGATTAAATGTTCCAATGGATTCGATGCATTCCCTCGCCAAGGCTTTTAAATCAGCAAGACTATCTGAGCTCTCGATGAAATAAATCAATCTTCCAAAGTCGCATTGAGACCAGTTTATATAAATATAGTAGCAGTTCCTTCAAATTGATTTGCGAGTCGAATCTTTCTTCGAGCCATTCATGAGAACAGATAACTCATTATCCCTAACAATAAGGAGAGAACTAGAGCAATCCTAATATCGTATTAAAGACAAAACCTACAAGTAGTCATGGATTTTTGTTTGTCCTCTTCTCTCTATCAGTTATATCCCCGATGTTACTGAAGATCTTCTACTTAGAGCCATTTCTTTTTTACATTTATCTTTTAATTCGTTTCATATGACTCATAACGTCCTATTACGCATGAGTGTCTGATCTAGTGCCGATAAATTGTTCCTTTGGATTTATTACAATTCCTCGCCAAGGCCTTTAAAACAGCAAGACTATGTGATATTTCCAGATATTTCCAAGACTATGTGATATTTCCAGTTTCTGTGAATAGACCATATTCCTATCATCATGTTCCTTAACTGAAATTTCAATCTTCTACATAAATCATGTAAGATTGCATAAATATTTGCCTTTCTATTAGATAGTCGCGTAGAGTCCCGTATGCCCAGTTCCTTTAAATACATTTCTGAGTTGACAGTTCTTGTTTCCACCTATTTTTTCGAACTATTCATAGAAATTGAGAACACATTAAATTCTGTAAAAAAGGAATCAAAGCCCCAGAACAATTAAAAGAAATTACTTTAATTAATAGCGGATTTCTGAAGATATCTTAGTATGAAAAAAATAAATTAGTTAAAGATTTCCGACACGATTAGATGAAGGTGCGTGGGTACTTGGATAGTGGAGACTGAGTTGGCTGATAAGTGTAAGAGAAGATGGAGGGAACTGCAATGAACCATAAGGCCTTCAAGCAAAATTGCCGTTGGGCAGGCTCGCCATCAACCTAACATAGCTGTGTAATCAGTCGTTGACTTCTAAAGGACTATATTTGAGAAACCATGGAAACAATATTGGGTTTTAAACTAAACTTAACTTATTATTGACCCTTTTTCGACCCATGTAATTTTTGAACAACTGACCGATCGGTACACGAAATTTTCAAATACACAAAGTCTAAAAATATTTAAAAATTTATTTCGTTTTCACTCAAATCAAATACTACTACACTTACAAAAATTATAATGTCAGGGTTAACATATGAAAAACAAAATGATTTTTTAAAGCGGTTAAAATAAAACAAAATATTTTTTTTATATATTTTTTAATAATTCACGGAATTATACAAAATTTTAATTTCTAGGATCGTCTAAAATTAATATCCTGTCAAAGTTTTAACTTTGGTTGGTAATATTTTCGCTAGAGGGCGCTTTAAGGCAAAAAAAATAGTATATATGTATATGCAAAAGTTTGGTTGAAAAATGTCTAGCGGATCTATGACATGCCATTAAGCCTGCGAAACTATGAAATTAACAATATTTTTATAATAAAAGTTAAGCATAAGAAGCAGTTTAATTAATAAAGGATGTCTAAAGAATAGAAAGTTACAGAAATTATGGAACTAATCGGAGATTCCAAAGGATTTTAAGTCTGGCAGAGACTGAAATGTCTGATTCCCGTTCATCTTAAGTCTGAGAAACTATTCATCGAGAGTTTTTAAAGTATTACAAAGAGAATGTCCTAAATAAAGATACACTCTCATAAAAAATTAGAAATTTCATCCAACCGAATTAACAACAAAATTCGGCTGTCCCAACCGATTTCAGTTGTCACATCCGAATTTAGTTCACACAACCCCCAATTCGGTAACAACAACTAAATTCAGTTGTGACAACAGAATTTACGATGTTGCAGCAAACAAATTTGTTGACACAACCGAATTTGTATTTTATGTGAGTGTAGGTAATATTTGGTTAGAGTGGTAGCCGGCGCTATGTGCACTTGCACACCTAGAATCTGAAGTGTTGAGTTTAACCTAATCATGGATTTTTAAAGGAACTAAATTTTAAAAAAAATTGCAATAAGTAGTGGGTTTTCATATGTCTCTAATTTTGAGAATTTTTCTTCTTAAAAAAAAATTAATTTGGTGAATTATTAAAGAACTTCAACCGTGAGTTTCTAAAGTAAATAAAGTTAAAGAATTTTAAAAGTGGGTTTCTAAAGGAAATAATACTCAAGAATTTCAATTATGAGTTTCGAAAGGAAATAATACCAAAGAATTTCTATCGTGGCTTTCTAAATTACATAATTCTAAAGAACTCCAATCTTGGCTTTCTAGAGGAAATTAAGTTGAAGAATTTCAACGGCGGTTTCTAAAGGAAATAAAGTTAATTGATTTGAATAGTGGGTTACTAAAGAAAATAAAGTTAGGGAACTTCAGTAGCGGTTTTCTAAAAGAAATAAAATTGGAGAACTTCAGTAGTGGTTTTCTAGAAGAAATAAAATTGGAGAACTTCAGGAGTGTTTTTCTAAAGGAAAGTTTTAGAGTTTTTCGAATTAATCATGGGTTTCTAAAGTAAACATCGTTGGAGAATTTTTCGAACCAATCATGGGTTTCTAAAGGAAACATCGTTGGAGAGTTTTTTCGAATCAATCATGGTTTTCTAAAGGAAACATCGTTGGAGAGTTTTTCGAATTATTCGTGGGTTTCTAAAGGAAATAATTTGTATTTTACTAAAAAAAAATATGTTGGAAAGTTTCTTGGATTCTACATGAAAAACTAATTTTGGTTCCTAAAGATAACGAAGTTGGAAATTTTTTGAATGAATCGTGTGTTTCTAAAGGAAATAGATCGTGGGTTCCTAAAGTAAAGAAACGAAATTGATAATTTTTTTTAATTCATAGTAGGTTTCTAAAGGAAATAAATCGTGAGTTCATAAGCAAAAAAAAAAACTATTTGGCTAATAAAAAAAACAAAGTTTTACATTTTTATGATTAATAGTGGGAATTTGGGAATTTCTTAGATAATTCAATTCGTCTTTTTTAAAAATATTACTGACATAAAATATGAAGAGGGGACGCGAATAAGGGTATGCAGCCCATATAGTAAATTGTTTAGGAGGCGAGAAAACTAAGGAAATGATAAAAACTGGATTTCTTTTATCTATAGACCTGGAATACATTTACCAATATGCAAAATTTTGTATAGAATAACAATGTAGAAGTTGAAAAAATGTTCACTTAAAAATTAGCTAAATATGTAAAAATGGTACACCCAGAAAAATGATTGGTTGGGATTCGTTCAAACCCATTAAAATTTATTTAATAGGACGTTATTTTATTTTGAACTACCTATAACCGATTAATAAAACAAAAATACTGTACTGGAAATAAAAAGGCGGTAAAAGGAACCAAAACACAATCCTATTATCCAATTATTGGTATTTTCAATCAACTTTACAAATAAAATTCAGTTAGAAATTGTGTACGTTAGAATCAACCATTTATTTAGTAATAATGCAAGAGAATTGATACTATCTATTAAATTTAAAAACAAAATTGTCGATAATAAAAAGTGGTTACTGCAAATACGGGTTTCCCAATCAAATATGCCACTAAATTAGTGCTTCAGTAGTAGCAACCGAATTATGGATTGCATTGAGTGTAAACTCAATTAATGATTCAGACTATGTTTGTTTTCCTAACAAAATATTAAAATTCAAATTTAGCACTCAACAAATATAAGTGTTTGTGGTGTAGTGGTTAGATAGTTTGCTTGTTCTCCGAACTTCCGAGTTCAAATCTCGGAAAAGACTAAACACAAAAAGTTTTTTTTTTTTTTAATTAAAATAAAAAAGCATGTTTAAATAGCAAACAAGGCAAAGAATATTTAGAGTGATTGGGTCACAATCAGTAGGACAGAAGACTATTAATCTAAAGGCCACGTTTCAATACCAGAAAAAATTAAAATAGTTTTTTTAATTTTAACAAAATTTTGTGGAACGTAATAATATTTATGTGAAATGTAATATGGTGTTAGCCATCTGAATATTAGCTTCCACGACTGAGCATATAATTTTATATTACGAAAGTTTTCGTAAACGCCAGAATTCGATTGGTAACAAATTCGGTATTCTGGGTGTATATTTTTGAAAGCATGTTGAAAAAATTATGATTTGGCATGATATTTAATATCCGATTTTAACGAAAATTGGACCATATTACCAAAACAAGATTACTTATTAGCTAGAAAAGTTTCCAGGACATCAAGGACATTATTTTAAGAAATGGAAGCATAAAATATAGATGTATCAGTATTCAATATCAGTAATTTTTACAAATAAATTGAATGCGATGAAATAACGCGTTATTCAAAATTTATCTTTTAACCCTTTGACTATCACATTCCAGCAGTGTTGCCAGGTTTCTTGTCGTCAAAATCGTCATCATATTTTAAAAATCGTCATAAAATCGTCAAAATATAAAAATATTTTTTATAAGTGGCATAAAGTTTTAATAAAATAATATATAAAAGACAATAGTGTAATTCACATTTCAAGTGCTAACATGATGTCGTTGTAATATAACACGATTTACGACACTTCTGTCGTTTGAACGTCGAAAATCATGATATTTTAATACGATGGTGCTTTACCACTTAAATTGTTAATCACTTCTACATTATTCTGAACAACGTTTCAGTAGCACAATTTTTAAATGTAAAATTATTTTTAAAAATTCTGAAAATTCTTTTACAATGTTAGTTTTTCAATTCTCAAATTTCCATTAAAAAATTAAAATTTATGTTTTTTTTTTTTTTTTTTTTTTTTTATTTTTTATCAAACTTAAATTGATTTATTTATGATCAAATTTAAATTGATTTACATTTGTTGACATACAGTGAGAGAATTCTCTCTATGTTGTCAATGAATTTTTTTCATTAATTTAATGAAAACATTTTTTATTAAATTAATGTATTTTTTAAAAACTTTTCATTGAATTAATGCAGGTTTTCATATCATTTAATGAAAAATTTTCAATTTATTTATTAAAAATTTCAAACGACTAATAAAAAAGTTTCATTAAAACAGTTTCAGTAAAACTATGAAGCTTTTTCATCTAGTTTAAAAAAATTTTAATTCACATTGTGAAGAAACCATCATCAGTTTAATGATAAACTTTCATTAAACCTCGTCCAATAAACACTCTCTGTGTAACAAGATATTTTTAGATTTTTGGATATTTCATATTTTTAATTTTGGGTTCGGCTTTGATATTTCTAAATAGAAATTATTTTTATTCAAAAATAGTTTATTACTGCTTGTTTTTCCATTTTCAAATATAATTTGTGAAAGTCTGAAGTTACACTTTGGGGCACTTTATATTATTAGGCCGGTTTTATTTTTTAGCACCGGATTTATTTCAAAATTTATTTTGTATCGTTTAATGGCATGCTGTTTCTTATTTACTTTTTTTTTCTTATTTTACTCTAAATATTACACTAATTAATTTTTCTCGCGATAATATGAACTAATTAAAACCAAGCCAGTTCCCTTTTGCAAGATTGTTCATATTTGCGAATGTCTAATTTACCATTAAAAACGTTTTTCCAAAAAAAATACAAGTTTCTTATGTTAATTTTTTTATTTATTGTTTATGGGATTAAAAAAACCAATAAATTTTTGAAAAAGAAACAAAATTTAAAAGTTTTTTTGCTAAAAATACGTTAAAAATACAAAAATAAGCTGTTCATATTTTAAAGCTTTGGCACTAAGTTGTTCATATTTTAGAGTAGTCAATGGAAAAAAAAGAATTTTCATATTAAAGGGTGTTCATATTTTATAGTGTTCATATTTTCGCGAGTGCACTGTATTTGCATTTTTCCAAAATTTTATTGTTATGTCAGATTTCGATAAAAATAAGTTTTTTTTTAATTTAAAGGAAATATTATAAACGAAAAACAGATCCGTTGACAAATAAATAAGTTTTGCTGACATATTAAACTTTTGTCAAAAATTCATCATTTTGGAAGCAGAAATCGTCCAATCGCCATTTGGTTATTTTGGGTACTAAAAATCGTCAAAAGGACGATAAATCGTCAAACCTGGCAATACTGCATTCAAGTTTAGTGACCAGATGTTTTTAGAATATATTTTTAAAGTTGTTTTTATTTTTTGTTACATATGCCCTTTTTGATGTTCCTATTTTAAATGCAAATAGCACTTACAATAACGGAATTTTTGCAAATTTGTAAAGTATAAATATAACTTTAGCATGTTATCTTTGAAATATGTCAAAAAATCTTTGTTTTACTATTGAATTGTCAAAATTGTGCTTATAACGAAAAATTTCTATGAAATTAATTTTAAAAACCGAAAATTTTATTTTTAAAGTGTTTTTTTTTTTTAGATGAAACCGTAGAAAAATTGCAATATTTTACCCAAGTATGTGTAAATGTAGTACATTTATCTAAAGGGTCCGCCATCTAACGTTTTTTTTTTCAACTAGTGCTTATTTCGTGAATGGTAACACTTAGCTCATGTCTGATTTGACAGATAATTAGTTTTATCCTTCCGCTGAACGAATATGGTCCGTATGTTCGTTATCTTGTGAAAAAAGTGAAAGAAACTGCCATCCTCATCGATAAACCAAAGCGTGAAAAGCCAAAAACAGTGCGTACACCCGAGAATATTGCTGCTGTGGCAGAAAGTGTGCGTGAAGCGCCATCAACATCAATTCACCGTCGTTCTCAACAATTGAACATTTCGGAGACATTTTGCACAAAGACCTTTTGCATAAAGACCGAATTTTGCATAAAGACCTTGGTATGACGCCATACAAAGTCCAATTGGTTCAGGAGTTAAAAAAAAAAAAGTTATTTGGCGCACCCTTTATTATATTATGTAAAAATCTCGATTCTTAAAAAATTGTCTGTATAGCCTTATTCGCCTCTTCTTCGCACTCTTCATATGTTGCCTCTGTTTTACATACTAAACTAATGGTGACGGATTTGCGGAAAGTAAATTCTGTTGAAAACTGATTTTCTTGTCGAGTTCCCGTTTAATGAGTTAGATAGAGACAAAACAAAAACATTATCTTCTATTTTCCTTTAACGCATATAATGTTTCATAATCGAGTTACGTTTGGTATCCCCTCGAATAATTTCGTGTTAAGTAAACAATATTCTTGCATAAATAGTGGGTTCTCTAACCACTATTATATGTTTTAATTCATTATGTGCTTTTACGAAGGGTATTCAAAATTGGCCCTTACCAACTTTAACTACTCTTCCAAGTTTTTCTTTTTTCCGCCAAAACAAAATTTTAAATACAATTGTATGGTTTATGCCACATAATAGTACTGTAGTAGCGAGGCAGCATAAGAGTTTTACAAAAGAAAAATAAAAAATCTGCAAAAATATATTAAATATAAAAATAAAAAAACTTTTCTTTACAGTTTGCCATTCTACTTTTTGAATTATTCATAACCCTAAGTATGCGAACCCCAAAGTCTTTAACGTAATAAAATGCAATTATATGAAAAATGTTCCTTAAAGACACAATAAACGACACAAAAATAAAATAATAAAATTCTGTGCTGCATTTTTATTTAAAATGTATATTTTTAAACAAAAAATTTATGTAGAAAAATATTAAAAAAAACTACAATATACTGTATTACAACTACTAGAATGCATTGTCCATTTATTTACTTACGAGCTTAAAAGCCCGATACTTCGTTAGCGGAAGTTTTATATTTTGGAATATGTTAGGATGGGAAAGGAATTATTTTTTAAGGAATTTATTTTAATAAATTAGTTTATCATTTTTAAGTGGATGTTTTTGTCATTTCAAGTTTCAGATTTCTATCTTAATGGAATTCCTTAGGTCATAGGTAGAATTTCTTTCTTTTAAACACAATTTATAACAAGATTTTATTAGAACCCATTCCGAAAAAAAAAATATTTAAAATTTCTGACTTTTGCCTTAATAGTTTTTGCAGGACCTTAAGGGGAAGAATTCCTCCTTTTGTCCCTCCCTGTATACATTTTTTAATACCACGTTTTAGCCCTCCACCATCTTATAAGTGTCTAGATTTAACGGTGTATGCTGCTGTGGGCATTGACAATTCAATTTCTAAGATCATGACTTTAGCGGCTTTTAGGAGCAGACATTTCCACATATAAACCCCCATTTTACACCATATTTTCAAAAGTTCCAAAACATAACTTATAAGTGAATTAACCTAAACAACGCGAATAAATATTTAAAATTTTTTTTCAATTTATAACGAGCTTTCAACCTCCGTATATTTACAAAAATAAAGCAAATCAAACATATTAGCTAGGTTGATACTAGTATTTCGATCTGGCTAAAGATCTCATCAGAACCCGAAGTTTTAGAAAAGTTGGAGCCTCCATAATAGGCAGAACTTTAACAAAAAACCTATTAATAATCAATTTTGCTCCATTCTTGTCTTCTTAGTAATCAAGCACGTGGTTAGGTCTTTTCCTAACAAGCATCATGACGTTACTAAACTTTGAAGACCAAAAATGTTCTATTTATATAAAAAAATTTTAGTTTGTACTCTGGCTCAAGTAATATTTTTTACAGTTACAGTTATAAAGCAAATCAAACATATTAGCAAATTTAGGTTTCTTACTAAAAGTAAGAAACTCACACCTCTTAGCAGGAATTTCCAAATCTCCCGTTTAAGGGTCGAAGAACAAACTTATTAAATTTTATTTTTTATTTTTTATTTTTTGCCTTACGTTCCTCGTGAAAATTCTAAAAGACCATTAACAGTAGCTTAGGACATATTCCAAAGAACATATGATTTAAATCTAAAACGTTTAGCCATTAAAATCCCACACACCAAATTTCAAGTACGTCGCTTAAGCGGGTTTGCCAAGCCTTCAAGGGGCCTTCCCTTAGAAATTTTTAAAAATCTCTTCTAAGGGATGTCAACGCGGGATTAATAACCCACATACCATATTTCAAGATACTCCCTTAAGCGTTTAAAGAGAGATTAGATTTATATACTTTAACCCTTAATATTACCACAATCCTGGATATAAATTTAAATTCTAAATTTCTGGCCCAAGCCCTTAGGACAGTCCGCCAAGCAGGACTTTTAACATTCTTGCCCCTTCCCGTAAAAATTTCCAAAAATACGCTCTATACTGATGTCTACTCGTGTTAAGTATCCACAATTTTAAAAACCCGTATTTTCAAAATTCCGTTCTACACAGATTTCTACTCCTGATTAAGCAAAAATATGAGACTATCCCCTTTTTGTCCCTTCAAGTAGAAATTTTCAAAAATCCCATTAAAACAGATGTCCGCACTATACAAATGTCTACTGGTGATTAGTAAACCACATACCAGATTTTAAATTCCTAACTTCAGCGTTTTGGCCAGGCAGCCAAGGGGGAGTTTTTCCTGCAAATAGCCCCTATTTTCCCACATTTCTGGTCAAAATTCCAAGTACTATACCAGGGAATTGTGTCATATCTGAAAGAACACATATTGCTAATTTTAGCTTTCTATCCCAAGGGATTTATTCATGCCGCCAAGGAGGAAATTTCCCTCTTATTGCGTCTCCGCGTAGGAATTTCCAAAACTCCCATCTTAGCGGATGTCTACGCTATAGGACGGACCTTCAATAGTCAATCAGTCAGTGAGTGAGTAATGTTATTCTTATATATATATAGATAAAAGAAAAGAAAAGAAAAAAAAAAAAACTCAACATAAAGGGACCTTTGTCTTTAACATTTACTATAAATATACATCCTAAAGATGACTAGAACTGACAACAACAAGAAAAACGAGGATGAAGATTCTGACGACAAACTTCCACTTCTTGTGTGTCTTTCTATTTGATTATAAAGAAGAAAAAATTTACGTTTTAAATCAATTATCCATGGTCTAAAGTTAGATCGAAATGATGCTCTATAGAAGTAAAAAAAAAAATAATAATATAAAGCAGGATGACACTTATTTATGGAGACAATAACTTTACATTATATTTATTAACCCGAGGAAGTTAATCTTATTTTTGGTAAAAATTTTGAGCTTAAAAATTACACCAAAGTTCGACAGAAAACAAAAATACTGATGCCGCTTTTAAGAAAGCATAATTGTCTTTTAAAAATACTAAAACATCTTACAGTTGATGGCAAGAGATCAGAGAAAAACAAAATTTTAAAAAACGCAAATAGGTCTAAAATATCTTGACTAACTTTTGTGGTAAATACGCTATGAAAATTTCGTAGGATTTGAAAAAAGTTTTTAATATTAAATTCGAAAGTTTTTCAAGAAAAAGTTTAATATAAACTAAAAAGCCTTTTTTAGAAATGTTGAGGTTAAGAAGAAGAATAAACGTTTTTCTCTAAAAACTATAAACACTATTAATTTTTAAATCAGACTACACTAGTTTCTGTCTTTTTATGGACAGGCTCATCAGTGATTTTCCATTTAAATTGTATTATTATTTGTGTCTTATAACTGTTAGATTGTCTCTATATGATAAATTTTTGAACAACCTGCGGCTGTAAGAATCAAACCTGCGCTCATCTTACATTACAAACGTAAGAACACCAAGTCATGACCGTTAAGCGATCACACCCAAGTATGGCCTCGAATGTAATGCAGCTAAATTGCTGATTTCTTCCCTACTAGCTTTTTCTGTTATTGTATATTATACTCAGAAGTGACAGCACCAACAACACAAATGTTCTAGTTTTAGATTTTTGTTTATTTTGCTAATCTCATCCATCTCTATTTCACAATGTTACCAGATTGACGTATGGTTTTTACGTTCATTGTTGACAACTTTTGCGTTTTAAGTTGAGACATCACCACAGCGCAAATTTTATAATGAATTTTAGTACAGTGTTATTTTTACGTCATTTTGTTCGCATTTGTTTTTATAAAAAGCCTGGCTTGAGAAAATAGTTAGGTATCTAAATTGAATTGAATCTTCTCGACGGACCAATTTGGTAAAATGCAAAAAAATGTATTTTTTTGTGACAATTCCTGTAAAACTTCAAATAAAAGAGTTTATTGAGTTTAATACTAGCAACGAAAATGCATCAACAAATGTTAAGGACTTTAAAATTAATGGAGAAAGAAAATGTTCATACCTTTAAAAAACTATTTTTATATGAAATTTTTAATTTTGCTAATTTAAAAGCATTTAATATGATTTCCTGCAAATAAGTACCCCTCAATTAAATATCATAAAACTGGCAAAAAAAAAAATTGCGTTTCGCAAAATAATCACTTTTTTAAGTTTTAATATATGACAAAAAGTTTTTCGACACGAGGTGTCACAGACGAGGGCGGTCCCAAAATTAGACGACCTAACAAAAAAAAACACAAAAATTTAAAAAAAAAATTTTATTTCTCAACAAACCTCTTTTAGCTCGAAACACTTTTCCCAGCTTTAATACCCTGTTTATAATAAGAACAGTATAGCTCCTTAAAATAGTCATTAACTGCAGACTCCACCTCTTCGTTGTTGGCACATCTTTTACCAACCAAGCTACGAGGGCGGATCAATAAATCCGTGACTTTTTGAATGAAACACAGTTTTTCTTGCAAAAAAAAAAATATTTTTCAACATAATCTCCGCTTAGCTCACTTAGTCCAACATTTCTCCAATTTTTGTATCCCTTCCAAAAAATAGGATTTTTCGAGGTCCATAAAATATGCATTTGTTTCATCAATAATTTATAGCTATACAAAACGCAGCAAAAAACTCATTCGAATTGCGGTCAAACAATCCTTTGAAGTTATCACAGGATTACGTTTACGGTCAATTGAGAGCAACCATGGCACCCATCTTGCAGGCATCATTTAAACTCGAAACCTCACTGCCATATGAAATGCCTATGGCATCAACAATCTCACGCACTTTTACTCTTCGATCGGCCAACACGTGGATTTTTTCGACATTTTCGGGTGTATTGACCTCAATTGGCCGTCCAGATCGTTCAGCGTCATTTGACTTGTGCGACCACAATGAAATTCAGTAAACCACTTTTTTGCCATTGAAATCGATTATGCAGAGTCCCCATAGTATTTCTCAAGCTTTTCCTTGGTTTGATAGACGGTTTT
The DNA here is from genome assembly GCA_021234595.1 of Delia radicum. Taxonomy (NCBI): domain Eukaryota; kingdom Metazoa; phylum Arthropoda; class Insecta; order Diptera; family Anthomyiidae; genus Delia; species Delia radicum. Next base: position 49,175,579 of record CM037854.1, read on the forward strand.
TTTCTCAAAAAATAATGTTTAATGAGCACTCGAAATTCACTTTTTTCCATTTTTAAAACAATCCACAAGGTTGCATTTCATATAACTACGAGGGAAGTTCGAAAAGTCAGGAACTTATTAATCCGCCCTCGTATTTTTTCCCGTTTGGAAATAGAAAATAATCCGAGAGAGCTAAATTTGGGTAATAAGGTTGAAGTAATTCGAACTTTGATGATGAAGCAATACAAACTTAAATTCATTAATTTTGGGCATCTCTATTGAAACATCTTGCCGACACTATTTTTGTTCTATTGTGTTCTAAACGCGGCACCTATCTTGCTGAGAAAGCCGTGCTTTCACTTTTCCAAATTTTTGGTCAATATGCTACGTATACCACTTTTTAAAACTCCATTTTGCGGATTTTCTTAACCGTTTCTGGCGTGGATATCTCAATTTGTCGACCACTACGGTCGAAACTCTGACAACCAATATTTTATAGTCGTTAACGAAGGAGCAGAATTCCCAGATTAGAATCTAGCTCGACTTTAGACTGGATTACATAGATTACATAATGGTTACTAATTTCTTTCGTGTTTACAAATTCACTGAGACCGTTAATTTTTGATGGCTCAAAAATGAAAAATACTAAACAACGTGGAGCCTAAAAATTTAAAAAATACGTTTTTTATACGGTTGCCACTTTTCGTATGTTCAAATTATTCATTATATATATGTATGTAACAGCATGCAGTAAAGGGTTAAAACTGGGTGTTACAACCTTATATTTGAGGGGTTTTGATATGTTTTAAATTTCGGTAATTGATTATACTATTCAAATGTATTCTTAAAATTTATAAACAGTTTGAAGGAACAAATATTTACTTTTTCTCTCCGTAACAGTAAAAGTTCTCATAGAAAAAAGTACCGCCCTCTTGTCCTAATAAATGTCAACACTCTTATGTACTTGACTATTGTTTGTTTCTTCAATAAGACAATATTTTCTTTAAACCCAGTAAAAGATGATTTATATGTAGGAGTAGTTTATTTTAAAATGCCAATTGTATGTATAAATTGAGCGTATCAAATCTAATGTCAACGTTTTATTCTTTGTTTCCTTACAGATTGCGTATGCCGTAGTTTAACCTTTAAAAAAATAAATATTTTTCTATTTATGTTGGTAAGTAAACGAATTGTTAATATTTATTTAAAATATAGTAATTGTTTAAAGAAATTTTCAAAGAAATTTCCTAAAATGTTATTGAAAGGTTATTCAAACATCTGAATTAAGTTACAATTAAATAAATTGTGAGCTTAAGAAGTTTCTAAACATTTCAGGGTGTGGTAAATAATTTGTAGTTTTGTTGCTTTTTATAAAGAGCGACAAAACAATAAACTTTTAGATCCACAATATGTATGTAATGGTAGAAAATTGAGTTAGTATTGCGCTTTTCGAAGTCATTTAATATTCCAAAAAAATCAGTATAAAAATCAATGTAGTTTTATGAAGTAAAATTTGTAGTATTTATGTGTTTTAGCATGAGCGACAAAACATCAAACTTGTGGCTTAATAATAAACTTCTAAAGCTACGAATTCCAAATTGGATTCCTCAAAAGTTTGAATTTTTAAAAGTTTTAAATTCAAATTTGTGGCACTATTTCCCATTATTTTGCCGTTACTTATAAGAAGAGTCTCCCGATGGGTTCTCTCCGATCTTAATAAAATTAAGATATGTCATACAGCAGAGAAACCCAGAAAAAATAACCTGGATTTGGTAAACAGTAATGCTTGCATGCTTCAAAAATAGCGCTTCACCGCCTTGCATACAATAAAGCAATTAGTGAAGGCATTTTGTTGTGATTCCCAAAATTCCGTCTTTGAAGCAGTGAATAATGCTTACAATGAAGCAATGAAGAATGCGTAGTATGAAGCATTAATGTTGCCAATATACAAAAAAAAGCGCTTCTTATTGCCTGAGAAGGCATGAATTTATTTCTGCTAAGAGCACATGAAAGAAGCGCTTTTCACCTGCTTAAAAAAATTCTGGATTTGTTTTGAAAGCGCTTCCTAATTAAATAATGCCTTCCGGAAGCGCTTCTGGGTAAGCACTACATTTTGCTGGGATATTAAACATTACCAATAACTTTCCCGTATTTTTGTTATTAAATACAATGACATTAAAATTTAAATTTGTTATGAATTTTAGTTGGTTTAAGTTAAAAATTATGTATATTAATATTTATTTAATAATCAAGGGGGTGTCTTAGCTTGTTTCGATATACGTAAATGTTCGTCTTTTAGGCGACTTTTCCCGAAAACTTGTATCACCCATATTATAAATATTTAAAATAAATGGCAACCCTAAGTTACTACATAGGCAATATGGGTATAAAAATTTTTGTTTTTTCGAGTACTTCAAAGTTGCATACAAGTAAATTTAAATATCGTTAATTTCAGACATGTATCCATTCAAAAATAATAATTCTGACCCCACCTTTTAGCCATTAAACGCGAGAAAAAACCATACTTGTTACTTAGTTTTTTTCTTCTCTATCACATATACAAATTTTATTAAGATCAGAGAAAACCCTTCGGGATTCTCTCCTTGACAGTGAGAGTTTTCCACCCCTTTTAAAATAATTCTGCATAAATTTTCTGTAGTAACCCCAAATTTGTATGAAGTTTTGTCGCTCGTTTGTGTTCATATACAAAGTTAAACGATGCTTGTTTATCAAATTTCCATGATTAGTTTTGAAGTCGTTTTCTTTCGCTCTAGTACATTCTTAAATTTGACGCATGATAATTACTTAGCTACACTGAGAGAATTATTTGCATGACATTAATGCATTTTTGTATTGAAGCAAGGAAGTTGAACTGGAACTCGTGTATTGAAACTTTTCATTATATTAATGCAAGTATTCATCAAATTTTATAAAAAATGTCGCTTTATTTATTAAAAGTTTTATTCGTTCAATGAAGAAGTTTCATTAAAAAATCACTTTCATAAAGATTGTAAAGCTTTTCAATTATTTTAAGAAATTTTTCGTTGACAGTTTTTTTAGTTCAGTGAAAATTTTAATTTTTTTTTGTCCACTAAAATTCTCTCTGTGCATAGTTGTAGTTTTGTATTTGATAAAGTTTGTAGCTTTAATTGTGTCGTTTTGTGTTTAAATTCTCAACATGCCGAGTAGTTGTAGCAGTTCATACAAATTGAAACTTTCAGAAATATATCGGAAAGCAATATTTTTATTGTAGTTTTGTAGCCTATAGCAGATATATAGCAGTTATTGGTTTTATTACGGAATAAAAAATTGTTTTAATATTCATGTTTTCAAAAGAATTGTGGTATTTAAATTATGTAGTTTCATGGAGCGACCACAAAATTGTTGTTTTTGAGCACACGCACATAATTGAGAGGCTAGTAGTTTTGTCGCTGACCTAAAAATCTACATACTAATATAAAGCGAAAAATTTTAACGTGTATTTTGGTGGCTACAACCAATAAATTTGGCAAATACAACCATATTCAAATGTAATTTCTAAACGTTGTGAGTGTTCCAACTAAAATTCAGGTTCATTAACCGAATTTTGTTGTAAAAACCAATATTTAGTTTCACTAAGCGATTTAGGATATTTTAGTTAGCAAATGCATAATTTTTCACTGTGCGTATTGCAAAATATATTACTGACTTTAAACTTCAACTGCAACCAATACTTAAGGAAAAGAATTAAATTGTTTTAAGTCTATTACAATTTTCCGAAAAAAAAAATTATAAACTTCCATTATGTTTCCTCCATTTTTCTTTTTTTTATATATACTCTTTTCTTCCATTCGCAAATAATGCCAATTGTGAATTGTGCATATTTTATTGTAGTTTTTTAAACTAAGGCAATGTAACCCGATGAAAAAAGTTCCGATATAGGTTTAAATAAGCATATATACCAAGTCGGCAACTGCCAGTGGTACAAAATATCAAGCACTGGCATACCACTGGCTAACCGAGGATTTGTAAATAAAGGGTCCGCCATCTAACGTTTTTTTTTTCAACTAGTGCTTATTTCGTGAATGGTAACACTTAGCTCATGTCTGATTTGACAGATAATTAGTTTTATCCTTCCGCTGAACGAATATGGTTGTGTATACGCTTGAACAACGCTGGGAAATATTGCGACATTACTTTGAAAATCATGGTAATGAGCAAGGAGTGGCCGTTACTGTCAATGGCGATCGTTATCGGGCCATGTTGAACGAATTTTTGTTCTCAAAAATTGAAGTGGAGGCGCTACGTGCCACACAGCCGAAGCTACACTCGATGTTTTGAGCCCTGTTTTTGAAGATCGCATTATCAGCCGCAGAGCTGATGTCGTTTGGCCACCTCGGAGCTGCGATTTGACACCATTTCACTATTATTTGTGGGGTACCGTCAAAGATAAGTGTTACGCCAACAAGCCAGAGACAATTGACGCTTTAAAGGACAATATTCGTGAAATACAGCTGCACACAATCGATAATGTGCTTAAAAATTGGACCGATCGTGTAGGCTACTGCATGGCCAGCCGAGGCAGTCATTTGAATGAAATTATTTTCCATTATTAACCGGAAGGATTGTACTTTCAAATAAAAAAAGAAATTTGAGAAAATATTCAGTAGTTTTTTTTTATAGCATTTTCAAAAAAAAAAAAGTTATTTGGCGGACCTTTTAAATTACTGGAATAACACTTGTTTGAGAAGCTATTCCAGCGTTTCCGAAAATCGTTTTGCCAGTATTAGTTTTACAATAATTTCTGTGGTATATAAAAACAACATTAGAATCAGCTGAGACCTTTACGCCAAAGTTGGCAAAAGTGTTTTCCCAGTGCTACCCAGTCATAAATTGACAACGGCACTAAAGTCTAACCACTGGTTGAGCATTCAGTTTTTAAAATTGATGATGCTTTGTTTGAAAAAGTTTGTAGTCAAAAGGCTTCGGGTTTTTCTTTTTGTAATTTTTTAAACTTTTCAATATTTTTTTATGTTTGTGGCAAAGCTCTTTTAAGACCCTTTTTTGTTTTTCCAAAGTTGGCAAGTTGTTGCCAGCAAACCTTATGCCAGTGCTAGAATATGTGATCAACCAATGGTAATCCAGCAGCTATCATTTATTTACGTTTTAAGCTATCAATTATTATATGTCTTGTTAGCTCAGTGGATAGAGATGTCGGCTGCCAATCTGGCGGCCAGGGCTTGAATCCCGGCAACACCAAAAAAATTATAAATGAACTTTTTTGTAATTTTATTTTGAAAAATCTATTTTAAGACCGCCTATTTAATAGTTTTACCAACTTTTTGCCAACTTTGGAAATTTTGTTTACCCAGTGTTTTTACGACACTTTTGGAACAGACCGACCTTCTGTCTAATGATGTTATCATTTGGGATTGGAAAAGCACTTGGTACAACCAGTTCAAGTACATTGCTAGTGGGTCCGTTTATCTTTTTCTGACTGGGTAGTCATATATAGAATTCATTATCATTATCATATCATAGCTGATCCGAAAAATGGCATACATAACCTTAGCTCATGAGATCCCATGGGATCTCATCTGATATAATTTGATCCAAAAATTGGACCTATCTAATTTGATCAAGTTATATATAATTTGATAAAATTTTATATAACACCATTAAATTCTTAGAAAATCCGCACTATCATTTTGTATCATATTCCAAATAATAATGAAAATTTAAATATAAATTGATGGATTGAAAAATTAGACGTGATTTCAATTTGACTAATATTTAATGCCATATGCATTTAAATGTAAAAGTGATAAGAGTTTTTTTCATGTTTCTATCATATATGTTTCCGAAAAATTGTTTGGTATCCCCTGGGATCTCATTTGATACAATTTGATAAAGTTATATATAATTTGAAACGATTTGATATAGCTTCATAAAATTCTTTGGAAGTCCGCACTTCTATGTTTCAATGGATTGGAAAATTAGACGGAAGTTCAATTTGACTAATATGTGACGTCATATACAATTACAGTGAAGTTAGGTTATAACGAACACCGGTTATAACGAAACAATTTTTCTGGTCCCGACGCATTTACTAAAATATTTCATACAAATAATACGGCTATAACGAACATCGGTTATAACGAACTTTTTATACAACGAACTAATTTTTTGGACACTTTTACGAATTTTCATACAAATTTTTACGTTTATAACGAACACATAAAATTATCGAGATTCTAATTATGATGCAAAACTTAAAATTTCTCTTTTTTTAATTATAAATTCACTAAAAATAATTAAAAACTTCAGAAAACATGATTTAACAGAAGAATTGTTTTAGAATTACAATCAAATTTTTTTAAATTATGACACTTTAAGAAAAATTTCCGAAATTTTAATAATTTTTGGAAAATGTTTACTCTGCTTATAACTAACTAAACTGATAATAATTATTGGTGTTTTTTTTTTGCTATATTTGGATTTTCCGAATTTGAGCATAAAAATAGCTTTTAATTGCTTTTTTAAGATTTCCTGACCTAAAGTTCTTTTTATACCAATGAACTATTATTTATTCTATTTATTAACTTTGAACTTTTGCTTTTAACTGTAGTAAAAGTAAAACAAAAACTTTTTCATAAAACCTTGAGAAATAAGAGGCATATAATATCGGCTTCAACAGGTGCCGCAAATTTTTGAAGTAGATCATATAATTTTTTTTATCACGATAAGAAAAATAACGGATAACTGTACTTTCTGACGATAAACGATTTTTCGAAAAATGCCTTAACCGGTTAACAGCCTAGGTCGAATAATTAGAAACACTAATATGGACTCATGTTTAGCTATATCAAGTATATGTGTTATATATAACGATATATAGCGCTGTATTAAAAATGTTCGTAAAAATAAATATGATATGTAAATATATATCGTTAGATATGGCCATATATGTAATTATATATAATTATATCAATACATTTATGACTATATATAAACTTTTTTCGTCGGGAAGTCTTTGTTTTTTTTATTAGTGGGTCAAAAATTTTTTGTTTGTTTTATTATACTACATTCTTTTTGTCGGTGCATTCTTTTTTGTCCTTTCTTTAATAAATAATAATAGTAGTAATATATATTTGTATATGGTACAAAACGAGTATGAAATAGGCACTTTCATGTCAATGACATGTGTTATACAAAAAATAAAAAATGCTGTTCAAAAACAAGGAGCACTATTGTGCTTTTTGTTTATTCTCAAAAAAAAAAAAAGAAAGCTCCTGCATACAACTGATATGAGGCAATATGAAAGCAAGCACGTGTTTGCACACGTCTGTGTGTGTGTAGATTACAAATAAACAAAACAATAAAAGTTCAAAAAATATTTTTAAAATAAATTGTTAACAAGTGCATCAATAGGATTAAAACGACTTATGCAGGATTTTTTTTTGAGATTTTTTTAAATTTAATCGAAAAAGTTTAAAAGGATTTTTTATAAAGAAGAAACGAGCACAGATGAAATTGTCTTAAAAATTGATTTGGAAACGAGTATTTTTAAAGTCCTATTAAATTAAATAAAAATTGAGAACATTTTTAATTAAATATTGGGGAAAGATAAAAAAAAGCTTTTTTAAAGCCAGAACTCCAAACACTTTACGCAGAAAAAAAGGCATTTTTTAATATGTTTTCAGGCAATTATATAAGCATATAGAGGGTGGTCCAACCACAATGCACGATGTTAATTTTGAGTCACACCTTAACGTCAAGTTTTTTGCCCAACTTAATTCTACATCGGGACGCACTTTTCGAAAATGAGGTCGGCCAAGCAGTGAATCGTGTTCGCTATCGCAAGATGATAACGGACTTATTGTGGCCAGAAATTGAGGATATGGACCTGGATGATATGTGGTTCCAACAGGATGATGCCACTTGCCACACAGCCAAGCTCTTTTGCACGAGAAATTCAATGGCAGTGTTATCTCACGTCGTAGCGATGTTAATTAGCCGCCACGATCATGTGATTTGACACCCTTGTACTTCTTTCTTTGCGGATATTTAAAAGAAAAAGTGTATGTCAATAAGCCAAGAACAATTCAAGAGCTAAAGGATGAGATAATTCGGCACATTAACGAATTGAACCTCAATTATGTCTCAGAGTCATTGAAAATATGGACCATTGGATAGAGGTATGCCACCGAAGCCGTGGCGAGCACTCGGCCTATATTTTGTTTCACACATAATTGTCATAGATAACTCTATAATAATAAAAAATATTAAGATAACTCTCGGAAAACTTTTTGTTTTATTTACAATTAACATCGTGCGCTTTGGTTGGACCACCCTTTGCAATGGTTCAAATGTTCAAACCAAAACAAAGATATATGTTTGACGGTAGACGCTTTCCACTAGTTCCAAACATATATATGATTGCAGGCAAACTTGTTTAGGTAAGATTCTGCTAATGCACACTCACTCACGCCAAAATTTGTCTCATGAAGATCTTCTCACACTTACTCACATTCACGTGAGTAAAATTTGGTTTCACTCACATTGCGTGATTACGCGTGATAAACATGAATCACGCTAAATTCTGCTCACGTGACCATCTCTACTTTAAATCTATTTTGGGAAAGTACATTAAAGACTATATTTAGAATCAAAATTTCAGACAATTGAAAGCTTGTGTAACAAATTTATTGAAAGCTTTAAAAAGTTAAAATCTATAATCTATAAAAATCTCTCAGTCGAAATCATTTTAAAGCAAACATTACATAATTTGTAAGTCCAAGATTAAAATCGGTATTAAAAGCTCGTTAAATTAAGAATATATAAACCCCTGTTTACAGTCACGTTTAAAAGCTTTTTCTACTAAACAAAATTAAGAAACTACAAAGCTACGATAAATGTCACTTTTGACGACTTTTAATACCCACCATTTTAAAAACGTTAAATTAATTGGTTATCATAGAGAAAAAGACAGATATAAAAGCTTTTTTAATGAAAAAATGTTAGACACTATAATGCTAATACATTAAAGTCAGTATTAAGGGTCTAAATTTCAGAAATTATAAATACAAAATTAAAATTTGTATCGAGAGCCTCCAACATTTTAGGGACTATGAGAGCCCAACTGGTTGGGAGCTTTTTAAAACTAAAATTTCACGAACTGTAAATTCACGATTAAAATCCCAATTGAGAGTTTTCAAAAGTCAAAATTTTACAAAATCTCTTAACTAAAAGCATTTTTAACCCTTTACTGTATTAATTAAAGTTGCATATTTAATGAAAGTTGCATATTTTGATAGTAAACCAATTTTATTTTATTAGCAAAAAACGAAAAAGAGCAAAAATTTCGGATCACCCAATACCCAAATTTATAGCGAATAAATAAAAAAAAATTATGTGTGTCGGAAAGCCCATAATGTTTTATTGAGTTTGTTTCATAACTTTTAAATTATTATTATGCCTATAGAGTGTAATTATTTAAAAATAATGAAAGTAGCTTTTTTTTAAACGCCTTTTTTGAGTTTTTAAAATTCTCCAAGTTTACAGTTATTTTAGAGATGTAAACTGTGTATTATTAAAAAACATATGTGACTTTATCGTATTAAAAAAACGAGTGTCTTGGTGACTTATATCATACGCTTCATTCAGTCAAATTATTCGTTACACATATGTAACGAAAAAAACGCAGATTGAAGTCATCATTAAAAGCTTTACAAATTAAGATCTGTTCTAAGTAAACACTTTAAGTACTACACTAGTTTAAAGCCTTCATTAGAATCATGTTTAAAAGCTTTTTGAAAACAAAATATCAGAAACTCTAAAAAAAAAAAATTAGACTTACAGGAATTTTAAAGTTATTATCAGTCATAGTTATCAGCTTTCAAAACTTTAAAATAAGAAATAGCTCTAAAAAAAAACTTATTAAGCTGTGATTAAGAGAATTTCAAAACAAAATTTCAGGAACAATTCAGCCATTATTAAGGTTGAAATTTAAAGCTTTTTAATATCAAGAAGACGACAATTATAGTCAATATTGACAGCTTTAAAGCTACTTTTCAGATAATATAAAGCTAAGGGAAAAGACATGATTGAAAGCTGTTTAACCCTAAATTTGCCAAAAGCTCTTTCAAGAGAAAATTCCAGAAACTTTTAATTATAGTCAGTACTTAGAGCTTTTAGACAAAACTCCGAAATCCAAACGTTATAATTAGCGTAACTACTAAAGCCTGATTAAGTAGCTTTTAAAAGTAATATTGATGTGATTAAAAAGGCAAATCAAAGCTCAGAAGCTAGAACTTTTGAAAGATAATATAAAAATATAAATGTATAAGATTTTCATATTTAATTTTTTGTTTTTTTATTTTTTTTAATTTAATCTAGCCCCCCCATTATTTTTCTCTAGTACTTCAACAAAACTTCAACAAAAACAATTATATAATAGTTTTTTTTTTTCAAATTGATTTAATAACTGACAGGATTTCATTTTAATTATCCTTGAAACTAGACAAAAAAAAGCTATAATAATCAAAAGTTTTTTTTTTCTCTTTCTTAGGCAAACTTAATTTTTGTCATTATTTTTTATTGTTTTGCAAAAAATAAAAGAATATTTCCTTTTTTAACAAAAAAAAAACCGCCATAAACCATTCTTCACTATGGAATATTTATGGGAAAGACGAATTATTGTACTAGTAACTGCCAACAAAAAATAAAAAAAAACAGCTCGGTTGGGTATGCATGCCATGATACACATACAACTCTCTCAGTCACAATACAACGGCAAAGCTATTGTGCTCGAAGGCAGTTTCCTTTTAGAATAGGAACAATTTATGGGAAAAAACATACACACAAAATACTTGAAGTAATTTTAGTTAAATATTTCAAATTACCAAAGAGTGAGTGATGGCATAAAAGAGGAGGTTGAAAAATGGGGCGGTGGTAAGAGTGTTAGGATTAAAGTCAGTAGTGATGGAACGAAGATTCAAAGGAAGGCTTGCCTAATGAAGGTTTATTGCTGCAAACGTATGTATCAGGACCGTAGGGGTGGTGTCCGAGGGCCCGTGCATCCCCCCCCCCCCTACCAAATGATTTGACAATTTTGAAAAATGTACTTATGAAAGACATATTTTTGTAAGAATCACGATTAAAAAACTGATATGGACCTGTATATAATTTTATCTAAATTATATAAAAATTTATAATAAAGGGCGATTTTTTAGCAACTTACTTTTTGGCAACACTGTTTTTGGTAGCTCAGCTAACATGTTACTGTTATACATGTTCAGTTTGGTCTATAATTTAACCATGAATCGACTTACAAACGAACAAAGCTTGCAGATTATTGAATTTTATTATCAAAATTCATGCTCGGTTAAGAAAGTGTTTTTGAAAGTGTTTTCTTAACATGTTACTGTTAAACATGTTCAGTTTTAGTCTATAATTTAACCATGAATCGACTTACAAAAGAACAACGCTTGCAGATTATTGAATTTTATTATCAAAATTCATGCTCTGTTAAGAAAGTGCATCGTGCACTTCTTTCAATTTATGGTCAGTTTGGGCGATCTTCTGAGGCGGCTATTCGGAATCTTGTGACTAAATTTCTCACCAACTTTATATTATTGGACATTAAACCACCAACACGCATACGTAGAGTGCGGACAGAGGAAAATATTGCAGCTGTATCCGCCAATGTTGTTGATTACCGTTTATTATCGATTCGTCGCCGTTCGCAGCAATTGGGCTTATGTTACTCCACTACGTGAAGTAAATACAGCTGGTGCAAGAATTGAAGCCACACGACCTACCACAACGGCTAACTTTTGTTGAATGGAAGCTGGAAAAGTTTAATGAAGATCCACCTCTTTTATCGGGAAATTATGTTCAGCGACGAAGCTCATTTGTGGTTGAATGGATATGTGAACAAGCAAAATTGTCGTATTTGGAGTGAAGAGCAGCCAGAAGCATTGCAAGAACTGACAATGCATCTTGAAAAATGCACTGTTTGGTGTGGATTATGGACCGTACTTTTTCCAAGACGACGAAGGAAGGAACGTTACTGTGAATGGCGAGCGCTACCGTGCGATTATTACAATTTTTTTTTTTGCCTAAAATAGAAGAGCTGGACTAGGGTGAAATTGGGTTAAACAAGACGGTGCCACAAGCCACACAGCACGCGAAACAATGGCCCAATTGAGAGGCGTGTTCGGTGTACAGTTTATTTCACGTTTGGGGCCGGTCAATTGGCCGTCTAGATCGTGCGACTTAACGCCTTTAGACTATTTTTTGTGGGGCTATGTTAAGGCTCATGTCTATAGGGACAAGCCAGCAACGGTTGACGCACTGGTACCGTGAGATACCGGCCGATATGTTGGAAAGAGTATGCCAAAATTGGACCCAGCGTATGAACCATTTGAGGCATAGCCACGGTCAACATTTACATGAAATCAACTTTAAACATTGAATTGGATAGATCGTTCTATCGACTCAAATAAAGATTTCATACATTTCTCTAAATTGTCTTTGTTTTTTTTTTTTAATCAAATCCGGAAGCTCTTAAAAAATCACCCTTTATTCTTGTCATTGAAAATATGTGTTTGAGTAACATTAAATTTTTGTAAATATACAGAGGTTGGAAGCTCGATTTTGTTATTCCTTTTTAAATAGTAAAATAAAAAATAAATGGACTTTTTTTTAATTTTTATTAATTGTCCATTGGTTTTACATTTATGCCGGTTAAACTCTTCTACATTTGTTTTTAACTTGTGAAATTTAGTAAAATGAATGTGTATTATAGTTTTGCAACGCAGTGTATTATATATAAAATCAACAAATTTTGCACCATCTTCTAAATGTAAAAAGTGTTTAAAAAATTATGATACGCCAAAGTTAAATTTTCCAAATTTGGTCGAAAAATGTATTTTGTTCACGCATAAAAACACTGTATAGTCCTCAGCTATAAATTTTCTAAGACTTTGAAAACTACCATTTCACTTTTGATGAATGAAAAATTTGGATAAAAAAAAATTCTCGGCTCATAATTTGGAAAAAAAAAATCAGGCCCGCCTCCGAAAAAAAATGCCTGGCTACGACTCTGGTATGTATGTATGTGTATGATGAACGAACTAAAATACCTGTGGCATAAAAAATGCAGCCTCTTAAACACGGTGGCATTCTTTTTGATATATTTTTTTTTTTGTTTCTCATACTTCTGTATATATACATATATATATTTTTTTTTTTTCTATAGTCTATGGAATGTATATCATAGTAGATATAGTAAAAGGAATTATTTTTGTGGCCTGCATTTTTTGAAAAATAAAGATACAAAAAAATACAAAAAAAATACTCATACCAAAGGGAGTAGTTAGTTAAAGAAAAAAATTTCGTTGCTTTTTATGTGGTAAATTTTGTTTTTTAGAATTTAGTTAATTTTTCCCGAAGAATAAAAACTAATAAAAACTTTTTTTAATTCCTTATATATTTAAAAACTTTGAAATGAATTAGTTAATTTATTTTTGGTTAAAAAGAGTTTGAACAGCATCAAAGCTTGATTGCATTTTAGAATACATACTTTGAAAATGCTTTTCAACAGTAAAACAATCAGAGCTTTTAAATCATGAAATCATGATCTATTAAAAGCTTTCCACTAAAAACACTACGAAGCCTTAATTAGAGTCTGAGTTGAGAGCTTCAAATAAATATTATGCAGCTAGAATATTATGCAAGCTGTGTACGCACTTAAAAGCTTAATATTGTTTTAAAAATTTTATGTATTAAGAAGTCAAATATTAATGAAAAAATTTTACAAAATGTTGATTGTTGTTTTCGCACTATTTTTAAGAATTTTTTTTTTTTGAAAATTTGTAATTTTTATACAGTTTTTGAAAATTGTTATTTGGCAACTCTAATAGCTCAAATTTATATGTTTCTTTGCTGGTTGAGAGAAAATAGTAGACAAAAGCCGATTTTCCGCATACTTCCATTTTTACAAAGACTGAAATATGTATATACACTTAAAATACTATGTAGGTAAAGACCACTGCAAATGTAGTTGAAAACAAATGAAATTTCATTTAACGAAAGGACGACTTACATTACAGTAAATTCAACTAACATTGTCATTTGTTTTTTAATGTTCAAAAAATTACTCACAATTGTAGTAAAAATTAACCACATGGTAGTAAAAATAAACAAACATTTATTTTTTTAAATAACAAAAAACAACTGTAAAAAATGAATGTAAAATCATAAAACAGTCCTTTTGATGTGGGTTGTTTTTTTAAATGAACTACAAGGTTAGTAAAAAATTTAATTTGTTCCACAAATGACTAACATTTACATTAAAAAAAAAAAAAACTGTATAACAATCCAAACAACTACATATTTTTAAAGCAGAAGTTCCCTGAGTGGGGATTCGATTAATAAATTTTGTTCAAAAAGCACATGTTGAATGAAAAATTTTTCTATTTCTAAAAGTTTTCCTATAAAGGGTCCACCATCTAACGTTTTGTTTTTCAACTAGTGCTTATTTCGTGAATGGTAACACTTAGCTCATGTCTGATTTGACAGATAATTAGTTTTATCCTTCCGCTGAACGAATATGGTCCGTATGTTCGTTATCTTGTAAAAAAAGTGAAAGAAACTAGCATCCTCATCGATAAACCAAAGCGTGAAAAGCCAAAAACAATGCGTACACCCGAGAATATTGCTGCTGTGGCAGAAAGTGTGCGTGAAGCGCCATCAACATCAATTCACCGTCTCAACAATTGAACATTTCGGAGACAGCATTGAAACGAATTTTGCATAATGACCTTGGTATGACGCTATACAAAGTCCAATTGGTTCAGGATAAGACTTAAAATTTTAAAATACAATTCATTGCGTTGTTATATCACTTTCCTATCAAAATTTATAGGCTCTTAAACATTAGTGTGTCTTCAAAGAAACGTTGGTAAATAATGGGTTATGTTACAGCTTTTCGATTTGGCAACTTTTTATAGCAAACAATTAAGAAACTCTCAAAACACAATCGAAATCAGGTTTCACAGCCTTTTTTCTATAGTATAAAAAGCGTCAGGATTAAAAACTTTTTAGAGCCAATTAGTCCAGGAACTTCAAAGCTTTATATAATTGAAAGATCTATTAAAGTAACGAGGGAGGTAACCCGACCCTGACCTGCAGATCTTAATGAACATTAGATATGTTGTAGAGAATAAAAATGTATGGGACACATATTTTAAGCTGCCCTATCTCACGTTTCGAGATTACTAAGTGGAGTCAAAATTACCCAATTTTTATTTTTTCGGATTATTTCATAAATTTGGTATCAAATGAAAGCTTTTTTGAAGGCATACAAAAATTCCATAGGACTTTCAAAGTATTCTAGCTATTGTGTTTTTTTAGTAGCATAACAATGACTACTTAATTCAATTCTTCCGATATTCGTAATCTTTCGCTTTTTATGCGAATTTTCCCGAATAGCTTTATTCCCCTATATATATATATATTTCAAACAATTCAAAAATATGTCCCCTCTGGTACCACGATATAGGCAATATGGATAACAAGTTTTGAACCGAAAATTCAATCATAAGACAAATTAAATAGAAAATAAATGTTCTATCATATGATGATTTAAATATAACAAGTAAATTCTTTAAAACTACGAACTGTAAGCTTTACATAAACCTCGATCAAAATATGAGCTGAAAGCTCTACAAAACCTCGATTGATAAACATAATGAAAGCTTTATATGAAGTAAGAGCTCAATAAAACCACTATCGATATATGAACTAAAAGCTTTATATGAATTGAAAGCTACATAACACTATTATTGATTGATTTATAAAAATAAAGACCTCTATAAAAATCATACAAAAAAATTTGCTAAATTTTAGTTCATCCAATTAAAAAACGTAAAATAAAACGACTTTGTTTTTTTTTCCTACTAGATCAACAATATTTTAATTTTAAGCGTAGAAACAGAATAAGAGCTTGTAGTTTATGTCCATACAAATTGACATTTAAAAAGTGTCGAGCTATGCAGTTGTGAAATTGAAGGGGTTTTATTTTCAAAACGTTTGTTCTTATTCTCTCATTTTTTCTTTCTCATTCTCTTAACCGTGTTTCCGCGTTTTAGCTATATTTTGTAATCAAACAACATATGATGAGTAAAACTAACAGAGATATTGGCTCATATATTCTCTTAGTGTACTAGCAAATGTACAATGTAATATAAACCAACTTAATATGTTCGAATATTAAATGTTCATTAAAATATATTACTTTGTTGTTGTTTTTAAGATTTATATCTAAAAACTAAAATATATTGTTTTGTTAATAAGTGAAAGAGATACAGGAGAAGGAATATAACTCTACGGTAGTCTTTACACTAAAATAAAAATGACCTATTTTGCAGTCACTGTCGAACGTCGTTATTTTGGGCGAATTTGTACGCTATGCTCGTATTCTGGGCCGACACTAACTATGTAATAAAATATTTTATTTGTTTAAAATATATATACAGTTGAACCTCGATTATCCGGGCCTCTATTAACCGGGCACATCTATTAACCGGCATGCTGGTGGTTTGATTTATACCTCTATTAACCGTGTTTACCTCTGTTATCCGTGCTATTATTTTTTTTTTTTTCTCTATTAAACGTGCTTCACCTCTATCATCCGTGCAGCACACATATTTATTTGCTTGTTTTTTCTTTTCACCTACATACAAAGAGTTAAAATTCGGGAAAAAATAAATAACTTCTAGTAACCGTGTTTTCGATTATCCGTGCTGAGTCTGGTCCCGTGCAACCGGGATAATCGAGGTTCAACTGTATATATTTTTTGTGATTAGGAAAATTTTTTTGTTAAGTTTAGCAACTGGTTTTTAAAAATTAATAAAATATTTTGCTAATATCAGCAATACAGTACAAAATTTAGGAATTTGTAAAATGAAAATAGCAAAATATGTTACTAAAATAAAAAAATTTTACTAAAAATTAGTACAAAAATAGTAGTGCGATTGCAAATTTTTTCTATTAACTTTTTTTCTGAGTGTATGCTTATAAGCAACTGAAAAATATATGGTTACAAGTTTGCAAATAAAAAGGCTTAAGCTTATACTTATCAGTAATTAAAAAATAAGTAGTAGACATTATATTTGTCATTTAATAAGTAGCCGCGGGTAAGCTTGACTGCTTATAAAGCCGAATTCGTCAAACAAAAAAAAACTAGTGCTGACGACGAATTATAATGTGGTGAGATATTTATATTCATTATAAAAACCATTCAGTGGTAATGCAAGTTTTTGCTGGGAAAGCTTTATATGAATTGAAAGCTTTGTAAAACCACAATTGGTAAACTAAAAGCTTTACATTAATAACGTAAATTGAATGCTTTACAAAACGTATCTGAATATCGAAATTTCTAAAATTCGCAGCCCATTTTTACCACTTAAAAATTTAAATAAACTAAAAATTCTTTGTTATAGTTTGTCCTGGTCATTAGGTGAAGCTACGTGCCAAATTTTGATTTCGTAGCTTTGCTAGTTAAGGAGATACACGAAACTCTTATTTTTCGGATAGAAGGGTTCATCGCACCTTGTTAACATATATCGCGACTATATTGCCCTGATGAACAGTTTATGCATACAATAATTTCCTAATGAATATATTTAAACAAGTATTAAAACCACGACTAAAATTAGACTGAAAATTTTATATAAATTAAAAGCTTTATAAAACTATAAAAATATTATGTAAGTTTTATGAGCATTAAAACTTAACTTGAAAATATGCATTACAAAAACAGATACTATTTCCAGTTTGTAGCTAAATTTTAAGCACTCTCTTTCATTTCCTAATTAGCTTTAGGGTACAATTGCTTAAGTACTCACTTTCATTTCCTAATTAGCTGGAGGGTGCAATTGCTTCAAACTTATAATTGCATAAAACAATAGATAGACATTGTTAAATAGTTTGAGTATATATTAAGATAATTTATTTCAAAGAAAGTTTAATTAAATTTAAATAGAGTTGAGAATTAGAAAATAAAACTTAAAAGCTACCCTTCTGCCATAATAATGAAGGACAAAAAATGCAATTCTTATTCAGCTTTATTCCAAAAATGTGGTATTTTCTGTAAATGCACCACATAAACGTAACTTTTCTCCCGTTACAATAGCCCTCAAGAATTGAGGCATTATAGTTTTAGTATTATCCGTTTTATCCATTTCTGATTTTTGTGTCAAACCTTCACCCATGCGTATAACATAATCTTTACTTATCAATTTATCGCTCATATCATTGTGGAATGAAGCCAGCAATCGTTCTTCTAGAGAAGTCTGCTTACCATCTACATCTAAATGTTTGGAGGAGATATTGCAACAACCATTATTTTGCAACATTTCTTTAAATTTCTCCTGTATATCAGTCATATTCATATCGGATATGGCGGGCATACGCTCAAAACATTTATATTGATAAAAATGCATTTCTAAATTTTCAATTTTTTTCGTTATGGGCAAAGGATTTGGCAATTGTAATATATAATTGGTTTCTGTGGAAGAAGATGACAATGAGCTCGATGACGACGAAGCAGCTACAATTTCTATATCTCTTGAAAATCTACTGAGATCTGCTAAAATTTCATTTAAAGATTCATTAAATAATTCCAAGACATGAGAGTTTATAAAGATATTCTAGAAAGGAAATTGAAATTTATGATAGTTAACGGGAGTCGTTAAAGACTGATTATTATTACCTTTAATTTCAATACGGAGCTGTGTAACAGGGGAACCACTGTAAGTCCATAAATTTCACCCAGATTACGAGTCTCCAAATAGTTTAAGATTTTAAATCCCTCATAAGTATCATCAAATAAACGTTTCTGAAAGAAAGGAAATAAGTTTTAGGGTAAAACAAAAGTGACTCCTGAAACATTATTTCCGACCCACAGTAAATCGAAACAAATCTACTACGAATCGGCTACAATTTTATATAAAATTCTTTCGAATAGCTCAAAACTTTTTTAATGAATGCTTCTTGCTAATTTTCAATACGAAATTTTACTCCGAATATGCAAATCTGTTTTACAATAGTTAACTCCGAAACGAATAAAATTTATTCAAATAGAATTTTTTTAACAAAATTTTCTCCAAATTGTACAAAATGTGTTAAATAAAAATTCATTCCGAACTGAAAATATATAAATAAGGAAATGTAACTTCAACGCGTGATAATTGACACCAAGTCAAGAAAAAAAAATTGCTCCGAATCAAAAAAAATTTTTACAAAATATTTATATGCCTAATAGTACATGTTATATAAAAAAAAATTACTCCGAATTCGAAAACAATCTATGTAAAATTTTACTTTAGACCCGATTAAAACTTTTAATAGGAAAGTTTATTTCAAGTTGGTAAAAATTTTATAAATAAAATTTTATTCCGAATCGTATTTCAATACCAAATTTTACTCCGAATCAGACAAAGAGTCGAATCGGACATAATTTGTATATAAAAGTTACTCCGAGTCGAAAATGAAGATAGTAGCAATTTTATTTTGATTTGCAGTTTATTTTAATTTTCATAAAAAAAATCGAAGTAGTATAAATATGTAATCCGATTCCGAATCGGACAAAATTTGTTGGTCCGATTCATATTAGGAATCATAAATATTCATCTGTGTGCATTATCGGAAATTGAGGTAATATTTACATATATAATCATACATAATTACACATTTCCATACATGGTCATGTATATGTATACATTGACGAATATTGAGGTAATATTTATATATATGATCACATATGAACTCTTTATGAACATATATAAATCCTTTATGGTGGTATATGGACATGTATGCCCTCGAATCATTACTCATATATGAGCATGAAGAAAGAAGTTCATACATGTTCATAAACGGATGCGTATATATTGATTTTTAACCGCGTACGAAAAATAATTCGAAATAGAATAGAAACCTCATTAGAAAAGTTTCTCCAAATTAGCCAAAGTTAGGAAATAATAAGCCCAGTGTAGAAAAGCAATACCATATAAGTGATTACATAAGTACATATTTGGTAATGGCAAGTACTTACAAATGTCATTACAAATCTCATTACATTTATATGGGGATGTCGAGCAAAATAATAGCATTTCAGTACTAACCACCTTAAGAATAATCGAAAAATATGTGTTTACCTATATGCTACTAGTATCGATGAAATAATAAGTCTAAAAATAAATTTAAAAAAAAAACTAAATTTAATAAAAAAAATTTATTGCAATGAAAATGAAATTTATTGCAATGAAAATGAAAATTATACTCTATATTTCTTCATTAGGATATTGTCCTAACAAATAATCTATAGAGTTTTTTGTTTTCAAATTTATTATTTGACCCTTTCAGGAATGTGTTGATAGATCTATTTCGGGAATTTTCTAGGTTCCCATCATCAGAACACGTTTTGAAAGCGGTACGTTTTGAAAGCGGTTACTCACTACATGAGAACTAATATACATATGAGTTTGAAGTTAAAGATTATAACCATTGATCAAAAAATAAATTGAAAACTTGTTTGATGTGCAAGATCCACCTCTGGTGGATATTCAATACACGTTTTTTTTTTTTTGAATAATTTTCATTTTCATTGCACAATTAAAGGTCGAAAAAAAAACATAATTTTTATTTTTAATAAAAATTATAACAAACTTGTAAAAAAATTTATTTTTAAAAAAACTAAATTTATTAAAAAATATTTTTTTGATTGAAATTTTTTTTTAATAAATGTGCCCACTCGGTATACGAACCTGGGACTCCAGGTTGTCAGCCAACCGCTCTACCATATGAGATATCTCGACATGTTTTACTTGATAGGTAAAAACATAAAAGACGTGCTTGTGCAAAATGTCATTACATGCCCGCTTCCAAAAAATCAAAAATAAGTAGTTCTATATGTACTTACTAGAGTTGAAAAAATAATGAGTCTAAAATTGATGTTCAAAAAATGTTGAGATCATTAATTGAGATATAAAATAATGATAAAAATAACTACTTATGGGTAAGGCATTATTTTTTGTATTAAAGTAATGGATAAATTAACTAGTAATTAGTAAGTCCTTATTATTTGTGTCCTTATACTCTCTGCTGGTGTCATTACTGATAGTGAGAAAAGTAATGGCATGTAATTACCATTTCTACACTGGGTAATTCTAATTCTAAATTTCTTTAAAAACAAGTTTCTATTATTTTAGATTGTTCTTAATATATCAAAATATTATATTTAAATGAAATTTCTTCAGAACTTAAAATTATTAAGTACAATGCAAAATAGTTGTAATGTGAAAACATTTTTGTTCTTTAGAGTCTAAAATGTTTACTTAAGAAATAGGAATTTGTCTATAAAAAAAAAGTTTCAAATTTAAAGCGTATCTTTAGATTTTTCTATAACTGAGAACTTTTCTATTAAAACTTTTTTAAAAATTTTCTTAAGTAATGATTCTTTATAATCTGAAAGCTTTAAACTTTTTTATACGCTGTTTTAGCCTTTTAGCAATTTTAAGCTTTTCTAAGAATTAAGCTAGGTCTAGCTTTAAGCTTATTTTTAAGCGTGAAGCCTTTTAAAGCTTTAAACTTTTATAGCTTTAACCTTTTTTAAAGCTTTAAGTTTTTATAGCTTTAACCTTTTTTTAATCTTTAAGCTAAAATCTTATTTTTTATAATTTCTTTAACATTAACCAATTCATACTAACCTGTCTTGCTATGGGTACTGGTTTTGCTTGTTCCCAAACTGTCTGCCAAGTATTACCTTCAGCCATCATACGAGGACTTAATTTGTGGCTCTTAACTCCCTCATCATCGGTATATTCTACCCAATCATTGGGACTATACCATCTTATAAAATCTTCAAATTTAGCATTAAGATTGGCCGCCTTAAAAGCTTCCGTATCCGAAAGTAAAGTAGAACACATCATAGTTGTAACATGATCTAGAAAATTAAATATTATTAGAAACAAAATTCCCGGCGAAACTGCAAAACACACAAACCCGATGATGTTCCAAATTTTAACATAACATCAGCTTCATCTTGTAATTCATCTTCAGTCTTGGGTACCGGCTCTTGGGTAATGGGCACATAAAGATATTCCTTCGAATCCAATAATTTCAAGTCACGCAAACGTTTTAAACGACCCTCGGGTTTGGTGGCTATAACACCTTTAACGGGCGACAAACGTTTTGTCACTTCTTCATCCCAATCATAAAATTCTTCTTCTGTATCAATATCTTCCTCGTCATCGGTAATAGCATCGGCAGCATCTTCCCATTTCGGTTTCAGTTCACGCTGTTGTCTACGTGCCATACAAACATTTAGCATTTGTAGCTTTTGATGTAAAAGACATGTCCTAGTATCAGGATAACCAGCAGACACACTTTTTTGTTTATTGATTATTGTGGAAGGAAAATAATATTTTGGAATATTTTAAATACTGTTATAATACTTTTAAATCTAGCGCTTTTTGAAGAAGCTTGAGGAGATTTTGATATGTTGGATTAATGGAGGTATGAATTTTTGTGAATTTTTTTTTTACAATTTGTTCTAATTATTATTTACAACATCCCTTTTTATTGACTTGAAGCTTTTTATGCGAATTTTGTAAATGTATTAATTAACATTATTGGCTTGTTAGTTGCAGGTACTTTTTTTAAATATATTTTTTTTTTTTTGGATAAAATGTTTTTAACAAAAAAAATTTCCACATTTTCATTTATTCAGTGATTGAATACAAATATTGTGGTAGTCAATTCTTTTATTGCTTTTTGATTTTTATTGGTTAACAATCACTTGAAAATTATACATTTTATTATAGGATTCTGTTTTTTTGAAATTCTACATTGTCTTCAACACCATCACTTTGCAGCCAAACAAAAACAATTTATTTTTTTGTGAAAAATATTTAATTGTATTGCATACAATTGAATTGAATAAAATAAATATCATGAATGGTAACCGATTCGAATGCGGGTATCGGTAAGGGTAACGTTATTTTATTTATTTCGGTAACGGTATTTTAGGCGTAACGATATTTCAGTTAATTCGGTAACGGTGCGCCCCGGTAGGCTGGTTGGAGGCGCGCTGGTTTATCAGTGCGGGGGTCATGGGTTCGATTCCCACCAGAGGCACTGGTTTGTTTTCGCTACAACGCGCCGAAAGTCATAGCAGCTGGTGCTCGGTTAGGGCAATAGGATGTAATTTGTAATTATATGATTATTAATAAATAAAAAAAAAATAAAAAAAAATAAAAATAAAAAAAAATAAAAATAAAAATAAATCGGTAACGGTTTTTTAGCGTTAACGTTATTTTATTTATTTCGGTAACGGTATTTAGCGGAAACGGTATTATAGTTATTTCGGTAACGTTATTTTTGGCATAATAATTTTTCAGTTATTTCGATAACGGCATCTTAAAGGGTAACGTTATTTTAGTTTCTCAGGTAATGATAATTCTCGCCGATATTTGTAGCCCCATTATGCCCGAGTTTTAAGGACTGGTTAGTTTATGATCAAACTTTGGGAAAATATGTATATCTATTTACAATATTTTTTTTTTTTTTGGTCTTATTAGATTATATCGGTAACGGTATTTTACGGATAACGGTGTTTCAATTATTTCGGTAACGGTATTATAGCGATAACGGTATTTTAGTCATTTCGGGTATATTGATATTTTAATTATATTGGTATTGATATTTTAATTATATTGGTAACGGTTTTTTATGGATAACGATATTCCAATTATTTTGGTAACGGTGTTTTAGGGATAACGGTAGTCAGTTGAAAGGGTTTTGAATCGTAAACAGTAGTTTAGCGGTATTGCCTGCCATCCCTGATAAATATACATATGGTGTTATGCTACTATACCTTTGATATCAACATTCAATTTATGAAGATATCAAGGTGACCAGGTTTAAAATTAAAGCTTTCATAAAGCCATTACAAAACCACAAATGCGTATTTTATAGTTACAAGGAAACTACGCAGTGGTGAATCCGCTGATTTTAAGGAAACTTGGATATGTTGAAGGCAAAAAAATATTAGGTTTTTAGGTGCGCAATCGCACGTTTAGGCGTTAAAAGGGAGGCCAAAGTTACAACATTTTTAAAATTTAAGAGATTCAGATTTTTTACGCAGTATTAAGTACTCTAGAAAGAAAATTTGTTGATACCTATGTTGTAAGCCCAGAGTTGTCACATATTTGAATTATTTAAAATATGACATAAAAAAGCTCTGGAGGAAAAGTCGCTTTAAAGCCAAACGATTCCGAAAATTTAAAAAAAGCCTATACACCCCTTCGATTAAATGCAATATTTTTTATATTTTTTTCTATAAAAATTTTACCTTAAAATTTGCCAGATTGGAGAATATCAGACTTTATACGTTAAAATTTTGAAGATGTCAATTCACTTATTGCTAATTGTAAAGCAGTAGTTCTTAAGGTTAGTTTAATATTTAGGGGCGTAGTTCTAGTGATGTCAGTTGAACTTCGTTTAGTTAAACCGACAACGAATTGTGTCCACCATGTTCAATGTTATTAACAAAAATTTGCTGAACAACTTTTTCTAGTTTAGAATTTCGGTCGTTTCTGAAATAAAGCAAAATAAACTAAATTTCGACAGCAGTATTCCAGTTACAAACTGTGTTAAACTAAGATTAAAGATAATCTAGTTATCTAGTTTATAATTTTGATATTTATGTCAAAGAAATTTGTGACCTACGATATTTCAAAAACCTTGAATTAGCTTATAAAAAGAAAACCTTCATTTAGCTTATATAAAAAGTAATTTCGCATGTCTTTGGTTATACCCAATTTGTGTATAGTTTAAGAACTTATCTACATAACATTGCCAACAAAAGAACAAACAAGCAAAAAAATAAAATAAATTTTAAGCATAAAAAAATATCGTAAATCATACATCACAATAACAGCCATAATATCATACCAACTGTAGTGTAGGTGATCCCGAAACCAAGTTTTTTCTGTTCACAATGACCAAGCCAAGGACTTGTATGCATTTTTTTTTGCTGTAGTCATTGTTATTGTAACTTTTTGCTTTCCCTTTTTTAGTTTTTTGCGTGGTTCAAGTGTTTTGTATTAGTGGGTTAATTAGTGATGACGGTATAACACCGTTCACTGGTTAACCGAATCAGCAATAGAATGACTTGTATCAGCGCAAGGTTATTGATTTGGTTCTCTGTACACAGCGTTGCATAAATATAATTCCAAATGATTTTTGCTATTTTTTCTAATATTACAAATATTTTTTAAAACTTACAACTGTTTTTCAGATTCTGATAACTGATCTCTTATTGTGTAAAATTTAAGAGATTACTTAATTCATTTAAGAGTATAATTGTGTAATAACCACTGCAAATGCAGTTAAAAATAAATGAAATTTCACTTGAAAAAATGGTTACTTACATTTCAGTAAATTCAACTAATATCGTCATTTGTTTTTTACAGTTAAAAAATTAACTACAATTGCAGTAAAAATTAACCACATATGCAGTAAAAAATAAACAAACATTTATTTGTTTTATTTTTTAAATAATAAAAAAAACTACAGTATAAAATGAATGTAAAATCAAATACAGTGATTTGATGTGGTTTGTTTTTTTAAATGAACTACAATTGTAGTCAAAACTCCACTTAAAAATGAATATACTGTATTACAACTCAAACAACTGCAAATATTTACAGCAAGAGTCCCTGAGTTTTTCAAGGGAATTACTGACATTTTTCACTCCCGAAATCCCGGGAAATACTTCTGCAATTCTCGGGATTTTTTTTTTTTTGGTAATTTCATTAATGAATATACTATTTTAACGAGTAGAAATTAAAGGTTAGCATGAATGTTTTGAAATATATTCTCTTGCGTGTTGTGATGCCAGTTTTGACGATTTTTATACGTAAATAAGAAAACAGACTAATTCACTTAAAAAAGTTTTCATTTTTTTCATGGGATACTTTAATTGTGTTCATTTTAAGATTTGATATTAGAGAAAAAAGAAACTTTGTTATCATATAAAAAAAAATGTCTTGAGAATGTCTTGCAAGACATTCGTGCTACCCTTAGTAGAAATTCAAAATTGTATGAACGGATAATATATTTGATGAATCCTGATATATTAAATGACGAAAATGTCTAAAATATGCTTTAAAATGATCTAGAAACTCCTCTTATATATGCAGAACATATTTTTAAAAATTTCTTTTGCCGAAATTTAAAATAAATCGGCACTGGCCATGACAGCAGTGGACAATATTTAATGAAGAGGCAATATTCCAAGTAACTCTATAACAAATGACTTAGTTCTCAGTGATACGATAAACTGAAATTATTTGAGTATTTTCTATGACATTGCTATGTAACCTAAATAACATTGCTGGTAACCTAAATTCAGAATATAGCTTTGGGTATAAAGTACTAATCTCATTCTAGTATGTTAATCCGCACTAGGGCTTTTGTCTCGGGAATTCCCGGGACGGTATTCGCGATATTATCGCTATTTTTTTCAATCCCGCAATTGCAGGAATTTTGTGCGGAATTTCCCGGAATTTTTTTTTCATTAATACATAGAATTTGTAGCAATTACTAAAAATTGTGGATGTTTAGTTTGAAATTAAAACATCATTATTTGAGTTTTTTTAAATAATTCTACATAAAAATATTTAAAATTAAAGAAAAGCTATTAAAAATTAGTAAAAACACTATTGGCATTCAAGAATATTGATATTTTTGTATTTTAAATTTGTATCTATAATTTTTTTCTTCAATTAAACTAAAATTTAACAATGCGAGTCACAAATTATCTAAAATTGATATACTTTTACTTGAGTGGGAAATCCCGGGATCCCGGGATCGTATTGATATCTTGTATACTAACCCCTTGAGAAGAAATTATGTCGTTATTTTTTCTTCAAGCTGGGAGTAAATTGAAAACTTTAAACTCGTTTTCTACAAAATCAAAGTTTTTGAGTTATGACGTTATTGCAGCAAATGAGCGATATGGCGGCTGCTATCTTTTGGATTATTTTTGATTATTTTATCGTAATCTTTATTACTTTTAGATTATTTGTAATCGTAATCAATTAGTAATTAGAAATTGTTAAACAGAGAATTATATTAGCATTACAATTCTTTTGAAAATGTAATCTAATTGATTACCAATCGTAATCGAAATTTAACAGCTATGCTCTAATGTATATCAAATGAGATTTGATTTGGTATTTAAGATAGAACTTTGTTTTTTTTTATGTGTTCATAAATTTGTGGTCTTTTCTATTTATTATTTCAAAACTGGTCACCTTAATTTTTGTTAAATCAACCAATAATAATGACCACAATCAATACATTTACATTCAATTTCCCATATACAGGCACATAAAAACGCATCAAAAAAAAAAAAAAAACCATTACAAAAATACTGAAAATTAACAAATTCGGACCAACATGAAAAAGTAAATAGTGAAAATACACGCACAAATAGACAATACATTTTGTAAAGCCGGGTATGCTAAACAGCCTACTAAATATAGTTTTTCAATAATATTTCTATTTCTTTTTTTTTTTTGTTGAATTTTCCAGTTAATAGAATTCCATAGATGGTTAAAAAAAAAATAAAAGGAAATGGAAATGGAAATAAAATAGTGTAGCCTGTTTGTTTAGTTTGAAAAAGGGAATTTTTATCATGATTATATTAGGCCTCCTATCCACCTTCAGCATCCATTGGAGCGCTTTAACACAAACCGTGCAACCACATGCAAAACAATTAAAAACTAAATGAAATTTCATGTAAATTGTATGACTAAAGAAAAAGAGAGCACTGGCTAGGTTGGACTAAAAGTTTGGATTGATTTTTAGCGGTTTTCAATATTTGTTTTAAGTTTTATGCAGGCGTGTTGCATTAGGTCTTTTTTGTAGTAAAATAAACTAAATACATATACATGAAATAGTGTGTTAGGGATAGTGAATAACGATTGAAAATTAAAAAAAAAATATATGGAATATAAAATTCTTTAGGGGATATATTTACTGAGAGTTCCTTTAAATCAATGATTTTTTACAATAAATAGTGTTCATCTGCAAGATTGAATTTTGGTTCTAAATGGTAACTGTATTAAACAAACAATTTGGTAATAAATGGTAACTGTATTAAACAAACAATTTCGG
The DNA here is from genome assembly GCA_021234595.1 of Delia radicum. NCBI lineage: Eukaryota > Metazoa > Arthropoda > Insecta > Diptera > Anthomyiidae > Delia > Delia radicum. The sequence continues at coordinate 49,203,791 of CM037854.1, forward strand.
CACTCGTTGGTGACTCTATCGAAAAATTATGTTTGTTCTAAAAATAGGTAAATTGAAGCCATTATTTTTTTAGTACTAAATAATAATTGGGTTTTAAGGCTAAATTAGGTGCTTAACGGTGTATTTATTTGCGGACTAACTTTGGTTAGTGTCTCAACAAAAAATTTAATTTTAGTACTAAATAGTGTTTCCTTTAAAGAAAGAATTTTGGCACCAAATAGTGTTTCTACCTAATAATAGATTTTAACTAGTGCTAAATATTTGATATACTGAAGAAAAATTTAAGTACTAAATACACAGGACAAAATCATAGGTTTTTAAAATAAATAAGGTTATGACCACCAATTCTATATACGAAGGCGGTGCCAAACTAGCCGGCCTAACAAAGAAAACACAAAAAATTTGGGGAAATTTTTATTTATTTCTCAACATAATCTACTTTTAGCTCGATAGACATTTCCCAGAGATATTCAATAGCTTCAATATCCAAAAGCACTAAGTTGGCATCATTGCTGCAAACTGCTTTATTGGTATGGGTGGTGGCTGTTTTTTTTTTTTTAAGTTTAGCCACTCCTCTATAAAATATATCCTTCTTGATAGAATTAGACTACTTTTTAGTACCAAGTATGTCGGTCTTAAATACCACCACAATTTAGTACTAAATTATAATTCCAGCTACACAAAGTCAAAATTAAGTATTTAATTAGAATTCCGGCTTAAATTGAACTATGACCATACTCATTTAAATCCGTGCTTCTATAACATCAAGTTTTAGTACTAAATTACAATTCCGAAAATCAACTTTAAAATTCGTTTTAAATTTTTTCTTCAACACTAACTCATCATTATTCCAAAAAAATATGTATTATTTAACAAATACAATGTATTAAAAACTCCAACTACTATTGACTATTGGATATTTGTGCGTTTGTGTTAAAAACACAAAACAGCACATCTGGTGTTCAAAACTGTTTAAATATGCGTCTGGTTTTGTGGTCAACGGAAAAAATAGGTAGAACATTATACAGGCATAGGATAGATTTTTCAACATATTTGATACAAATATAAGCGAAAAACAAATTTAAATGAATATATCATCAGAATACGCAAAAATTTAAATTGAAAGAGTTCAGGGATAAAAATTGCTACAAAAATATTTGTGCTAAAACGAAAACCAAACCAATTTAAAAAAGCCTGCTGTGCTAGAATGTATATTATTTTTTTTTTGTGAAGGAGTTTTAATATAGACAATTATCATATAAAACTAAACTATATGGTTAAAAAGCCAGGATAATTTTGTGAACCAATATCCAAAAAATAACTATGTAAGAGTTAGAGAATGTTTTATATAATATATGGTTAATATACATATCTACACTGAGAGAATTATTTACATGATTTCAATGAATTTTTGCATTAGATCTATGAATTGTCACTGGAACTCGTCCATTGAAACTTTTCATTAAATGTATGCAGGTTTTTATAAAATTTTATGAAAAATTTTTTTGATTTATTAAAAATTTCATACGACTAATGAAAAAGTTGCATTAAAAGTAGTTTCCGCAAAACTGAAAATTTTTCGTAAAGTTAAAGATATTTTTCATTCACATTGTGAAGGAAACTTCATTAGTTTAGTGAAAAAACTTTCCTTAAAACTCGTCCAAGAAATTCTCTCTGTGTATAGGAAAGGCTAGAATGCCAACAACGAGTATATCATATTGGATATATCTATACATTTAAATGGATTTTTTATTATGTACGTGTTTTCATGATCTCAACTTAAAGCCTAAATTCATGACAGCTTTATATGTATGATGACTGTGACTGACTACTACGTATGCATAGTTAGTACAGTATCTGTTGTATAGTTAAGAATTGAGTTGATGTTACGCATATTAATGAAGTTTGAAGTACGACTAAATACATAATCAAGCAAATATTATACTGTATACTACTGTTACATTTACACAAGCTCAATGAATGAATGACTAAACGAATGTGAATGGGTGATGGGGAAGGTATGCCAAGTACTAAAAATTAATTTTAGCTTATTACAAATTAAATTTAGATTAATGGATTTTTCAGTTTTAAATTGAAGTTTTTTTTTAATAAAAAAAAAACTATTTAGTACTAAATTGGAGTACTAAATTAAAGTTGTTTTCAAAAAAAAAGATTAAGTAATAAATTTGAATAATAATTTAATGTTGTTTTCAATAACAAAAACATTTAAGTACTAAATCGGCGTACTAAATTTAAGTTGTTTGACAGATAATTAGTTTTATCCTTCCGCTGAACGAATATGGTTGTGTATACGCTTGAACAACGCTGGGAAATATTGCGACATTACTTTGAAAATCATGGTAATGTTGCAGAATGTGTGCGAAAATTGCCATTTTTCTTCGAAAATGAGCAAGGAGTGGCCGTTACAGTCAATGGCGATCGTTATCGGGCCATGTTGAACGAATTTTTGTTCACAAAAATTGAAGAGGAGGATATTGGCAACATTTGGTTTCAACAGGACGGAACATGAAGCCATTGGTGAAATACAGCTGCACACAATCGATAATGTGCTTAAAAATTGGACCGATCGTGTAGGCTACTGCATGGCCAGCCGAGGCAGCCATTTGAATGAAATTATTTTCCATTATTAACCGGAAGGATTGTACTTTCAAATAAAAAAAGAAATTTGAGAAAATATTCAGTAGTTTTTTTTTATAGCATTTTCAAAAAAAAAAAGTTATTTGGCGGACCCTTTAAAACAAAACTGGAGTACCAGATTTAAGTTGTCTTCAATAAAAAACAATTTAGTACTAAATTGGTGTACTAAATTAAACTCATTTTTTATTAAAAAAAAATCTTACAACCTTTTAGTATTAAATTAAGGCAATTTTTTTTTATAAAAAAAAATTATTACCAAGTTGAAGTACACTCAAAGGAAAAACTTCATCATATTTATGAAAAGCTTCACAAATATGATGAAAGCTTCATTATTTTTCGTCCAATGTAATTGTTTCATAGATATTTCAGAAACTGTTTCATAAAAATATTGCTAAGATCATGCGTATTCTCTAGACTTAACGTCTCTCTATTTCGGTTGTCGAGATATGGGACATTATCATAAAAAAATATATTGATGATAATTTCTATGAAATACTGATGAAGTTAAGAAAAATTGTTGACATTATTTATGAAAAGTTCCATCACATTTAAGAAAATTTCATAAATATTTCATAGATTTTCGTAAAACAAAACTTTTTCATACAACATTTATTTTTATATTTTTTTTTAAATAACAAAAACCAACTGTAAAAAATTAATGTGAAATCACAAAACAGCCATTTAATGTGGTTTGTTTTTTAAATGAACTACAAGGTTAGTAAAAAGTTTAATTTGTTCTACAAATGACTGACATTTACATTAAAAATAAAGAAACTGTATTACAAACCAAATAACTACATATTTTTAATGCAGAACCCAGTAAAATAATAAAATCCAAATAACTGGTTGCAGAACAACTTATACTGTATTATAACATGTTCTGATTTCTGTTCTGCAACTGGTTCTTTTTATATGGCGTTTGTCCTATTTGTAATAGGTTCTTTACCTCCAAACAAGTACAGGTTGCTTTAGAACCGGTTCTAGAACCAGTTATAGAACTGGTTCTGGGACAGTGACAGTGATACCTTACATTTCGACTTCAAGGAACCTGTTCTAGAACCGGTTAAATGCAACCGGTGGTAAAAGAAGTTGTTCAGAGGTAATCTGTTCTAAAAAGTTTAGCTGGAAAGTTCCTTGAGTGCATACTTCTTAGTTTTATTTAAATCTGCGGATTCATTACTATGTAGTTTTGTTGTAAGTTTTATTCCGGGCCTACCTTCCCTTTTATGCGACTTTTGTATGTATGAATGAATTGGTTTGTTGTATTGGTCACATATATCACAAAAAGGTTCCTCAACCAAACCATACATATGGTCTGGCAGAGTCGTACATAACAGATGGTTTATAATGTAACAATAGTTTTGTTTATTTTGCCATTTAATAAGGTTTTAAGTTCAATAACCTCAACCTATGATTAAATAACTACCAACTACCCACCCCATGAAAAGAATCTTTGTAAAATTCACTTTTAAAAATAAGTGTTTATTTTTGGCACAAAATTTATTTAAACATTTCACACCTTATTAACTTAAATGTACAGTTTAAGTTTAAGTGCCTTAAAAAGTCGACTTCGTTAAGGAATTTCCGTTGCTCTTCTTTTGAATAATCAAAAAAAGGAAAGAATAAAATCTTGTTATCTAATTGGATTAATTTAAATGTTTAAACATTAGCACTTACTGGCAGTTACAGGGATTTTTTTTTGTTTTAAACATTGTGTTCGTTAGACAGTGATGATAATCAGTCAAGACATAAAATGTTTAAAAATACGTTAATTTTTAACTTTATAGCACATTTGTCTTTCATTTCTTTGTCTCTCTCTCTCTCACTCTTTCATGGTTTGAAGCTAATTTGCTAAAAAAAAAGCTTTTTTATTTTCGTTTTCGAAAAATGCTGTTTAACGGAAAGTCGACATTTCGGAAACGGCGGAAAAGGAAATAACATCATTATTAGCACGCACACAAGCTTATATTAGAGATGGATAGAACACCTACAAAACAATCTGTAGATAAACAATAACTGTTTTATATGAAATTTAGGTAGAAGAGAATAGAGTGTCTCAAAAAAAAAGTTGGCATAATGTTGAATAATTTAATAAAGTCCAGGAAGGAAAGGCATATATTTTTGTTTTTGTACATAAGTAGGTGAAAATGATATGAAATAAATACATATTAACATCAGTCGAAAATTTGTAATGAGATAAGTTAGTTGTTTAAACTTTAAATATACAAATTAAAAATTTTTTTTTTGTTAAAAAAAAGCTTCCAAGCAAAAAATAGTGCTTACCCAGAAGCAGTTCTGGAAGACATTATTTAATTACCGAGCGCTTCCGAAACAACGTAGAACAAATGTAGTTACTGCTTACCAAAGCGTGGTTTTTTTGCTGAGTTTTTCTCTTCTTTTGAAAAATTGTAAAAAAAAAAAACATTAGGATTATTTCTTAATGTTTTTGTTTAAACGTTTTTTTTTTTTTTTGTAACTTAATCCATTCGAATAACCTTTAACCCTAACTAGCAAAATGCCAGTAAATAAACATCGTCAATTACAATACACCGGGTACATTCAAGCGTAATACCTTGCAGCCAACGATGTAGAATTGTAGCACAAAACAAACCATTTTGGTCTGGTCAAGAGTGGAAACACAAGTGAAATACGACAAACATTGGCAGCATTTTACATAAACAATGAAAGGAAAACGTTATTGTTGTATTGGTAGTGGTAGTGGTACGAGGGCGGTCCCAAAATTAGCCGACCTGACCTATAGATGGCGGCATAAGGTTTGAAAAAAATTACTTTGGTAAAAGGTGGCAACCTTATAAAACACATGTTTTAAGTTTCAAGGCGCCACGATGTTTAGTGTTTTATTTTTTTATTTTATTAGAATTATATAATATAATAAATAGTACTATATAATACAAGATATGTAACGAGTGCTAGCATCGAGGGCCTTCGACTCTGTGTTTAGTATTTTGATTTTTTTTTAACTATTAAAAATTCCATGTAAACATGGAACAAATTGGTATAATTCAATACTTTCATTTGAAGATCTCAGTCCTACCAACATTAAAGCCGTGCTTATTTTAACTCCGGGGGAGTCCGGTCCTTCGTTTACGACTATAAAGACAAACACCGTAGTGGTCAACCAATTGAGGTGTCCACGCCTGAAACCGTTAAGAAAATCCACAAAATGGTATTGGATGATCGTCGTCCGCTGAAGGTGCGTCAGCTGGCTGAAATGATAGGCATTTAAAAAAGTGCTATATATTGACCGAAAACTTGGTGATGAAAAAGCTGTACGCAAGATGGGTACCGCGTTTGCTCACAATAGAACAAACCACAGCGTCGTGAAGATGTTTCAATAGAGTGTTTAAAATGTTTCAATGCAAAAAAGGCGAGTATTTGCGTCGATTCGAAACCATGGATGATACATGGTCCACCACTTTACACATGAGACAAAGGAACAGTTAAAGCAGTGGACTGGAATGGGAGATTCGTGTTCAATTGGGATGCGCGTGGGATAATCTTTATTGATTATCTTCAAAAAGGAAAAACAATCAACGGCGAGTATTATGCTAACTTATTGCAGCATTTAAGTGATGAAAATAAGGAAAAAAATCCGCATTTGGGGAAAAAGAAAGTGTTGTTTCATCAATGCAATGCACCAGATCACGCATCCACTAGTACTACGGCCAAAATCAATGAATTTTAGTTAGAATATATTCATTTCGCGTCTTATTCGCTAGATTTAGCTCCCTCTGATTATTTTCTATTGCCAAACTTCAAAAAATTGTTCGGTGGTGGAAGATTTTCCAACAATAAAAAGGTGGAGTCTACGGAGCTATACTGTTGTTACTATAAACAGGGTGTCGAAGCTATTGAATATCTCTGGGAAATGTGTATCTAGCTAAAATGAGATTATGTTGAGAAATAAACAAAATGTTTCCCAAATTTGTTGTGTTTTCTCTGTTAGGTCGGCTAGTTTTGGGACCACCCTCGTAAATGTAATGAAATACACTAATTTTAGGGAAAGATTAAATTAGGGGGAAAATGTTCCATACCAAATATAAATCTTTAAATTTTAAACTTTTACTTAATATTTTAAAATATTGGTAATATTGACGGATCTTGAACTTGAATAATCTTGCTCACATTATAATTTATTGGTAATATTTTTAACTTTTCTTGACATTTTAACTACAAAACTTGTTTAAAAAAAAAAAAAAACTTTTGAATGGTATCACTTACTAAATTGGAATTCACAATTTTAATAAAACCAAGAAGGATATATTTTATTAAGGAAAAGCCAAACTTCAAAAAACTAACCAACAACCAAACTAAAAAACCAGTTCCTTTTTCGAGCGGAATGAGTGAAAACCCAAGAAGAATATATTTTATTGAGGAATAGTAAAACTTAAAGAAAACAAACCCACAACCACCAGTCAAACCAGCAATCAAAACAACAAAGCAGTTTACAGGTTAATTCAAGCGGAGTAAAAACGCACAAACCAAACCAACAAAGCCGTAACAAGGGTAATTCGAGCGGACTGAGTAAAAACCATAAAAAAAAATTGTATATTTACCTTAAATTTAGTAAAATACAAATAGCAGTATATTTGCTAAAGTCAACAGAAATTTTTGATCAAAAGTTTAAAAAAATTTTAAAAATGCAAACAAATTTTACTAATTTTTTTCTATAATGAAAAAAGAAAATTCCAAAATCAAAACAAATCAAAACAAATCAAAATTAAAAAAAAAATCGTCAAAATTTAACAAATTGCCGAAACTGAAAGTCGCCATAATTAAAAAAAAATCGTCAAAATTTAACAAATTGCTGAAACTGAAAGTCGCCATAATTAAAAAAAAATTGTCAAAATTGAACAAATTGAACAAATTGGCAAAATTAAAAAAAAAAGTTTTCAAAATTAAAAAAAAACAAAAGTATCGCAAAAATTTAAATATAAAAAATCGATAAATTGGAAAAAAATCTTCAAAAATTAAAAAAAAACTCCAAAATTTAAAAAATTTCTTAAATTGAAAAAAAAAAATTGCAAAAATTTTACAAAAAATCGCCAAAACATAAAATTGAGTGTTAATTTTCTTTTGTTCAAGATCATCGCATCCCAAACAGAAATTGATAATTACTTTTTTACAAAAAAATAATTGCAAAAATTGTAAAAAATATAATCACCAAATTTGGAAAAAAAAATCTTCAAAATTAAATAAAAATAAAAAATTCTTCAAAATTAACCAAAATCTCTAAAATTGAAAAAATCGCTCAAATTCGCCAAAATTTAAAAATAAATTTCAAGAATTGAAATAATCAATCAAATTTTAAATATTTAAAAAATTGTCTAATTATAAAGAAAGCACTAAAATTAAAAAAATCGCCAAAATTTATAAAAATATCTAAAATAAAGTCATTAAAATTGAAAAATCGTCAAAAATTAAAAAATCGCTAATATTAGAAAAATTCACCAATATTTAAAAATATCACAAAAATTTGAATAAATCACCAAAATCTAAAAACAAAATCCAAAGAATTTTAAAAAAATTTAAAAAAATCGCTATCATTAAAAAAAATCTATTAATTGAAGAAAAAATCGGCAAAAATTTACAAAACTACATCCTTGGGCAATTATTTATTTTCTTAAGATACAGGCGATGTCCATATATATACTCTTTTCCCTCTGTTATATTCGTTTCCCTCTTAAGAGAAAAATGCGATCAACAAATGTAACCTGCCAATTAAGTCGAAATTTCGACCAATGGTGCAAACATTTTTTCTCTGCAATGCTCGGTTTTCGAGAAAAACGCAATCGAAGTATCTAACCAATCAAATCGATATTGGTGCAATGTAGACCAGTTTTAACAGTAGTTCAACATTTTTTCTCTGGCTCTCTTAGTCTTCGAGATGTACACGTCTTACATTTTATTTGTGGTATTTTTTTTTTTCTTAAATATTGGCAATTGTTTAATTTTTCACAATTTATTTTTTTGAATTTTGGCAAATTTTTTTTTTAATTTTGGCGATTTTTTTTTTGTAGATTTTTACGATTTTTCCACTTTTAATTAAAGTTTTAATAGTATTTATTAAAAAAAATTTTGAAATTAAAAACAGTATTCACATCAATTTTTAATAGTTATTATTAAAATTGTAATTGAAACTAAATCAATTAAATAGTTACGAATTATTTTAATTGACACTACAATTTTCTTAATAGCACCGATTTCAACTAAACTTTTAACTGCATTAACAAAATTGTAGTGGAAACTCAATTTTATTTATTTTTTTCTGTGTAATATTTCACAACATTGTTAATATTTGCGACATTTTTTAATATTTTAACTACATACTACATGTTCTCATAAAACTTTTAAAATTATATCAATTAAATCTGCATACATATCAATTAGATTATATGCACGTATGGTTCATATCTACCTAGACAAAACGGCAGCAGATGAAAGTCAACGTTATTGGCCCCTAAAGGAATAATTTTTGTTAATATTTTTTTTTTTTATGCTGTAAACTTTATGCAGGATAAAACGTGTGGCCTATAACTAAAGTGCCACAATATGTTACATAAAATGTCAATAAGAGGATATGGTTGCTTGAAAGAGGACAACAAGGACAATAAAATACATAAATATTTTATTATACATGGGCATGAGGAGCGATATAAAAATAAACAATTTGAATTTGGAAAAATAATGGCAAAAGCGATATGTTTTAAACACTACACAGTTTAATTTGTAGCTGTAAAGCTGTTTTTGAGTTAAATGATATATGGGTGGTAGGCGCGTTCTTGATTGAAGTAATCCAATGAACTATTTTTTAGCACTGTAATAAATTTAGATTTATATTATATTGTTATTTTAAAGTTATTTCATTTTTAAAAATATTAACACAAGAGATATAGGAAAGTAGGCTCGCTCTGTTTAGCCACATACTTTTCACCTCAAACACGCAGAAAATAGATTGGAAGATGACAAATCCAATTGTGATAATATTTTGTTGTTGTTTTTATTTTTTCTTTGATATTTTAAATTTTGAATCACGCTCCTAGACGAGGACAAGAAATTCTCATTGAGTTTGTGATTTAACATAACAAATATCTCTAGAAATTCTAATAACAAAGTCCCCTGAAGATTTCCTTGGGCAGGAATGAAATCCGGATAGGGACAAGCCTACAGCAGATTATTTTCTCAATTTGTTAAATAAGTTTTGGGACTTTAGCACATTTAATTACTATAAATAAGTACGCCCCGGTAGGCTAGTTTGTAGCGTGCTGGCTTATCAGTGCGGAGGTCGTGGGTTCGATTCCCTCTAGAGGCACTGGTCTGTTTTCGCTACAACGCGCCGAAGGCTTTAGTAGCTAGTGCTCGGTTAGGGTAATAGTATATAATTTGTAATTATATGATTATTAATTCAAAAAAAAAAAAAAAAAAAAAATTACTATAAATGAGATTCGGTCGTATTAACCGTATTTGTAGCCAATCAATTGGTTCAGTTGTTGCTATCGAAATTGTTGGTAGTTATCACTGAGTTTCTGTTGAGGCAATCGAAATTCTGTTGTTGCGTCAGAATGTCTGTTGTTTCAATCGAATGATTTTTATCACAATCGAAAGATTCGGTCACGACCACTGAATCATTCGATTGGCAACAACTGCGGTAGCAACGACCGATTATGTTGTCTGGGTGAATCAAATTAGTTACACATACATATTTTTGTTGTCGAAAGAGAAATATAATATAACTCAGGAAATAGGTTTCTACACCGAGAAAACAGACCTGATAGTAGCAAGCGTATTTGTAGCTAATCGAATGGTTCGGTTGTGGCTATCGAATTTTTTGGCAGCTATCACCGAGTTTATGTTGAGCCAATTGAAATACTATTGCCGTAATAGAAATTATGTTGCTACAATCGAATGACTGTACTCACAACCGAAAAATTCTGTCACAAAATCCCGAAGTATTCGATTGCCAACAAATACAGTTCCTACAACCGAAACTGTTTTCTAGGTGTAAAAGAGGATATATGGGAGGTAGTCGAATTGAGGTTCTAATCAAATTAAACTATTGAAAATGAGCTAAATTGGGTGACGGTTTAAAGTTATGGCTGAAAATTTTGTTAACTTCAAATTTTTCATATATTTTTAAGCCACAATTATTTAAATCATGACGTCTTTGCATTAGTAATGACAATTTATCATTTAAAAAACGCTAAAACATATAAAGGGTCCGCCATCTAACGTTTTTTTTTTCAACTAGTGCTTATTTCGTGCATGGTAACACTTAGCTGATCTCTGATTTGACAGATAATTAGTTTTATCCTTCCGCTGAACGAATATGGTCCGTGTGCTCGTTATTTTGTGAAAAAAGTGAAAGAAACTGGCATCCTCATCGATAAACCAAAGTGTGAAAAGCCAAAAACAGTGCGTACACACGAGAATATTGCTGCTGTGGCAGAAAGTGTGCGTGAAGCGCCATCAACATCAATTCACCGTCGTTCTCAACAATTGAACATTTCGGACACATCATTGAGACGAATTTTGCATAAAGACCTTGGTATGACGCCATACAAAGTCCAATTGGTTTAGGAGTTCAAAAAAAAAAAGTTATTTGGCGGACCCTTTACTATTGGAAAAAATTTCCTCCCATTTTTTGTTAGTAGAAAAATTAATAAAACATTTTATATACAAATTTTCACTTTTTGTACATGTTTTACTGTCATGTTTTAGTAAAAATTCTTTTTTATTCTCTATTTGCAAATTACAAATTTTTTACTAATTTTCGTTGCTAATTTTAGCCAAATATTTTACTAAATTTAAAAAACTTTGATTCTAGAATTAACAAACATTTTTAGTAAACATTTTGTTCATAATTTTTCAAAGTTTTTTTTTTATTCAAAACTCCAATCAAATTGACTTCGTTCAAAATGCGTTAAATCCATGGTTTGCTTCCAGATTTTCTTTTAACAAAATGTGTGTAGGGTAGTCAAAACTATTTTCACATATGTTTTGTGGTTAAAGTTACAGAAATACCGAAAAACAAAAAAAAGATAGAAAATTGTTTTGTGGCATTTATATTTCTAAAAACTAAAATTATTGTTGATGTTTAAGTTCACTTATTCATGTTGTAACATGCACTGTTACTGTATAACATACAACTATTGGTTCTCGAAATGTTCATTTGTCACAGGTTTTTGAAAGACTTAATTCGTAAAAAACTATACAATTTTTTATTTAATTAATAACAAGGAAGAATACGCCATCTTCAGAATAAAAAATATATTCTAATGAAAATAAAAATCACGATAGTTTTTTAATTTATCTCACAGAATCGTATTAATGAGGAAACATTTATTGGTCCTTCGTACCGGAAATCGATTTAAGAGAATTTCCAATAACTATCAAAATTCTTTAAAAATGATTTGGGTTTTTCTAATTTGATGATAACTAAATTTTAAATATTTATTGGTTCTTGATTTTTCTTAATTTTTCTTAATTTTCTGCTAATAATCTTAATGAATACTATATTAGTTGATAAAGATTTTGATAAAAAAAAAATGCTTTTTTAAGATTTTCTTTCAAAAACTTTAATGCTTTTATATTAAATATTAATTGATCCTTCGAACTCAAAAAATTTTGGTTCTAAAGGCAGATTTTCCTTAGTTATGTGAAATATTTTGTCTATACAAAATTTAATTGTTGAAAAAACTGTATTCGGTTCGAAGGACCCATAGGTTCATGTAATGGAAATATTAATATTAATAAATAGGGTCCTTTGAACCTCATAAAATTGTTATTTAAGGCACAAAATATATTGAAATGTGTTGCTAATTCTTTATTTTAACGTATTTTATTTAATGGTCCTTCGAACCCAAAGCTATTAACACTTGTAATGTCTATTTGTCACATAAATCAAGGTAAATCAGGAAAATTTTTATTTATTTAACCTAATAAGTGGTTTTGCCGCATATGCTGCGGCAGTCAAAAAACTTATTAGCTAGATTTATATTTAAATAAAAAATAATGGTGCCTTATATTATTATATTAGATTCGTTTAATAGTATAAAATCTTGGAGCCATTACAGTTTGTTCAAAAGTTGGTAAATTTTGTAATTTTATTTTGCATATTTTGAAATGAATAAACCAGTTAAGAGGTTGAATAAAATTAAGAAAGCAGCTGCACTTTTGAATCAAAAAAATAAATTCTAATAAAATTTTAAATTTTGTCAAATACTTTTCTTTTTTCTCTAACAATTTTTGGTGTTTCGCCAACATTTATTGGTCCTTTGTACCGGTAGTCCCCAAAAGACTTTAATTACAAACTGGAGACAAATTTTTAATAAAATATAAAATTTCTTTAGCTTTTCTTAATGTTTTGCTTATAACCTTAATTAGAAATAAATATTGGTTCTTCGAGCACCTGAAGATTTTGCTAAAAAATATTTTCTATAAGTTAATAATTTTCATATTTTAAAAATTAATTGGTCCTTCGAACTGGTGAAAATGTTTAACATTTAAATTGTGTCAAATCAGATTATTCCAAAGTTATGTGGAATTTCTTGTGTACACAAAATTTAATTGTTTGAACAAGTTCATTCGGTTCGAAGAACCCATAAATGTCTTTGATGAAAATATGAATATTATTAAATGTGATCCCTCGAATCTTAGAAAATGTTTATATAAGACACATAATTGAATAAAAGCAAACTTTTTGCAAATTCTCGATTTTAAATGTATTTTTTTTTTGTTGGCCCTTCGGAACTTTAAATCTTTCTCATGCTATTTATGAAATAGTTATTTACTTCTTCTCTTTTACGAATAAAAATCTAACCATATACATAATTATGGCCCCTACAATTGTCAATGAGCATTACTACTAATGGAAATATTAATATAAATAAATATGGCCCTTCGAACATCAGAAAATGTTAATATTAAGTACAAATTAAATGTTTTTCAATGAAATTTATGGATTTTTGTTGTATTTCATTTATTGGTCCTTCGAACCTTTTGGTGCTTCCATAGTGGTATTAGAAAGTGTGTGTATACAAAATTCATACAAATGCAATCTGGATTACTACAGTATTTTATTTATTGGTCCTTCGAACCTTAGATGTATTGAATGATATTAATTAAATATTTAGTTCATCTAATTTGCAAATCAAAGTCTAACCATGTACATAACTAAGTTCTTTACAATTGTCAAAGGACACTACTACTAATGCAAACATCCATACTAATAAATATGGTCCTTCGAACCTCAGAAAATCGTTATATAAAGTACAAAAATTCATTGTAAAGTCTTCCCAAGCAAAATTTATGCAATTTCATTTATTGGTCCTTCGTACTTCAGAACTTATTCATGTTATTAGCGAATTAATTCTTTCCATTATATGTTTAACAAATAAAAATCTAACCATGTACATAACTAACTCCTTTACAATTGTCATAGGGGTGTACTACTTCAGTTGGCGAAACTGGTCAGTAAAATTACACTCAAAAAAAAAAATAAGTTAGTAGAAAAGTTATTAAAACGTTTTAAAAATCAGGTAAACTATTTTTCAGCAAATTTTTTGCTAAAATTATGTTTTCAGCTAAAATTTTAGCTATGATTATTCAGCACTTAACTGTTTTGAAATTATATTTTACTTACTAATTTATTTTGCTAAGACAAATTTGTTGATAAGCACATTAATAGTGTGGACGACAACCAGATTAAAAGATAAACGCAGAATGAATTAATTGTTACTACATGTCAAGATGTAGTTGTGACGAGGAAAATTATACTAAAAAGTACAGCTCTAGTAAGACACATAAAAAAAATCCACCATGGAAGATTTTTGTATCTGTTTTTTCATACATAAAACTAAATTTTTGATCAAAACAACTTAAATTTTGAGTCGTCACCGGCTTGTGAAAGTAATTGTCTATTAATTAAATAAAAAACAAAATAAAATATTTAAATTTAATAAAGATAAAATGTGTATTTGTAAACTAAATGTTTATAGAGATTAATAATCTAGTAAGGTCAAATTACAAGCAAATATACATACAGGTAGACAGATTAAAGCGTAGTTTAGATTTTTGTTTTCTTTTTCTTATTGCAAAAAATAAAGTGTTGTGTATGTCATATTTTGTTCTTTTTTCGTTTTGTTTCTATAAGTAGCTGCGGCATTTGCGTTTCTTTAAAAGATACCATTGATGTAAGTAGTTGAAAGATAATTTTGTTTATGTTGTATGTAACTATTTCTATTTTTGTTTTTTCATGTCGTCAATGCTTTGTGTATGAACATTTTTATATTTTGTAACGTAAATTATTTTTAAAAGAATCACAAAAATATGTTTTATGGATATCAGCAAATAAATTAACTAAATTATAATTTTTCTACAAATTTTTTGAGTTTTTTTCAGTCTACTAATATTCAGCAAAAATTTTAATAATTTTTAGCAAGGGTTTTTTAATTTCTAATCTAATTCTAATCAACAAAAGATTTTGCTGATATTAGCAATTTTGTTGTCAGGAGTAAAATTTTACTAACTTGACTAACTTTTTTTTTTTTTGAGTGTACATACACTCGTATAAAATATAGTTATTTCCTTTTTTTGTATTTTTTCCAATTTTTTTTGTTAAATGCATCAGAATTGTTGAAGAGTAACATTTATGTATCCGTTTTTTCTGGAAAAAATAAATGAATGTATGGTTTATGGAAGCATATATGACCGACATGACCTTTAGCAGTTTGTAGCCTGTAGGGAATTAGTGGTGTTTGTTAGAAGAAGTAGCACAATTTACTGTTTGAACAATATTTGTTTAAAGTTTATATTGTTATGTTTTACAACAATTAACTATGCAAACAACATGTTATTTTTTTGTGCAATTTCTTCTTTATTTTTTTTTTTTTTAAAGGCGACACTACATATGGAAGTAATTTAGCTGATGTTAGAGACACACGACACAATGATTGATAAACTAAAGATAAATATGGGAATTTTCTAAAGAGTTTTTTTTTGTAGCATAAGAATGAAGTAATGTTTAATGAATAGAAAATAAATGGAGCAAAACATATTTGCAAATATTTATTAGAAAAGAAAATGAAAAATTCCCTTAATAATTATATGTAAAAAAAAAAATATATTGTAATAAGGTACGGTCGAAAAACAAAAATTAATCTGAAATATTTGAGAAACCATCCTATTTTACAGACTATAACAAATTATTTTGGACTATTTTAAGCATACATTCTGGGAAAACTTATTCACAATAAGTGTGTATATTCAAAATTAGAAATTTTGTTTGCGATTATTTGCGATATTTTTATACATTTTAAAATTAGTGATATTTTTTTAAAGTTTAGCTTAAAGTGAATAATTTAAATAGTTTAGTGCAAAATAAATAAAAAAAAAAGTACGAACATCTTGTCAGGCGAAAGATTGGTTTTGAAAAATCAGGTATGGGAGGTAGGCGAATCGATTATTTAAATCAATCCAATTTGGTAGACATATTTTATACCACACACTGAATATAGCTATTTATTTTTCAATATATTTTCATAGCTTTTGTAGCATTAGTCTAATTTTTAAGGTTAAGGATATGTGGTTGGTAGGCGCGTCTTTAATTTTAAGGCAAGTTAATATTTCAAAAATATTCAGAGTACTAACTTAGATTAGATAAGACTAGAGTGGCACTATGCACCGCGACCAGAAGTTGGTATTTTGTGCTGCCAGCGAATACACCCTATAGGTTCAGGCTCCCTACGAAGCCAACTATCCTACCAGGTAAACAGTTCCAAACGTCCGATGGCGTCACTATTCGACCAACAAAATAACGCACCCTCCTGTCGGAGAGCCTCGGACATTTGCAGAGAACATGCTTTGAGGTCTCGGGTTCCAATTCACAAAACCTGCACGTATCCGTAGAGGATCGTCCCATCTTGTAGAATTCATACTAAGGCCACAGTGTCCCGTGAGGTAACCCGTCACGGTCCTTAGTTCGCCCAAGTAGTACTAACTTAAGTTTTGTTTCTATCTTTTTTGTAAAGTAATTTCTTTTTGTTAAATTAATAACATAAGGGATATATGGAAGGTAGTCGCGATCACTTTGTCTATATAATTTAAGCTTCAAATCAAATTATATATGTTTCACATACATATTGTTGTTGTCGGGAGAAAGATAGCATAACTTAGGAAAGAATTTTCTAAAAAGGATATATGAAAGATAGGCGAATCGATGCCTCAAATGAAGTTTGGTAGGCATATTGTTTATTATATTTCAACTCCTATTTAGCTTAAATGTAATTTTAAAGTTTATAAACATATGGGAGGTAGACGCGTTCTTTATTGCAAGACAATTAAAAAATTTGTATATATTGTGAGTACATTAACAAATTTTGGATTTGATGTCAGTGTATTTTTATGATATTTCTAATATACAAAAGAGATATATGGAAGGCAGACTCGCTCAGTTTGTCTTCATAATTAATTCTGCAAAACAAAAAAAAAAAAAAAAACAAATTTTTGTTATTTCTTTTTACACTAAAGCTGTGGCCTTACTCATTTACGAGATATCATAGATCCGCTATACATTTTTTAATCAATGTTTTCAGATATATAACACTGGCTTCATTAAGAAAATTTCTATATTTTTTGCCTTTAAGCGCTCTCTAGTCTAAGTATTACCAAACAAAGTTAAAGCTTTGACAAAATATTAATCCTAGACGATGAAATTTTAATTTTGTATAATTTTATGGACCTTGATTCAAAAATATAAAAAATATTAATTATTTTAAGTAAAACCATTTTAAAATTTTGTTTTTAACTATTTTTTAAAATTGTGATATGGCAAAGCTGACATTATAATTTGTTTTAAGGGCATATTAGTAAAAAAATTAGTTTTCAATCTTACTTTATTTTTATTATACTAATTTTAGTAAATTTTTCTGCTTTTCTTAAGAAAAAAAAGAAAAAAGTTTTGAACTAAATTTACAAACGACAAATCAATTGTGGTTGAAGCTTAATTCTATTAGCAATTAGTTGATCTAGACACAAGATAGTGAAAAATCTTAAACTTTTTTATGCACACAAAACAAAGAACGTATTGCCTTACTTTTTTCAATTTAATCGATTTACTGAAAATTTTAGAAGCTGTCAATTAAAAATTAACTGAATCAATTAAATATTTGCTCAAATTCGGAACTAGCTTGACATTTTTTATACTATTGCTCATGGCATATTGTTGTTGGTTTTTGTAATATGTATGTAGTTGTTTTTCTAAATATTTATGTGTTAGTAATAAATATTTTAAATTCCTTTTAATTAAATTTTATTAATTCTCATTAGGTTTATTACTTTATTAAGTTAAATAATTTTATTTCAATGGTCTAAACCTAAATATTAATTTATTCTAAAACATTATCATAAAAGTGATAAAAGTTATTTTTGAAGTTAAATTTTATTTAATAAAAATTTTAACATTTTTTTTTAATAAAAAATGCTAAAAATAAATTAAGAACTATTTAAAAAAAACAACACTGGTTTTAACGAAAGGGCAAATTTTTGCCATTCTCCCTACGTTTTAATAAAAAGAAAAAAATTAAATTCTGTGTGAATTTCTTAACATAAATATAAATAAATCTGTCAACTAAATGAGAATTACATGCCAGTTTAAGTCCAATGTAATAAAATTCAAGCTATAAAAACATTTGGTATGGCAACAACATTTGGTATGGCAACAACACTTTTTAATTAAATGAGTTATTATTTAATTAAAAAATAATTCAATTAAAGAACTATCAATTTCTAATTGAATTTGCCATTTTAGTTGTTGGCGGAATTTCAGTAATTAAAGTTATTGAATCGGTGGTTTTCATAATTGAAATAGGTTTTTCTTTTTTTGTCTTTTGTGTGCACTCAGGAATAAAAGTTTAATCATATTGATGAAAATGTTTCATAAATCGTTTGTCATCAATTTATCATAAATACGGTTTATCAAAATTTAAGACAAATGTTTATTATCATTTCATCATTTCATAAAAAAGTTTCATAAACCTTGTGAAAATAAACACTATTAATTTTTAAATCAGACTAGACTAGTTTCTGCCTTTTTATGGACAGGCTCAGCAGTGATTTTCCATGCGGCTGTAAGAATCAAACCTGCGCTCATCTTACATTACAAACGTAACAATACCAAGTCATGACCGTTTAGCGATCACACCCAAGTATGGCCTCGAATCTAATGCAGCTAAATTGCAGTTTTCTTTCCTATTAGCTTTTTCTGTTATTGTATATTATACTCAGAAGTGACAACAATATTCTATTTTTAGATTTTTGTTTATTTTTCTAATCTCCTCCGTCTCTATTTCACAATGTTGCCAGTGTTTCATTTATAATTTTTGTTTGTTTATATACAGTGGAGAGCTCGTCTGATTATATGTAAGTAGGTTTTGTTCCTAAAGATTTAGACTGAAAAATATTTGACAATAGAACTAAACCATATATGGGAGGCGTTTTCGTTTATCTTTCAAAAATCTACATACATTTTTTTCATTCATTAAAAATTCATAAAAAATGAGTTCCTAAAAAAATATCGAAACAAATTTTGAAGCTTTTATTTAATTTTTAATTGCCAGCATATATGGAAGACATGCGCTTTTTTTTAATCTAGTTATATTTTCGTTTATAATTTTTTAAAATGCTAAATAAAATCTCAAGTAAATACATGTTTTAAAATTGTAACATTCCTTCCCAGTTCTTCCCATGTAACATTCCTTAATTTCCTTCAAACTGATGCACTATGGGTTGAGAAGTCTAATAATGTTAATGTAATCAACAAAGTAATGACTTATTTTGTCACTTTGCGCATCGGAAAGTTGTTTAACTTAATAGCAGTTTATATTATTTATGTCATTTATGTCCCCCTTTTTTAACATGTATACGAGTATTATTAACTATTTTTCTCATTAGACAAAATGATGTCTTAAAATTTTAACTACTACATAGTTAAGCTATAAATTTGTGAAACATTACATGTGTCCCATGGACATAAACATGTCTCACTTAAAACTTAACTAGTAGTATGTGGATCAGTGATGACATGTTAGTGATTCTGGCACTATTTATGGTGATTTTCAATGTCAGAAAACGCCAAACTTTGATACATGGTGCCAAAACATGAAAAAGCACTTAATTGGTGCTTTTGTAATTTATCGTTAGTGCTTTTGGTGATTTTTAACCAATTTCTTTTTAGCACCAGTACTTTGAAAAGTGTGTTTTTTATATAGGTATAGAACTTTAAGTTGGCAACACTTTTTTTAACTGACAGCCATTTTGTCAGCTATCAATTGATGTATGTTTAGTTTGGTTTGGCATTTCAACATGAATATACTGACGCCTAAACAACGCTTCCAAATTATGCAAAATTTATTGTGAAAATCATGGTTCTGTTCGAAATACGTATTACGCATTGCGTCCATTTTACGGTCAACATAATCGTACATCAGAGCAATTAATTCGATTAACTATGGAACATTTTCGCACAACGTTTACTCTAAATGATAATATGCATCCAAAGAGACGTCGTACAGTGCGTACAGAAGAAGTCATTGCTGTAGAGCTGTAGATGCTGGCCAGAACGTTACAGTCAATGATGACCGCTATTGAGTCATGGTTACTGACTTTTCCGTTCATCAATTGAACAACCATGATGTGCAAGAGCTGTGGTTTCAAAAAGACAGCGCAACATGTCACACTGTTCGTGCCACAATAGATTTATTGAAGGAAACGCTTGGTAACCGCATAGTTTCACGTTTCGGACCCTTGTATTAGCCTCCAAGATCGTGCGATTTTTTTAAGACTGTAAAAAAGTTTGACTATTTTCTGTGGGGATATGACTATTTTCTGTGGGGATATGTGAGGTCGCTAGTCTACGCCGATAAGCCAGAAAGCCACTTGGAGGACAAAATTCTCCACGTTATTGCCAATGTACGGCCACAAATGTTGAAAGAAGTCATCGAAAATTGGACCTCCAGATGAGACTACGTCTGATTCAGCCGTGTCGGTCATATGCCAGAAGTCAGATTTAAATTATAACGCCAGAAGATTATCTTTTGAGTAAAGTAAATTTCATGTCAGTTTAAAAAATTCATCTTTGTTTTATTCCATTTCAAGTTTTATACCTCTATAAAAAACACCCTTTATTAAAACTATCGAAAACTTAAATTTTTTACAGTCTTAAGAAAATTACAATCAAATTATACATTTTAAATGGTTTTGAGTGTTATATTGATAGGAAAAACTTATTTTTTTGTATAGCTTTTGACAGAAATTTTTGCAAAAGTGCGAACAAAATACTTTACTAAACACTGAAATTGGCGGTGAAGAAATGAGGTTACTTTAATTTAACAGGAAATATAATTATAAAACTGTTTTATGGTCAACTTGAGTTAATTTCTTTAGCTTAAATAAATTAAAAAAGTTCTGTCTGGTGCTTTTTAGCGCATTTTTAAGCAAAACATAACGCTTTTTTACGCTTTTTAAAATTTTTGTTGAGCTTAATGCCCTCAAAAAGTTGGCAACACTGATGTGAATGGGTATCTTTTTATAACTTTTTCCATGAATTACAATTCACATAAAAGAAAAGGCGTGCTAAGCATCTTGTAAATTGTGCATCTGCAGCACCCGCATCATCATCCGTCCCACACACACACACACACACACACATACACACACATCAAATATCTATAAATATTGAGTTTTAAGTGCTTTTTGAAGAGAACATTTTCGTATTAAGAAACACTTAAGTTGTGTTACTATTTTTACTTGATGCTTGTTATTCATTGGTTTTATAGGTGACATTTAAGCTCCAAACGAGTCATCATTGGTAAATGGTGCAACATAAGGTCATCTTCTTAGAGATATATGGATGGTCAAATTTAAACATACTTACAATATGTATTGTGGTGTTGGTTAAATTGTAAATAGATGTAGTTGTCATTCTAGTCTGTAATGGTCGAATGCGTGTGAATGCTTACTTAAAAAAAATAAATAAATTGACTTTAAGGACAAAACAACTATTACTACACTAATAGAAAAAAGTTGTTAAAAATTTGTTAAAAATGGCGTTGCAAAAAAAACTGCTAAAATTAGCAGATTTATTTGCTAAATATTAGTAAGATCAGAATAGCAAAAATAAATCTGCTGAATCTACAAATATTAAGTTTTATTTGAGCTAAATTTTTGTTAATTGAAAGTAACAAATTAATCTGCTTAAATCAGTAAAAAATAAATTTGCTAAAAATTTTAAATTTTTTAAGCTTTTTATAGATTTTTTTAATACGAATAAAAATCTAACATTCTGAAATCAGCAATCTATCTTTTTTAGCTAAAATTTCTGTTGATTTTAGAAAAATATTCTGTTATTTGCATTTTAATAAATTTAGCAAAAAAAATATTTTTTATTATAATTTTTATTTTTAACAAAAATTATATCAAACTTGTATAAATAACAGAGTACGGTCTTGTTTACTCCCCCTTTACATTTTGTTTTTGTTTTTAAACAAAACAAGTGTGCAAATAAAAAGGAGAAAAAAACGTGTACTGAATATCTACCAAAGGTAGACCTTGTACATAACAAACAAGTTTTCAATTTATGTGATAATCTTTAACTTCGAGCTCATATATTAGTTATCATTTAGTGAGAAAACTAGTTTATATGAATGTTTGATGTTTGCATGGGATTGTCACTTCTTTCAAAACGTGTTCTGATGATGGGAACCTAGAAAATTAACGAAATAGATCTATCAACACATTCCTGAATGTGGTCAACTAAAAACAAATACTATATAGATTATTGTTAGGACAATATCCTAATAAAGAAATATAGAGTATGGCCTCGAACTTGAATAATTTTTATTTTCAAAAAAATTGTTGATATAACAGTTTTTGTTTGATGTCTTTAGTCTACAAATATTTAGTAAACGTGTTTGCTAATTTTAGCAGACTGATTTTTAATTTCAATTAACTGAAATTCAACTCGAATAGAACTAAAATTGTGTGATGTTAACAGTTTTATTATTGCTGTTCTTATTTTACTAATAGTTAGCAAAAAAAAAAATGCTAATTTTAACCTTTTTTTTTGTAACTTTTTCTGCTAGTTTTACTTTGTTTTTACATTTTGTTCTGTGAGTGTACAACAGTTGTCCTAGAAATAGTTTACATCATTATTTTAATGGGTCTTATACAATAAAGTGCTTATATATAATAGTAAAGGACGACAAGATTTACACAATTTACAGATTGAGTTAAAAAGTTGTTCATTATTAAATTAAGATTTGTATTTGCAACGTTAAATTTAAATTATTTATTTTTATATATTTTGAAGCAAAATCAAATGCATTTGAAAGTTCAAAATTTAACATTTTCTCATTAGTCTCTGATTTATTTTAAAAATGTTTCTGTTTTAAAAAAATTATATAATTTTCAAGTTGTAATTAATATTTATCAAGGTTAACTACATTAATTTCTAAATCCTTGAGTATCATAATAACTATTTTTGTTTTGAACATTTTCATTATTTGTCTTGTTTTTAGCAAATTTTTTTTTTTTTTTGCGTTAATCACGTAAAACCTGTCAATCATATTTTGCTCATACCTTCTGTAACTTAACATTCACCCATTTTATATCCCATCAATACATCAATATCATCCATCCATATCAATTGTCCGTCTATCTGCCTGTCTGTACAATAACCATGTAACTGGGCATTAAAATTAACACACATGGTCTGAAATCATGAAGTGACAAAAAATGTGATTCATATTTTCATATTTAAACTATTTAAAAAACGCACAAAAATTTTTTTTAAAAAAACAAACATTTCTGAGGTGAAAAAATCTTTTTAAGGTGACAACTTTTTTGGAAGTAAAAAAGAAATTATGTGTGAAAAAAATTTTTGAGGTGAAAAACTTTTTTTTTTTGGAGGGGATATAAAAATTTGAGGTGAACTTAAAATATTACTCACCTCATTAGCGTCTGATGAAAAAATATGCCACAATATTTAATACACCAGACGCTAATATGAGATTATACTAAAATATAAAAATTTGTATGCAAATAAAATATTAAAAAATATAAAAATTTGTATGCAAATAAAATATTAAAAAAAAAAAAATGATGCTAACGAATGTTGCGTGTGGTACTGACAAAACACATGTTTCCCTAGTACAATTTAAATTGTACGTTTGGTAATTTTTGACACGATGGGTTTTACAAAAATAGCAGTAGTTTGCCAGTACTTTTTTTTGGTACGGTTGGCAATTTCTAAATGGAAAGTTAGGACGCGCCTGACCGATGTTGCTCATTTTCAACACTAAACTGCTCGGTAGTATGTTCATTAATCAAAATAAAAATGGGATTCATACATGAGCCCTTTTTGCACAAAGGGTGTAATGGTTAGCGCGTTGGACTGTTAGACAGATGGACCCGGGTTCGATTCCCGGACAACATCAATTTTGAAAAATAATATATATGAGTTTTCTATCACTTATATGTATAGCTGCGCCCACCTTCGGTGTTCCCATAGCACTTAACCCCCCCGAAGTCAAATACTGAATAAGGGCTATTAAACAAAACACATTTTGACCATAGCCGTTTTATAACAACTGTCACAATATTCCGTGCGAATATATCTATATATGAACTTTTTTAACAGAGCTAACAAAAAAATCCTTGATACTTAGAGATAAAATGAACATATTCAATCCTTCCACTTTCAAAAAATTCACTAGACTAATTTAAGAGATTTGGAAGTTTTAGCTTTTTGTGTGTATATTCTAAGAGTAAGTAACTGTTTTTTAAATCACTTTATTCCCACTGCCCAATATTTGGCTTTTAACAGAGTAAGAATTAAGGTATGGCTATCAAAACAATTAAACAACCACTAAAGAAAATCCATTTTTTTTTCTAACTTTATCAACCTAAATTTAACATAGAACGGACTTCAGTAACTTATATCAATGTAAATTTAACACAGCATGCTATTAAGTAGCCTAACAGAAAAAAAAACAGAAGTATTTAAAGAAAATGGAAGAAGAATGTGGAAATCAACCAAAAAAACTTAAGACATGTCACCACGTTTATAGTTTTATTTTAAATATTTAGATTCACCTAATTGATTTTTGTATATCAAAGAAAAGCCTATGTGCTTTTTGTCATTTATAGTTATTATTTTATTTAAAAAAAAAAACAATTATAGCTTTTTTATTTTGCAGTTTTTCCAGCGTAAATTTCACATAGCACTCACTTTAGTCAATTTATGAACATAAATGTTACATAGCTCGCACTTTGGTAACTTAAGAAAAAAAAGCTATGATTTTAAAAAAAAATTTTGTTCAGCATTTTAGCCTTCATATTAGCTATTACTTTAATGTAAATATTTTATACAGGAAAAAAATGTTTTCTTTTTTTTAAGAAATCTAATATTTTCTGCAATTTATGATTTTAGACCACATGTGTAGTACGAGTCAAGTTAACTTGTTTATATTTAAGTCAGCAAATATCAACTTGTTTGACTTTCTACTCTTTTGTTTTTACAGATTTTTATTTTATTTGATGGACGACCATGTCATGGTATATAGAGTGGTTTATATTTTTCATCTTCTTTAACTTAAACTAACTACTATTTATTAACAAAAGTAAAAATAATAATTGTATTATTTTTGGATATTTATTTTTTGTAATAATTCTCGAAAACAAAAAAAAAATCAAAACTATTAATAATTTATGATAAGGATTGTTTAGATACGATACATGTGTGTGTGTATGCAAAAGGACTTTAAAGGAATTGATTCCATATATTAGAAATAAAAACGCAACGATATTAACAACAAGGTTAAATTAAACAAAAGAATATCCCACATAATGTAAAACAATTTTTTAATGTTTTTATAATGTTGGGCGCCATTTTAGTTATGAGAGCTTTTAAATGAAACATACAAGAGCTGTTGGTGGGTTTTGAACCCATAAACATCTGCTATTTTGCATTTTTGCATTCAATTAGGAATTGTAGCTATTATTTGATAATACTTAGTTTATTTTCTTATTACATGTCAACATAACAGCCAGCGTCAAAACTCCTTTAAAAAAAAACAATGTGGAAGCAATATTGGGCAAAACTGCACTTTATGGTGCGTTCCTCAAGAAAAGAAAAAACGCACCATAAAGTACAGTTTAGCCAAATTTTGTTACCAGATTAGGTGCCATTTTGGCTCATACCAAAAAAACTCATATATTTTGAACAATTTATGTTTTGTCCTGTCAACAACGAATAAATGAATAAATTCATTTAAAGATTTTGAATATCTCCAAAGTTTATTTGAAATACTATTAATAAAAAAGGGGGGATTTATAAGTTTTTATAAATAAGTTTTCATTTTCGTATATTGATTATTTGTCTATATTTAGCAAAGTTTTCTTTAGAAACAAAAAAAAACAATAAGCATTACATTAATTATATTAATAAAAGTCTTTTATGTTAAATTTAGATTTCTTGGAAAATCACATTAGGAAATTGGAAATTGAAAATAGCGTTAAAAAAGTTTTAAAATATTAGCTCACTTATTCTTATGCTATAAAATGTAATAGTTTTATGTAATGTTTATCAAATTCTTTTATATATATTTTTTTTATCTTATCCAATCATATTCTAAGATGTTTCTTTTTTGCATCAATTTTTTTTTATAGGTTAAGTTTTTTGTATACATTTCAATAGAATTTTAAACACTTTCTACGTTTTCTATGCAGTTTTTTTTTGTGAATCTGTTGTCTTGCCTTAAGGGTATTCAAGTCATATTCAACTTTACTTACTTTATGCATACTTCTTCATCTTTTATGATTATAGATTCAATATCAAGTTAATGTTGCAGAGATATATTCATCCCAATCTAGATGTGCACTACAAAGCTGCATATTGTATACATAGTGCTCATAGGCTAAAGAAAAAAATTTAAAATAGCTAGCGAATATTGTTTGACTTGACTTTTTTAACATGGCAAAGTGTATGCATGGGAAGTACAATAGGATTACACTTATTAAAGGGGTAAATTCAAAAAATGACAGCAAATTCATAATTTTTTGAGGCGGGCCACATTTCAATAAATATCTGGAGCTATTTTATATATATAAATTCCTGGGATTCCTAGTTGGAACATAGGGCCAGTACAAAAGCTTTCCATTGACTTCTATCTTCGGCTAGTCTTTTTGCTTCTCTCCATGAAGTTCTGGCTGAAAGCAGTTCATTTTCTATTTGGCGCCTCCATGTATTTGCGGGTCTTCCTCTACGTCGGCTGCCCTGGGGATGGTAATCAAGAGCTTTTCGTGTGACGTCGTCATGGCTTTTTCTAAAGGTATGACCCAGCCAGTTAAACTTTTTCAAGCGGATATCTAACATGATTTGATTTTGTTGGGTTTTTCGCCATAGATCATTGTTTGAAATTGTTGTAGGCCAAAAAACACGTAAAATTCTTCGCAAACAACGGTTAACAGAAACCTGGAGTGCATTTGAGTCTTCACTTGTTATGTTCCATGTTTCACATCCATATAGTAAAACTGATTTTACATTCGAATTAAAAAGTTTTATTTTCGTGCGAAGAGTTATACGATTGGACTTCCACACTTTAATTAGTGAGCCAAATGATTGATTTGCTTTGACAATGCGGTAAGCTATATCTTCTTTGCTACCACCGGATGTAGTTATTATACTACCGAGATAGCAAAACTTGTCTACATCTAGTAGTGGGTGATCTAAAATTTTTAGAGGCTCGGTGTTGTTGGTGTTAATACGCAATGTTTTTGTCTTAGATATGTTTACCTTAAGGCCAGCTCTGGATGCATTTTCAACAAGTATATTTAGTTTGGTTTGCATGTTATTGAAGTTATGTGACAGAAGACATATGTCGTCGGCATAATCTAAATCATCTAATCTGCCCTGCAGCCCAAAAGCTATACCACGATCACCTTTCATCGATTGTTCCATTACAATATCAAGAACGATGTTAAAAAGAAGTGGGGAGAGCACGCATCCTTGCCGTACTAATCTTTCAACTGGAAATTTATTGCTTATAAGTCCATCATGTAATACACGACAGGATGCGTTATCGTATAAACATTTGGTTAGTTGGATCAGGTGTTCTGGAATCCCTTTACATCTTAAAGCATGCCATATGGCCGGTTGGTGTAACGTGTCAAATGCCCTTTCAAAATCTATAAAAAGCAAATATAATGCAGACCTCCACTCGACTGATTCTTCTACTATTATACGAAGACTGCTGATATGGTCTATACAAGATTTACCTCTCCTGAAACCAGATTGTATGTTGCGAAGTTCTGGCTCAATAGTAGCAGAAATGCGTTTGTTTATTATGTGAGCAATGATCTTGTTTGCCATGTTTAGAAGTGTGAGACCTCTCCAATTTTTTAGCTCGGTCAGATTACCTTTCTTTGGAATCTTAATTATTAGACCTTCTTTAAGTTCATCCGGTAGATGTTTATTTATCCAGAAATGCTCTATTAGCGGTTTAAGTAACTGGGCTGTGGTTGTGCAATCTACCTTTAGCAGTTCCGGTGCTAAATAGTCGGGGCCTGGAGCTTTATGACACTTCAGAGAAGTAATTGCAGATTGGATCTCTACAAAGTCAGGTGGCTCTATGTCGATATTTTTAATACGCGCCTGATGTTCTGTTTCAGTACAGTTGCATATCATCGAGTTTGTTGTGCTATTGTCGTTAGATAGCATATTTCTGTAATGGTCTTCCCACAGTTTTACTTGCTCTTCTTTGGAGTACACCAGCTCATTCCTAGAATTCTTAAAAGGTTTGGTGTTGACATGTTTGCTGCCTGTTAGTGTTTTTGTTATTTTATATAATGTCTCTTGTTCTCATCGTCGCACTGGCCTTTTCAGCTTCGATGGCTAGATCGTCTGCCCACTTTCTTTTGTCACGCCTTGCACTTCGTTTGACCTGCCGGTTGGCATCGTTATATTTGTTTTATACTCAATGCTATCTTTTTTTTTAGAAATCATTTAATATTTAATGTTTTATCCTTAAAATACCATCAACCAATATATTTTTTATTACACAGATATGGCCCGCCTAAAACCTTTCGATTTACTTAAAATTTAAAAAAAAAAATGTCTATACCTTATGGTTTAGTATTTTACTAAAAGCTACCTTAAATATTTTTTGAAAACGCCTTCGCTATAAAGCCTTATCGCCCTAATATTCTCATACTCAAGTGTGTGCACGAATATTGAACGAAAATCTACTTAAATATTTTCGAAAAAAAAAATGTATCTGCCATTTTCTTCAACACACACACACGTACAATGCTCAAAAAGTGAATTGAAATTGTTGTAAGCCATGTGAAAACTATGTGCCAGTAACTCCTCCTGGTACATTATCATATTCGTTGTCGTTTTGATACTGTCAAAAGTACAAATCCTTTGAAACTATAGTTTTAAATTTTTTTGTAAATTCAATTCTTTTTTTTTTTTGTCGACATCATTATTGAATATGAACAAGTAGAAACTATTTTTATAGTTTTATTTTGAAAAAAGATTTTTTTATTGTCAGAAAATTGATATTTGATGAAAATTATCATTTTTATATTATTTGGATATCTAACACTACTGGGAACAAAAAATATACGATAGAGTTTAAATGGATTTATTCGATGAAATATGAGGAAATTAAGAATAGAACATAAATGTTTAAAAATTGCGGTTGTCGTAGTCGAATTCGAATTCGCGAGGAAGTCGAATTTGCTAAAAAGTAATTTAAAACACAACTTTTGACCAGTTTCATAACTAAATTTATCATAAATAATAATCCGCATGTAGAAAATATTTAATTTTCAATTTAAGCAAAACCGTTTTGTACGGAGCCGAAAAATTCGACTACAAATTCGACCTACGTCAGGCCGAATGTAGAAATATATGAGCTTCTTTGAAAGGAAAGCTTTTCAAAAATTTAATAAAATTATTATTAAAAATAAAATATTTGATTTCGGCCAATGAAATAATGTGAACTTACTAAGAGTTTTTAAGAATATATATACGAGCTTTTTACAGCGAAAACATTTACGATTCTTTCAAGATTTTCAAGACTTATTAACACTTTTATTTAATAATAATAATATATTTTTACTTATTTTAAGCAAAAGAATATTTAACAAAAAATATAAATAGTTTAAGAATGGTTCAATTTCAACCATAAACTAAAACTTTCAAGAGTCCTTGTTTAGTAATTTGAGATTTCACATATAAAAGCTTTTTGTTTAATTTTTGCAAAGATTTTAAAAGTTTTTTTATTCATAATTGACTACATAATATTTAAATATTGGATTTGAAAGCTTTTCTACAAAAAACTTTTTACTTTGAAAAGCTTTTGATTTTAAAGTATTTCAAAATATGTAAAGCAGTTTGTAAATGATAATAACTAAAAATTAATACGATCTTTTTACTGCAGAAAACATTTACGATTCAACAGCTTTTTAAAGATTTTGTAAAAATTTCTATAAAGCACAATTTTTTTTTAATTTTATAAAAGCTTTTAACATACTTCTATATAAATGCTAATTTAAAAATATAATATAAAAGCCTAGTTCAGTAATTTAAGATATCATGTATAAAACTTTTTAATTTGGAAAGCTTTTTTATTTAAAAAATTCTTGTTAAGGTTTTACAATATTTTTTTTTTTTAATATAAATATTCATAATTGACAAAGTTCAACACAGCTGTTAAAAAAGCTTTTAAGACTATTCTACTTTAAAATTGTAAAAGTTTGTCTTTCTGTAATGTATATAAGTACTAAATAAAACTTTTTACTTTGAATAGCTTTTAACTCTAATGCATTTTAGTACAAAATAAAGCTTTTTACTTTGAACAGCTTTCAACTCTAATGCATTTAAATATAAAAATAAAATAGATAAACATAAAGACAAGCTTTTTACCACGGAGAGCATTTACGATTTTTTTCGTAAATGAATTAGGAATAATATAATTCAAAAATATATATAAGGCTTTGTTTAGTAATTTAAGATCGCAGCAAATATGAGCTTTTAATAGTTTTTCTGCCTAAACAACTTCTTCGGAAGTTATTTAGGCAGAAAATATTCCTAGAAAGTGGTTTTGACTTTTCGGTTTATGAGCATTACCTAACGCCTAATTTTACTTCTATGAGATTTATTTGAACTCCCAGCTTATAAAATAAATTCATATTTGTTGTTTCAATTTGGTGGCATGTTGAAATAAGAAATCTATTAAAATAAACCACAAAAATATCTTAATTTTCTTTTACTTCATATCTCACTTATATTTAGTTAATATATCTCTTGAGATTTAATGTTTTTCTTTTGGATTATTGTTTTTCACCTGCTGCTGCTGCTGCGAACGCGGCTGCTTCTTCTGCTTCATGCTACAACGAATTGCCTGCCTACCTTTAATAATGTTGTTTCTACACATTTATCTTTTCCACACAATTGCCTGAATGGTATATAAACATTGTGTACATATTTGCGTCAAGTAATTTCAATTTCATTTTTTTTTTTTTCCTATTTGCAAAAAAGCTTAAATCACAGCATTAATTGTTCGTCATTATTTAGGTCAAGTTTTCATTGTCAGTGGGTCGATTATATTTCACAGAGTCATTCATCTATTTGTGAATATAGTAGGGTGTGTCTCTATCTAATTGCTAGGACTTTCTTATCACCGGCCGGTTAGAAAGAAAAAAAATGTACATACATATTGTGTATGTGTGCTTTTTATTAAACAATGCTGACATTAAATGCTTTTTTTCAGACGACTTTCATGGTCATTTACCAGCATATACCTTGTGGCACAGAGGAAAAAAAAAGATACATTTTGTACAGAACAACAAAAAAAACTGTTCACTTGTTTTTATGAGTTTGATGGTTGGTCGACACAATATAAAAGAAAAAAAATAAATGAAAAGTGAAATTCATCCAATGTCGTTAACTTGATTAATTTGTTATTTGGCTTGTTAAATTTTTTGTCTTCTATCTTCTTGCAAAATGGAAAAATTGTACAGAAAGTGTGCACAAATAGAATGACTAAATGAATAATGTTGGCAAGACACGAAGAAAAAGTCAAAGCCTTCAATTTAATTTTGTACGCTTTTTCTTCATTTACTTGTACTTTTGTTAGTATCTGTTTTTTATAAGCTTTTGTAATAGATGAGCAAGGACATACCCGATTACAAATAATTGGTATAGAGCTTTATATAGTCATAATAATTTCTATGTGACGCTATAAGTAATCTTATTCAATTTCATCCGAAATATAGGGTTTAGATATAATCTAATGTAATTTGATAAATGTCCAAATGCAATTTTATTCGAACTATGGCGCGATAGAATTGTATTAGATTGTATCAGTTTTGTATCTAAGTGTATCAGTTTATATTTAAAATGATACAAATAGATATAATTATATAAAAGGCAGATATTATTGTATGCGATTTTGATCTGATATAATTGTATATGATTGTATATAAACTGATACGTCTAAATATAATTAGATTCGAGTTTTAGTCTGGTAAAATTGCACTAAAGGTTTTTTATATGCTTTTGTAATAGATGAGCAATTACATACCCGATTATATATAGCTTAAAATGATATGGAGCTTAATGTAGTCATATCAATTTTTATGTGACGCCGTTATATGTAATCTTATTAAATTTTATCCAACATATGGACCCATATAATTATAACTGTTTGTATGTGTGTAGATATAATTTAATGTTATAATTATATGTGGCTTCGTAATAAAAATTAAGAAGAAAAAATTGTTATATTTAAACATAGATGTATTTACATCTAATAGCATGCAATACCATATATATTTATATAAAATAATATATCATTATATGTAAAAGTTTTTACTCGGGTAGTTAAGTTCATACAAAAGGTCATAAGTAACATGATACATGATTCTATTATGAGATATTCTATGATGAGAATGATTTTTTTGGGGGAAAAAATATAAATTTGTGTTATTTTTTTAATTTTTATAAATTTTAAATGGATTTTGTAATAAAAGCTTTTTCAAATGGCAAGTTGTTAATATCAGTAGATGGATATGAACATTTTTACAAAACAAAATGTATTCAGAATTCAAAAGGGTTTTCCATACAAAAAAGATCTGCAATATTTCTTATTTTTATGTAAAATTAAAATTTCAGTTAAAACGTGAACTATAACAAAAAAATTATTTTATAACACTAGAATTCTTGCTTTTCTCTACAAATGCTTTCAGTATTCAAAGAAGAAGCTTTTAGATTTTGACAACATTTTGTCTACAAAATAGATCCAAAAATGGTTCACTCAATAAAAACTCGTATAACGTACCAAGTTCTAATCTGCACAAAAGCTTTTAAGATTTTAATGACTTTTTTTATAAAAAAAAAAAATCTTTAAATTATAACAAGAAGAATATATTTTATTAAGGAGAAGCCTAACTTAAAAAAAACAATCCAAAATGCAGTTTACAGGGTAATAAAAGTGGAGTGAATGAAAAACAAGAAACCAAACCACCAACCAAGCCAAGAAGCTGATAGTTTTTTTGTCAAACTGTGTATAAGTGATATATTTTTATTCATTTATACACAACGCTACAAAAAACAAGCTGGTTTTTGGTTAGTGGTTTTTCAATCACTCCGCTCGATTTACTTCTTAGTTGGTTTAGTTTCTGGTTGGAAGGTGGTATGGTTTTTGGTTGGCCTTTTTAAGTTTTGTTACTCCTAAATAAAATATATGCTTCTTGATTGTAATTATCATTTTCAAAGTTTTAAAACGTTGGAACCAAAAACTTTTAGAACTTATGCCATTCGTAAAACATACGAGGTTTTTTATGACAAAATTATCTCCCAAGCCTTAAATAAAAAAAGTTTTTTTTTTATATTTCTCATTAAAAAAATCTTAAAATTTTTAATAATATTTTTCTATATGAAAATGCTTTAATTCATTGCATACTTTTAGCACGTAAAAAGCTTATTGTTACAGATTTTCTATGCAAAAAAATATTTTCAAAAATGTTTTAATTTTTGTATTAAAAATACAAAAAAAAATTTTTTCTAACTAAATATGTATATGAAAAATGTTTTTCGACAAAAAATAATTTCTTCGTTGCAAATAGCGTATTAGAATAAAAATATCGGAATATGATAAACACTTTCTATATGAAAATGCTCACCATGTTCTATTAAAAAACTAGGAAGCTTTAGAAAATAAATTAAGATACGAAAAAACTTTTAGCTGCTCATAACATCTGACACCGGATTCTATGAGCCCTATGAAAAAACTCTAACGAAGTTCTTTAACAAAAGGTACAAACTTTAATTTTGTTTTTCTCATAAAAAGACTTTTAAAATTTACAGCAAAAATAAGCAAGTGTTTGCTAAATAATAATGAAAATTATAATAATTCTATGAACTTTGAAACACCGAACTTAAAAGCTTTTTTATAAAAAAGTTCCCAAAGTCATTTAAAAGTTTTTGCATTTCTTATAATTGTAAAAAAACTTTACGATTTTTTTTTTAGAATATCACATAATTTAGTAAAAGATAAGGAACTTTTTGGAAGATAATTATGATAGGGAAAAGCTTTTAGCAGAAGTAAGCACTAATTTTATAAAGTTTGAAATATTCGAAGCCAAAAACTTTTTAATTAAATAAATTTGCAAAGTCATTTAAAAGTTTTTTTTTCAGTTTTTATAATAATGAAAAGCTTTACATTATTTTTGTTAATAATAACATAGGATTTTTTTTTTTTTTTGAAAAAAAAATTATGATAGAAAAAAGCTCTGAGCTGAATTTTTTTATAACAAAATTTTTTAAATAAATTAAAAGTTTTTGTAGTATTCTCTTATTAAAAAAAATGTTTATAAAAATAAAAATAAGCTTTTATATAGCTAAGTTCACAATTCAGCTTTAAAGTTTAAAGTTTTAATTTTAAAGTTATTTTACATCGAAAGACCTTAAGCCGCAATAAAAACCATTACAAAAACGAAAAGCTTTATAAAATTGATGAAACTTTTAGTTAATGTGACAAATCTTTATTTTCTAATTTAAATGAAAAGGCTTATATAAAGACCGAAAACTTTTTATAAATGGTCTCTAAAGTCAATAGTTGGGGCAGCCTAAGGGGATCTCCGGCAAAAAGTCCGATTTTAAATCTTCGAATTTTTTCAAACTAATTGGCAAATCTAATAGATAAGACCTTGCCGAAACTAGTTCCGTTTAGTTTTTGAGATATTCTAATTATTGGTACGATGGCAAGCTGCCAAAGTCAAAGTTTCGTTTCCAAAAATGTTTCATATTAAAAAGAGGTACTAACATAAGCCAGTGTTGTGCGTGTTTAACCACTTAGGTCACTACCTTTAAGTAATAAATCATTAGTAGTAATACAAAATCATTAATTTTTCATGTTAATACATTTGTAAAAAAAAATGCTGGTAGCACATAGACGAGATTAGTTTTTTAATAAAAATTAAGAGAAACTTAATGTTTCAATAGCCCTATATTTTGAACGCAGGGGAGGGAGACCCTAAAACCGTATGCATATGAAAGCTAATACTATCTAGATTACGAATTTAATATGCCCGCCGTGCTCTGGCGTGCTCTGTAGAACAAACTTGTTCGATTTTCAACTTTGCTCGAATATTTTTTTGTAAAATTTTTGATTTTTCCAAAAGATATTGCCAATTTACTTTTTTTGAGTTGTGTTAGATATTTTTATTTTTCTGCCGATCTAATGACCCGATCTGTCTGAAATTTTGCATGGATAATAAGAATGTCATTTGTTAAATTTATACTGAATTTTGATTTGCAATGTACCACGCGAAAAATTTCGCGATTTATTTAATAACATCAAAAAATTTTCAAACTTCTGCGCCTAAATTTCGATTTTTTTTTTAGGTAAAATTTTCCATATTTTGTACTCTATCCTTACCAAAAAAAATATTTTGTTAGATCTGTTCCCGTAAAAATTTATAACGAGTTTTCTACGAAAGTGTTTTATTAAATGTAATGTAATGTTAACAATGAATTAAAATAAATATATGTACCGTTCTAAAATGTATATAAATATATACATTATTTCTTAACTTCATTTTTTTTATTAGAAAAAAAAATAGATAGGAATTTGGTTTTTTTAAATTAGCGAATTTGGAAGTTAGCTCATACATCTCTTTGCGTATCTAATATCTATAAGTAATCCCCTTTTCAGCCATTAAAACTAAGCGGGCCATAATGATAATTTTTTTTTTGCGATTAGCTAAAAATATTTGCAACACTCAAATATATTTTTCGCGTCTCTGATATCTAAAAGTGATACTCTTTTGAACGATGTGAATATCTTAAAAATAACACTAAGTACTTGAGTATGCAAATTTGGTTTTTCGTGATTTGAGAAAAATATTGCAATACGCAAATATTTTTTTTCACGTTTCTGATATCTACAAGTGATTCTCTTTTCAACCATGTGCAAAACTATATAAAAACATAGCGGTTAAGTATGCGAATTTGGTTTTTTGCGATTTGCGAAAAAACTTTGCACTACGCAAATACATTTTTCCACGGTTCTGATATCTATAAGTGATTCTCTTTTCAACCATGTGCAGAACTTATTAAAAAACTTAGCGGTTGAGTATGCGAACTCGGTTTTTTGCGATTTGCGAAAAATATGTGCACTACGCAAATATGTTTTTTCACGTTTCTGATATCTACAAGTAATCCTCTTTTCAACCATGTGCATAACTTGTATAAAAACTTAGCGGTTTAGTTGATGCCGCAAAATGTACTAGGCCCACCCCACTGTGCAGTGTGAAACCTGTACAGGTAAATACAAAATTTGGAATCAATAGCCTGTTGACAAAGAAGCAAAATTTTACAAAGATTAAGAGCTTTTTGAACATTTTATTGTTTAATGAAAAAAATCGGAATTTACAGCTTACAAAATTCAAAAACGTTAAAGAGAAGTTTTCTTTCAAGCATTTTAAAAACGTAAATAAAATATAAAGCTTATTTTGTTGTTATGCTTTTCTTCTAATAGTTTAAAAAAACATTACTAATGCTTTAATAAAGAAAACTTCTAAAATTCTTAAATAAGAAATTAAAATTATTAAGCACGAGTAACTTTTCAAAAAATAACCAGAGTTTAACTTTAACCACAAATATTTCCATATAAGTTTGACATTCATAGCTATGGTTAAGTCTTAACTTTAGGTTAATTAAAGGCAAGTTAGCAGGTCTAAATTAAATAAGAAATTAAATTTATGATCAGAATGTATTGTTTATTATATTATATTTTATTTAAAAGGTCATTAAACTCTTAAACTTGAAAGCTCAATAAAGTTCTTTTATTTTTAAAGCTTTTTTTATTGAAAGTTACCACAAGTTGCCATTTTTACAATAATAAGTACTTTTTTTAGAATACATTTAAATTAAAAAAAAAAATAAATTGAATACATTTAAATTAAAGATTTTTTTACCAAAATCCTTTTTTTTTTGCATTAAAAAAAGATTAAAGGGGAAAAAATTGTAAATTAAACAATTCGTTGCTAATGTCTTGCAAGACATTCATGCTGCCCTTTAGTATACACAAGAGAATGTTTTGCAAAACATTCAAACAGACCTTTGATCTACATCTCGTCATTTTACTTGTTCTCCATGCTATAAATGTGTTTATCAGCACAATTTTGATAGCAACGTAAATAAGTTAAACATTAGTTCAAAAAAAAGCTTTTAACTAAAACTTTAGCTGAAAACGCGATGTCAGCAAAAAATTACTGAATGTTAGTTAAATATTTTAAATAGATGTTTAACAAAATTGTTAACTAACTTCTTTTTCCGGGTGCAGCTCTTTTAAGATTTCCAGTGTATAAACTATCTTTGAAATAAACTTAATTTAACCACAATATGTAACTTAATGTCTTATGTTTTCAACGATTTTTTTTTTATTTTCTTTAATTACAGACACCACCAACACCCAGCCAACACATGCTACAAAGAAGATGAAAATACATCAGCACATGACGCAGAAAACGACGACGCATCATCATCAACATCATTATTATTGTACGACAAAGAAACAGCAAATGAAAAAAATAAGAAATATGCACACGTTACCATCGTCAATGTCCTTGTCAACAGGATTGCTGTTGTTAATGACAATACTCTTGAGTATTATGGCCACCACCGTTAAAGCACAATGCCCATGGCAAAGAGATATACCAGATTTACAAACATCCTGCATATGTTCATATAATTTAGGACGTGAATTATCCGTACAATGCGACCAGGTAAGGATTGAACAGAAGCAAATGAAAATTCATTTAAAATTTAATTCTTAATTATCTTTCTTACTTAGGTCAACTTTCCCACTTTATTGGAGGCCTTAAATAGATATGCCAAACTCAAGCCTATTGATTTGTTGTATGTCAACAATTCCACCGTGGGCAATTTGCCCGATGACATATTTGTTAATCTTAGTTTACACAATGTTCAATTATCTAGTTGTAAAATTGCACAAATTAGTGATGCTGCCTTTAGAGGTCAAGAGACAGTATTGAAAAATTTAAATTTACAAGATAATCTCTTGGATGAGGTGCCCATAGTTGCTATTAGAATATTGAGCATATTAAATTTATTGGATTTATCCAAAAATCGTATAATATCTATACCCGATGAAGCTTTTAAGGGCTCTACAAAGTTATCGACTTTGAAGTTAAATGACAACAATGTCACTTTCGCGGTGGGAGCTTTTCGTGGCTTGGAAAATAGTTTGAAGAACTTAAATTTGAAAGGTACCCGACAACGTCGTGTTCCCGAATGTATAAGAGGTCTTAAAAGTTTAGCTTTCTTGGATTTGTCTTTGAATGGCATCAAAGAATTGCCTGGTGTGGGTGGTATACGCACATTTGAAGGTTTGGATTCTTTAACTGCTTTAAATTTAGAACGTAATTTAATACAAAGTCTAGGAGAGTCGGCGTTCGTGGGTGTACGCAAAACTTTAAGTTCTTTAAGTTTACTAAATAATCTTTTGGCTGAGTTTCCCGTCGGAGCTGTACATGCCTTAAAGGAATTGAGAGTATTGGATATTGGTTTTAATTTATTGACAACTCTACCAGAATCTGCCTTTCGTGGTAATCCTAGCATTACATTGTTGGCTTTGGATGGCAATCCCCTACCGACAGTACCTGAAAAAGCTTTTTCACATTTAAATGCCACTTTAAGGGGATTATCTTTGGGTGGACGTTTTCTACATTGTGATTGTAAATTACGTTGGGTGGCCGAATGGATACGTAATGGAGATTTGCAGGTTAGTTATAGTACAGCTTTCTAATAAAAACTTTTACAAATATTTTACTGCAACAAATTTATAACGAAATTTAATTAAAATTTCATTGAATCCATGATTTTTTCATAAATTAAATAAAAAGTTTCTTAAGTTTAATCAAATATTTTGTTTAAAAAAGCATTTACAATGAAGATATAAAGCTTTTAAATAATACAATAAAACTGTTCATAAAATTTAAGAAAAAGTTTATTATTTTAATGAACAAAAATCATAAATTTAATAAAAATGCATTTATTTAATGAAACAATTCATAAATTTACTGAAAAAATTCATAATTTAATAAAAAAATTAAAATGAAAATTAATTTTTAATAAAAATTATAAGAAACTTTAATAAAAAAATTCATAAATATAATGAAATGTTTTTTTGGCTGAATTTTAAATTATACGAAGCTTTATAAAAATACAATGAAATTATTCATAAAAGTGTATGAACAAATTTAATAATCTAATGAAAAGTTTTGTTTTCTGAATTTTTCTAAAATTTCAATAAATTAATTATGTTCGTTTATTTAACCTTATTTCTTATTTTTGAATTTTTTAATTATTTGAGCTAATTTTAATTTATTAATTTTCCTGAAGATGCTACACAAAGGAGTAGCGAAATATCGAAAATAAAAAACTGTTATATAAAAAAACAAACCTTAGCTCAAATAATTAAAAAATTCAAAAATTTCAATAAATTATTAAAAAAATCTCTTTACTCATATTTATGAAAATGTTTGTGCAATAAAGCATTTCATAGTATGTATTTATAAAAATTTTGATTAACATAAGTAAACCTTGAACTGTACAAAAATTTATAAAGCTTTTTAAAAATAGAATAAAGCTTTTGCTATCAGAGTGCAAAGTGGACAATTTCCACAGTGTAAAACTATTTGAAATATTATCGACCAAATTTTTATAAATTTAGTCAAATATTCGACGAAAATTTTTCTACAATTTTAACAAATATTTTATCAAATTTTCTATAACAATTTTGTAAAATATTTGACGAAATTTTTTATAGAAAATTAGTGAAGTATTCGACCAAATTTTTTACAGAAATTTAACCGAATATTTGATTAAATTTTCTATGGAAATTAGTGTAAATTTTCGACCAGATTTTATATAGAAATTTTACGAGTTTTCTATTGAAATGTAGGAAAATATTCGACAAGAATATTCGACAAGATTTTTTATAAAAACTTAGTCAAACATTCGACCAAATTTTCTATAGAAATTTAGCCAAATATTTGACCAAATTTTCTATAGAAATTTATTTAAATATTTAACCAAATTGTCTATAAAAATTTAGTGAAATATTCGACCCAATTTTCTACAAAAATTTAGTGAAATATTCGACCAAACTTTCTACAAAAATTTAGTCAAATATTCGACCAAATTTTCTACAAAAATTTAGTCAAATATGCGACGAAATGTTCTACAAAAATGTTAGTCAAATATTCGACCAAATTTTCTTCAAAAACTAAGTCAAATATTCGATCGAAATTTTAGTCAACTATTCGACAAAATTTTAAACAAAAATTTAGTCAAATATTCGACCAAATTTTCTACAAAAATTTTGTCAAATATTCGATATAATTTTTTGCAAACATTTAGTCAAATATTCGACCAAATTTTCTACAAAAATTTTTTTAAATATTCTACTAAATTTTTATGAAACACTCAGTCAATATTTGACTTAATTTTCTTCAGAAATTTAGTCAATTATTCGAGCAAATTTTTGTTTAGAGGTGTAGACAAGTTTTCGACAACATTTTCTATAGAAATTTAGTCAAATATTTGACAACATTTTCTGCTGTCAAATATTTGAACAAATTTGCTATAGAAATTTTGTCTTATATAAAATGTTCTATAGACATTTATTCAATTATTCCATCAAATTTTATATAGAAATTTTGTAATATTTCTGATCAAAATTTCTTTTGAAGTTTAGTAAAATGGTCGACCAAAGTTTTTATACTCGATAAAACTTTTTTTAGAAATTTATGCTAACATTAGCCCATATTTTTGCAAGAATTTTGTTCAAATATAAGACAAATTTTTTGTAGAAATTTATTCAAATATTCTACTTAATTTTTATGGAAAATTCAGTCAAATATTTAATAGAAATTTGGTTAGCAAAATTTTCGATTTAGTTATTTTAAGTCCATAGAAAATTTTATTTTTAAAAATATTTTTATCTTTTAGGTGACTTCTCGCGAACGTAATCCTCAATTTTGTGGTAGTCCCAATCGTTTCCGTGATCGTGGTTTCTACTCCATACAAGCTGACGAATTGACCTGCCCGAATGATGATGTCGAATTAAAGGGTCCTGTAGGTGTTATAGATAATCTACAACCGGTACAAAAACCTACCATTGCACCAAATCTAGTGCCTTCAACTGTAAATCAAACCCAGGGCAGTGCTTCAAATAATATACCAACAGTGATATCGACAACTCAAGCGGTTCCTTCTTCAACGAAAACCAGTTCTACTACAGGAGCTACTACACCAAGTACAACAAAAACTACAGTGAGAACAACTACAACAACTACGGTAAGTTAAAAATAACTAATTCACCCAAAAAGTGAAATATAGAGGAATGGCGGTTTGCATGTTCTGTATTTCACTTTTTGGTGAAATTGAGAATTTTTTGTAAGTTTGTTCTCCATTTTATTTAAAATGGAAAAATAAGAAGACTTTTTAGAAAAAGAGTTCGAAATGTTAATTCCATTCAAATTAATTAAATTTGAATTACAGAACAGTGGTGTATTTTTAATCTTGTTTGCTGCACTATTAACTTAAACTAGCTGTAAAATTTATTATTTTTTTTTAATTAAACACAAAATTGCCAACAAAAATGTATACAATGTGACCAATACAATGTTTTCTAAAAACTCTATAAATTTCTTTATAGACCAAAGCATCAACAACACCTGCTTCTGCCTTGTCGTCGTCATCAGCATCTTCTGCAGAAACACCAACGAATAACTCCTCACAATTACCCATACAACCAACACTACAATCTACATCCGGCATTGGTTCAGCATCACCCACAACTATAACAAATCCGAATACACCCATTGCTAAACCAGCACCATCCTGGCGCCAAAATTCATCAGGCAGTAGTAGTAGTAGTAGTTCATCCGTCAGTGGAACACCACATAAACAACAAAGACCACCATTGGTATTGGGTTTCCCACCCCAACGAGGAACACGTATAGATGACACCAATGAGGTTCAAGTGAAAAATGCATTCCGTCAAGATAGTTCGGTCATTATTCAATGGGATTCTGATACGGCGAACATTTTAGGTTTTCGTGTTGTCTATCGTTTGTTTGGGGAGAAGTCCTTCAAACAAGGACCCCCACTAGAGGCCAGTGAACGTGAGTTTAAGATTAAAAATGTACCAGCCCAGGAGTGTATTATTGTGTGTGTTATATCATTGGAAGAACTTCATGTTACTCCCGAAACTGTACCCTATCAACAGTGTCGCGAAGTGCGCACTGTAGCTTCACAGACATCAAATATGGACAAGATAACGATAGCAGCAAGTGCGGCTATTTGCGGTACCATTATTGTGGCTGTGATTGTTTTTATAGCTGCGAGCAGGTGAGAAAAAAAACCAAAACTAAACAGGGAAATTTATTTATGTTTGGTATGAACAAACGAACGTACGAACGCGTCTAGAAACAAATTGTGTTAAAAACAATGAGGCTACACAGGTGGTCTAGAATCAGGTATTGACAAAATACTCCAAATACTCCAAAAAAAAGTGAGTATAGGGTTTTAAAGCACTATATTTGCGATTTCAGAGAAACCTATTAAAAACAACTGCAGACAAATTTAAAAGTTATGACAATACAGTCCTACAAAATT
This sequence comes from Delia radicum, assembly GCA_021234595.1. Classification (NCBI taxonomy): domain Eukaryota; kingdom Metazoa; phylum Arthropoda; class Insecta; order Diptera; family Anthomyiidae; genus Delia; species Delia radicum. Next base: position 49,246,743 of record CM037854.1, read on the forward strand.
TTAGAGAGGTCAAGACCCTGAGACTAAAGCATAATTTTTAAGGTGCGTTTTTGTTTAATAAAAAGCTTTTAGAGCTTTTTTTTAAAAAAAAAGTTCGCCAAAGTTATTTTAAAGTTTCTGCAGTTTTTATAATTATAAAAAGCTTTAAAAAAGGAAATATCACAACAATTTAATTTAAGTAATAATGAACTTTCTGAAAAATAATTATGATAGGAAAAAGTTTTCAGCTGAAGTAAAAACTAATTTTATTAAGTTTAAAATATTCGAACTCACCTACTTTAAAAAAAAAAATCATTTAAAAAATTTAGCTGCATTCATAATTACGAAAAGCTTTACCAAAATTATTTTAAAATATCACAACAATTTGATTTCGGAATTAGGAACTTTTTTCCAAAATAGTTATAATAAAAAAAGCTTTTCAGCTGAAGTTTAAACATAATGTTATAAAACTTAAAACATTCTAACTAAAAAGCTTTTTTATAAGAAAATACCAAAGTCAATTAAAAACAGCTTTTGCAGTAATCTTTAGTTAAAAAAAAATTATTATAAAAATAAAAAAATTTATCAAATTTATGAAACTTGTAACAAATATGACAAATTTTTTCGTATATAAAATATAATATAATTTAAATGAAGAGGTTTAGATCGAAAGCTTTTATTATAAATGCTATTTAAAGTTCTAAAGCAGTGTAACACCTGTCAAGACAAATCAAAAGTTGACAAAGAACTAAAAGCTTAACAAGATTAAAACCTTTTTTAAACACTTTCTAATTTAAAGTAAAGGCAATAAAAAGTTTAGAATATATAACCTGTTGACAAAGAACTTAAAAGCTTACCAAGATTTGCAGCGTTTCTAAACAGCTCACAAAAATCAATAACGTATAAGAGAAGCTTTCTTTCAAGTCATTTCAAAGTATAATTTAGAAAAAACTATCGTAATTTTAGAAACTTTTTTTATTGGACGAACACTTATGAAACCTTTATTAAATATATTTAATTTTTTAATTTAAATAAAAGCTTTCGATCTAAACATAAAGTTTAGATCGCGTTTTTTGCTATATACGGGACGTTATAACATCGCTTATTATGAGTTATTCCTAAAATTGTTTATGCCATCTGAAAGTCCTGCCTATTGTCTTCAAAGCTTTCTTACATCTTATTTTTTCTCTGAGAAATCATCCGTTGTATTTATAGTGAAAATATTATGTCAAAAAATTTCAACGCACGATTTTTCTAGGAATGAATAAGATACTGGAAAGCTTAACCCATTAACGCCAAAATGATATCTGCTGAAGGCAATTCAGTGAAAACGTATCTATATGATAGGCAAACTCGTAAGATAGAATGAAGTGAAATCAAAATTGCGAAAAGTTTAAAGATATTCTTATAAATTGCCAAAGAACAAAATGTGAAAAACGGCTCCCCTAATCGAACCGTTTCGAAATTCGGTATTACAAAACTTGTTTCAATCCGTTTAATTAGTGCCTGAACAAATAAAAAATATTTATAATGCAAATCATAGCACTATTATCAAAAATTTTAATTTTTCTTTCGCCAAAAAATTTTGCAAAAATTTTATTTTTTCATTTGCTCTCAAAATATGAGAATTTAAAGAAAAAATAAATCATGTGATTAGAAGAAACTTTTTTCTTGATATCCAAATTTAGGTGTCCTCATATGGAGACAGTGGCCGTTAGTAGGTTAAACTAGAATTTGCAAGGCAACTGGTATGACTTTTAGATGATGTAACAAATTTCGTTAATAAATCATAATAAATCCCGAATATATCATAAAACCTATTTTTTCTAAACTTGATGTTAAGATATCTCAAAAACTTGACGCAATAGAGAAATTCTAAGGTCAGATTTATATTTAGCGCACCTTAAGTCTTCAAAATAGTATGCTTTAGTCTCAGGTCTTGACCTGTCTAAAATTGTGAAGGCCTGTGTTGACATAACTTTAAAATTAATGTATAAATCTGTATAAAGATTTTTCTTAAATAGGTTTTGCTGAAATCGGAACTGTAGAGCTTTCAAACACTATACTCACTTATTATGAAGAATTTTTTCGCCTATATTTTATTTTAGACCACCTGTGTCTACAACAAAGTGTGTGATGTAGTGTTATTGTGCTGAGCTTTACAAAAACGTTAAAACGGAAGTTGTTGTCATGTTTAGGTTTTGGTTTCAAGTGTTAAATGAAATTGAGGGGGGTCGCTGAGCGTCTGATTTATAGTTTTTTAAACATGAAAATTGGTGAAGGAATATGTTAAAGAAATACATAAAGATCAACTTGAAACAGCAGGACAATTTTTCAAAATTAATTTGACTAAATTTCTAACGAAATTTTGGTAAAAAGAAATATTTAAATAAAAGTATCTACAGAAAATTTGTCGAATATTTAGCAAAGTAGTCTAAATCGAATTATGTCGAATATATGACAAAATGTTATACAATATTTGTTAAAATATTTAACACAATTTCTTTGTTTCTACTAAAATAAACTTGTATTAACTAAATTTCCTGGCTAAAATTTTTTGCTGGGATATTTCTCTAAAAAATATTTATGATTTAAAGATATTCCTTTGTAAACATCACGTAAACATATACGATTTATAAATCACTACATCACACACATATGACGGTGGTGGTATCCTCTATAATCGGAGGTTTCTTTTTTAATCCTTTAGAATTAACCCACAAGAACATAATATTTAAATTTACTAGCTTAAAGATAAAAAGTGATTTAGTATTTATTTATTGGCGACTATAACCTTAAAATTGGCCCTAAACCATATAATAAACTAAACGAACTGATAGATATTAAATGTTTGATACATGTAGAACTAATGTAAGCCAATTTTTCTTTTTTTTTTTCTTTCTTTTCAATATTATATTTCATCTGCTGTACAACGATTTTTCAATGGTGCTGTCTGTATATAAAAAAAAAAATAATAATAAAATACAAATAATAAAACTAATAGACGTTCTCGCAAACTACAAACGTCCCAACAAAAGAGTCCACTGCCAATTGGAGGCTTGCCCGTAAATTGTTGTGGTCCAGCCGGTTCACCAGGACCACTTGGCTCAATAGCAACGCTCTCGGCATTTAATAATCACAAGGTAAGTGCAAAATATGTATTACAAAAGAATACTAAAACAAAACTCTGCTACATACACAGAGAGAATTTTAGTGGACGAAAAATAATGAAAATTTTCAGTAAGCTAATAACTTTTTTTCATGAAGTGAACGAAAATTTATTTAAATTGATGAAAAGAGGTTATACTTTGTATGAAACTAGTTTTTTGAAGACAATTTTGAAGTAAATGAAACTTTTAATAAATAAAATTATATTTTTCATAAAATTTTATAAAAACTTGCATTACCCGAGTAAAAAACCGTACATGTAAAAAGTTTATGCTTTAATATAAAAATATATGGTTATATAAAATATCAAATGTGTCAATATGTTTTTATATATAACAATATTTTCAAAATGTTTTTTAACGAAATTTCATGTATAAGCATATCCAATCATATATCAAAAAAATACTGTTCTGAAATTTATATATGATAATACATAGTTGATAAATTTGATTGAAATTTTATGTAAAATTCTATATAGTCCAATATATAATTATATATAACACAAAATGAAAAGCGTTTTCTTTGATTTGAAACATAATTATATATAATCAAAATTTTTAAACATTTTCAAGTCAGTTTATATGTACAGTAGTTTTCCGATTTAACGAACCATCGGTTTAACGAATTCGGGATTTAACGAACTCATAAAAATTTTGAATACCTTATATTACGAACACCGTAACTTTGTACCGTAATTTTGTACTCGATATAACGAACAAATACAAAATTAGAGTCTTAAGTATAGAATGAGATGCAAATACAAAGATTTCCGCAAAGAATATGCAAAAGCAAGACATATAGAGAAAGAGGATTCCCCAACGATGTTCTGGCTGCGTTTTCTGTGTTTACTTTTGGAGTTTTTAGCATTCTTGTACGATCGTTTGTGGTGTAAACATTAGAATAAAATGGGAAATAAATAAATAAATAAATAGTACTCGGTTTAACGAATTTTTCAATTTAACGAACAGGGCTGACATTATATAGTTCGTTAAATCGAAAAACAACTGTATTACACCGACTCTCCTTATATGGAGAGAAAAAAAGTGTGTCTTATCCACCTCTCAAAACGTACCTTACACTGCAGCCACACGATCAAGATTTTCTTGATAGTCTTTTACATATACTGTTTGTCAAAATATGTAAAAATTGACAGCTGTGACGTAGGCTGCACGCAAATTGAAAGCAATTTCAATACTTGTGAAAGGAAAAACAAAACCAACTTGAAAGCGAAATCTGAAGCAAGTTTGTTTCAATTTTAGAAAGTGTGAGTGTATTGGTAAAAAAGTGTGAGTGTATTAAAACTTGATAGGCAAAAATTGATAGTGTAACCCTCAAGTTAGCTTGTTTTATGATGATACCCAAAATATTTCGTGCATAGCATTGAGATCCCTGAGGTGGACCGTTTTCAAAAAAGGTATTTTTTTTGTAGTTTTTTCAAAGAATTTTGTACTTTTACAATATACAACATATACAATATTAGTATCATATGAAAGGTTTTTTTAAGACGTGTTCAACGCTATGCATATAAAATATGTCCAGACATATCATTTCTTAAGTGATATTCTGTAAAAAACAAAAATAGAACTTTTAAGTTTTTTGTACTGAGATTCTTGTGATTTAATTGACATATTTTAACCTTTAGTCGATTTAAGTTAAAACGTGTTTCAGCTTTTTTCGATGTTCGCACTAGTTTGCGTTTTAGCAAAAATTTAGTAGGGTGGGAAAACTATGTTCTAATCAGTTCAATATCGATATTAAAATTTTTCTTTACTCAAGTGCATCATCGATGTGTGAACATAATTAAAAATGTTTAACATTTATCCAAACCAATTTTGAAAAAAAAAAAATTTTATTATTCAAATCTACAAGCAAATTATTCCAATCTACAAACAAGTGTCTATTTGATGGACAAATTCCACCACAACAACTTTGACGTCGTAATTTTTTTCGCAAACTCAAAATTTTATAGTTTTTTGTTTTAAAAATGGAACAATTTTAGCTAGATATATATACAAAAAATCAAAAAAACTTCATACATATTTTTTTACTCGCGAAAATGTATGCCACGAAAAAACGTGATTTGATGTTTTTTCTTCGAAGCTACATTTTTCTTAACCATAAATCCAAGAATTTAAAGTAAACAATTAACAAATTTAACTGACAATTAAGAAATTTATCTATTAGGAAGGAAAAGAAGTTTTCGTAAAAATAACTCGTATAAAATTGGATACATTTTTATTAAATTGTATGTAATTAAATCGAATTATATCTAAAGTGATACAATCTAATACAACCATTAAATTATATCATATTGTACGTGAGGAAAATACCTCCTCATATATAATTTTATATAAACTTTTTTGATCTGGTAGTTTAATGAATAGTTTCAATAGACTAGCTCGAGTACAACTTCAGCGCTGCTTTGGAGAAATGTATTAATATCATGCAGATAATTCTCTCAGTGTAATAAGATTTATGTGTTTTGTCTGTGCAACATCCAACACACACTCACTCAGTCATTCACGAGAAACCAAAGTGATACAATAAGAATAATGTTAAATATATAAAAAAAAAAGGAAAAATTTATACTTAAACAAGATAAACTTTTAGGACTTGAGCATTATAGTGTTGAACACACAGTATGCATTTCAGTTTTTTTTTTTTTTTGTGAGTTTTGAAGGTGGTTTAGTTGTGGAGCAGAGTGTAGTATATTCTTGAAATATTGGCCAAAATATATTGTTTGGTACTACGTGAAATAATGTTAATTATAGTGTAACGCCTCAACTAAAAACGAGATGAGATTTCCTTTAACATTCGCTTAGTACCTACATAATATGCAGTTAAAGCTATGAACAAGGTATTGTTTTAAAACTTCTTACAAAAGCTATTTTTCACAACAGTCAAGGCTAAAGGCATCATTAAACTAATATTTTGTTGCCCATTAGTTTAATGATTTTTCTGTTTTATTGAACTTAAATTTAAAACAGTAATTGGAGGAGGATAGGCATAAAGAGTAAATGATATTTGGAAATTGGCTGATAAAGCTCTTAGATCTTAACACAAAAAAATTAGAAATGAATAAATATTTGTCTAATACAATGTTTGCTCTTTAAACAAAAATTATTATGAGCTTGTTGATTTTTTTAATTTTTATTAGTTAAAATTTGAGAGCTTTATGAGTTATGATATCATATTGATTTTCTTAAGAGCAAAAATTAAATGTTTCAAAGCTTTTAGCTGCATAAAAAATATTAAAGCATGTTTATGGAAAAAGCTTTAATAATTTGTATGAGTTAAAAACTGAGAGCTTTATGAGTTTACTTTATGTGGAAAAATCTGCTTTTAAGAGCAGGGCACTTAAGAATCAGACTTTATAATTAAGTCTCTGAAAATAAAAGAAAAAATCTCATAGAACTTAAAACTCCATAAATTAGTTTTTTAAATCTGAAAGCTTTTAAAACCATTTAGCTTATAAACATTAATTAGTAAAATTAGAAAATTGTTTTAATACTTTGATTAGGTATATTACAGTAAAAGCTTTTTAAATTATTTTAGCTATTTTTAATGAGTTCAATAGTTAGTTTAGCTAATAATCTGCGAAAATACTCTGCTTGATTAACGTTAATCCACCTTTCTAATCTTAATCGTTTACATATGAATTTAATGATTAACGTCACAGCTAAAAGATTGACGTTGTTAGTTCAAAATACCAAGGTGGCTTGGCGACAGCGATGCGGCATAAGAGGAGCAAGAAGAATGTCTGCGTTAGCATAAATGCGTCGACAGCGCAACATTTTTCTGAGGCCGCAAATTTAAGATTTTTACAAATCTTAAATTTCAAAGAAAATATTAACAACATTTTTTAATTTTACAAATTCACGTGGAAAGATTTAATGTTCATACATTTTAAGGTTTAATAAATAAAAGCTTTTAAGAAAATTAATTAAATATTGGTATCGGGTTTTTAAAACCTTTTGGAATTTCAGGATTATCGAAGAGAAAAGCTCTTTAGAGCTATGCTTTTGAAACAAAATTAAATGAAAAATTTGAGATTAAGTTACACATATCAATAGCATTTTTTGCTATATAAAGTATTTCTGCTTTAAAACATTGAGCTTTTATTATTTTCAATCTGTTTTTAGAGTTTAAGTCGAAAGATTGTAATATTTTCGTACCAAGAAATTTTTTAAAAGCTTTTGACATAAACTAAAATTATTGAATTTTATAAACTCAAATAGAAAGTTTAGATATGTTACCTATATTAATTGATTTAATTAAAAAAAGCTTTAAAGAAAATAAAATATGGGTAAAATATGAAATGCAAAAGATTTCGGCTTTTTAGGATTAACGAAATAAAATTCTCAAACTCTGTATATTTCGCTTATTATTTATATTTGTGAATATAACCTTATTTTTTTATTAAAAAATTAAAGTTATTTTAGCTTTTTCATTCAAAAACAGAGCATTTTTGCTTTTCTCTAGCAATCTGTACTTTGAAGTTTTTTGGTTTTAATTAAAAGTTGAAAATTTTTATGTTACATATTGTAGGTTTATCAAAAAATATTTTTATACACCAACTAGGGATTTAAAGCTTAAGGAAGGTTAATTGCACCTTTGTTTGAATGAGGAAGTTTCAAGGAACAAACTATATACTATTTGTAGTAACGACTTTAATCAAAAGTTATAAAGTTTAAAGGGTTATTTTTTAAATTTGAATGGCTTATTTTTTAAATTTGAATGGATTTTTTTTACTGTTTTTCAAATTTTAGCACTTAAAACACTGTTTTTAGAGCATAACTATTGAAATAGAATTAAAACTTTTGCGAAAAGATTTGAGTTCAAATTACAAAATTCAAAAGCTTTTTTGTTATATCAGGCGCATATCCAGGAAAAGGTTTTGGAAAGGTATTTTGAATTAATTGTTAATCTGTTTTACATTTTTGTATTGAAAAATACCATGAAACCGCGCCTGTTTATATAAAATATGTCTGTTTTAAAATATTAAGTTACTTATTTAAAGATTTCTTAGACTACTTAACCGAAAGCTTTAAAATATTTTCTTACTAAGACAGTGTTATTTTAAAAAGAAAGCTTCAAAATATGTACTTACCAAGACAGTGTTATTTTAAAAAGATTTTTAAATAAGATATTCAAATCTTTGATTTTGTAAACTATAATGAAAAGCTCTGTGATAAGAAAATCTAAAGTTAATTTAAATAGTGTAATTAAATTATTTATATTGACCTTCATTTCAATTGTAAGCTCCTAAGCTTTATAGTAAACCACTTCTTTCGAAAAGATTTTCAAATCAGCACACAAAATCTTTCTTCAATAAAAGCCTTTTTATAAAAAAAAGACTAGATTTATTTAATATATTAGGATAAGGGCTTTTAAGAGCGTTTTTCATTTGAAAAAAATTTAAGTAAACCTTGTTGAAAAGGTACTTATAAAAGGGCGTTATGTATAAGCGAAAGAAACTTTGGTCGACTACAGTCTTATTGTATTTATACTTTTTTTTTTAAATATTTTCTTTTTAAAATTTCCTTAATATTTTCTTTTGCAGGAATGGGATCAAGTATCAGCATATAGTGGTCGCTCAATACCACGTCCTAGAATCTATCCCATGGATAATCAGGATGATATGCGTAGTCATTTTTCGGGTATGCCAGGAAAATTAGCAAAACCAAGGTGAGTCAAATTTATAAAAAATTAAAATTAAGCAAAAACAAAGACCCCCGGGTTTCGAAATGGTATGACAAACAAAAAGCAACTAAAACACCTACATTTAAACCAACATTCAATACAAATCTTTAAATCCTAAATTATTTTTTATGTTTTATTATAATTTTATGTTAATTTAATATATCATTTTGCTTTTTTACATCATCTCCTCACTCCATCCACCCTTCCAAACAACCACCCTCCCACCCAATCAACCACACAAAATTCCCCCATTTTTAACCAACCTAAAACACACAATAATCCAAACCAACATATACAAATGAAAACACAACAACACAGCAGATCCATTGCTGATGGTCAATCGCAGCACAGCTTTTCAAATAACTCACACCGCGGCTATTTGGGCACAGCATTTCCTTCAAATTTAGTCAATTCACGACCAGAATTAAGACAATCACGTCAATCGTTGGCGGCTGCTTCTGAAAGGATGTCACGTGCCTCATATGCCGGTTCTATACATGGCGGCCCAACTAGTGTAGCGTCTAGTACACGTCGCTCAAGACCGCGTTCTAGATCACGCGATCAATTGAATACCACGCATATGCATAATCATCGACCTGGAAGTCGGTAAGTAGGCTGCTGCCAAACAACACATTAAACACAATATAACCAACTATAAAACGAAAACTAACTCTGGCAATGGCATAGTAATAAAACATATTGCGTTTTTTTTTTATATTGTGAATTTCTTCTTCTTTTTCAACATCATCAACCATCTACTAAAACATACACTCAAAAAAATTTTACAGTAGAATCTACTGAAAATTACAGTTAAAACTACTGTAAATTTAGTTAAAAAGGCAACAAAGGTAGTTACCGTTAAAATAACTAAAAATGTAGTAAAAACCAGGGGCCGTAAATAATGATTATTGTTCGTTTTTTAAAATAAAAAAATCAATCACTTAGAACAGACATAAAAAAAATTTATTGCACCATTATTATTATTTTTTGACAATCTTTGCATATCCGTCATGATTTTTAAAATTTTGTTTTTTTAAGTTTTCTTCAATGGTAATGATTATTTTTGAGTAATAATAAAAAAATCAGCCATAATCATTATTTTTGAGCAAAAAAAAATAAAACTCAAAAATAATCATTACTTATGATTTTTATTTTTTTTTCGCTCAAAGTAAAACTCACTTTCATTGCCCAACTCGTGGTACTATGCCAAAAATTTGGTTATAGCCCTAATATGCATGTATACTGGGCATGAAGAATAGTAAAGCTGGTATATAAATCTATACCCAATTTAAAAAAAAAATAAAAAATCAATGTCACGAAGACTGCAAGCTGTTATAATTCAAATTAAAAGCATACTAATACTAAATTTTTTCCATATCATTTTTAATTTTACGAATATTTAGTCTTTTTATAGATTGTTGTTTAAATTGGGTACGAGTAAAATACTATTAATAACTCGGTCAGGAATATTCCAAAGTGAGCACAATATTAAAATTATAAAAATTAATAATAATAATTAATATTAATATTAAATTACCGCAACCAGTGCTTGATGTTGCAACTCGTTGGAATTCAACATATCATATGTTGAACACACTCCAAAAGTTCGAGCATTTTTGTGAAAGGCACCTCAAAAATTTTATGAAAGTGAGATTTATTTTGAGCGAAAAAAATAAAAATCATAAATAATGATTATTTTTGAGTTGTATTTTTTTTTTGCTCAAAAATAATGATTATGGCTGATTTTTATTAATATTACTCAAAAATATTAATTACCATTGAAGAAAATCCTTAAAACTCATAATATAATCATTATTGTGTAATTTTTATTATAAAACTCATAATGATTACGGTCCCCGGTAAAAACCACTAATAATGTAGTAAAAGCAACTGACAAAAACTTAAACAACTGAGAAATTGGTAAAAACTACTGTTTTTAACGGTTGTTTTTTTTTTTTGGTATTATAAAAGCACGTTTTTTTGAAAAAAAAAAATACAATTAGTTATGACGTTTTTATGCATTGGAGATACAAAGACAATTTCTCATTATTATTTGCAAACTATGTGCATATCAATAATAAAGGGTCCGCCATCTAACGTTTTTTTTGTTTCAACTAGTGCTTATTTCGTGAATGGTAACACTTAGCTCATGTCTGATTGGACAGATAATTAGTTTTGTCCTTCCGCTGAACGAATATGGTTGTGTATACGCTTGAACAACGCTGGGAAATATAGCGCCATCAACATCAACTCACCGTCGTTCTCAACAATTGAACATTTAGGAGACATCATTGAGACGAATTTTGCATAAAGTCCTTGGTATGACGCCATACAAAGTCCAATTGGTTCAGGAGTTGAAGCCAACTGACCATCCAATGCGTTTTCGCTTCGCTAAGTGAACCTGCGATCGACTTACAGAAGATGCCGATTTTGCCAAAAAAAAATATCTTTTCAGATGAAGCCGCAGAGCTGATGTCGTTTGGCCACCTCGGAGCTGCGATTTGACACCGTTGGACTATTATTTGTGGGGTGCCGTCAAAGATAAGTGTTACGCCAACAAGCCAGAGACAATTGACGCTTTAAAGGACAATATTCGTGAAGCCATTAGTGAAATACAGCTGCACACAATCGACAATGTGCTTAAAAATTGGACCGATCGTGTAGGCTACTGTATGGCCAGCCGAGGCAGCCATTTGAATGAAATTATTTTCCATTATTAACCGGAAGGATTGTACTTTCAAATAAAAAAAGAAATTTGAGAAAATATTCAGTAGTTTTTTTTTTTTTATAGCATTTTCAAAAAAAAAAAAGTTATTTGGCGGACCCTTTAACAAATATAAACTTAACGAGCATTTTTAAAAATTTGATATAATCTATAAAATAACTAACAAAATTACTGCAAAATTACTGTTTTGGTAGATGTTTATTAAAAGCTTAAAATATCTGTTTCAAACAACTGTTACAAAAATACAGTAATTTTCTTCAAATGTTTTTTCAAATAACTATCATAATAGTTGTTTTGTATTATTTCCTAGAAAAACAACTGTAATTGCAGTTAAAAACAACTACTACTGATTACTACACCAACAGCTTACATGTAGTAACTGTAAAACTTTTTTGAGTGTATTTAGGTAAACATTTTTTTTTTTGTATTCGTTACTAACTCATACTCATGTGGCAATGTCAATGAAATGAGAATTGTGCAATAAAAACACATGCAACATAAAACATTACATGCGAATCATTCATGATTTTCTTTTGGGATAAGATGGCTTTAATTAATGTCTTTCTAACAAGGTTCTTGGTTTTATGGGACACAAATAAAAATAAACAAATAAATTTAAAAAAATATGAACAAAAATGAAAATTTTACACTTTATACGAGTGCATACTTTGTTTGGATAGACGACTAACACATATTTTCCATTTAAAAGACACACTAATTGCAGAAACAGAAATCCTATATACTCACTTTACACACACATATTAAGTAATATGATGAAGTTTTAAGAGAAAGATAATTGACTAAATTAAGACACTAAATTACAATGTTTGAGAGAAAAACGAACTTTAATCTTAAGTGGATGTACAAAATAAAAAACCAGTACAAAGACTAAAAAAGAGCTCTTCGAATAATTTTATTAATAACCCATAAAAGTATTTATTTGAAAAGCTCTGGAAACTTATATTTAATAACTTAATTTAAGAGCTTTCTTTGGAGTTTATGAAAAAAAAAAAAAAAAAAAAACTTTTTAAATTATAATTACAATATTATAATATTTGTAAAAACTTCCTAAAATCTCTGAGATTTCCATCAAATGCTGAACACATAAAAATTAAGAGCCAAACGAGTTTAAAAGTGTATTTTGTATATCCATATTTAAATGTGATTTCGAAATATTTTGGGTGCTGGAACTAAAATTTTTATTTTATTAACTAAATTCTGTTGTGAAAACCGATATTAAGTTGTAACAACCGATTTTTATAGCAGTAACAGAATTTTATTTGGCAAATGGTAAAATTTTCCTCTGTGTGTAGTTTTAGCTTAATGTAAAGATTTCTTCATTTCATGAGCTTTCAAACCAAAACAATTGGTTTTGAAATCAAAAACTTTCAAAATATTTTACCACATATTTTAACACATATTTTTAAGCGAAAGCCTTTTTAAAGCTTGCGTCAAGCTAATTCAATTTAAACTTCTTGTAATTAATTAGAATGTTTTGAGAGAGATAAAGTTTTTTAAAAATCACAAAAGCAAAACCAAATAGACGAAAGCAGTTGTCAATTATGATCGTTTTTTAATATACACTGCGTTGCATAACTATAATTACAAACGATCTTTACTTTTTTACTAATATTACAAACATTTATTTAAAACTTATAACTATTTTTAAGATAACTGATAACTCACTGTGTGAAATTTAAGAGATTAATAAATTGATTTAAGAAAAAAATTGTGTAATAATATTATGTTGGTGTTTCATAACTATAATTACATATAACGGTAAACAAAGAAGAATAGCAAATAAAGAAAAATTGAAGAATTATTTTTGTTTTTTATGCAATTTTAATCAATTTGCAATAAACTGCCGTGTGGTGCATATCTAACTGATTTTGAAAAAAAGGAAAATTTCAGACTATTTAATAAAGTAGCTTAAGTTTTCGGGAAATTGCTAGAAAAATAAACCGTTCACATGAGATTGTCAACAATTTTGCAGATAATCCGAGTGCTTATGGTAACAATAAACAGGCGGCCTGAAAAAAAAGGGGTTCTGAACGGGATCGACGTAAAATAATCACATGTGCCACAACTCAATGAAGAGTGTCAATCAGATAGCCGTTGAATGTGAGGTAAATGTGTCCAAATCAACCATAAGTAGGCTCTTAAAGGATTCCCAAAGAATTACTAGTCAAAAGCGGATGTCTCTGCCATGGTTATTACCCCGTCACAAAACTGCTCGACTTGAATTCGCTAAAAGGAATTTACAAACCCACTGGAGAAGGGTAAGTCAATAATCGCTGTTGTTGGTAGTACTGTTTAAACAAAAATTTCTTTTAAATGTGATTTTTTCTGATGAGAAAAATTTCAATCTTGATAGTCCAGATGGCTGAACAGCTATTAGAGAGACACGTAAGGAACCACAATATTTCTCAAAAAGAAATTTCGGAGGCGGATCCTTAATGATTTGGGGTGCTTTTTGTTTCGACGGTATGGTTGATTTGGCATTTCCAAGCACTAAAATGTCGGAGTACATTACAGTATTTAAAGAGAAATTGGTGCCATTTATTGAAAATAACAACAAAGAAGAAATCATTTTTCAACAAGACAATACCTCAGTACATGTAAGTCGTCAGACGATGGAATGGCTATCATCAATAAATATAAAAATATTGGAATGGTCCGTCCACATGGTCTCCGGATCAAAACCCCGTTGAGAATATTTGGGGAGTATTAACCCGTCGAGTTTACGCAGAAAACCGTCAATATGAAAGCGTTTTTCATCTAAAAGATAGTTATTTATGTGTAGAGATTTATAACGAAAAAAACTTCGAATAAATCTGGTAGAGAATATATGTGATCAAATTTTCGAGTTATTAAAAAAAAACGAGGCCTCACGCATTATTGAAAGTGCTGCTTTAAAATATTTTTCTTCAATTTTTGTAAATTTTATATTTAAGTGTATTTATAGTTATGAAACAGTAAAATAAAAAATTAATGAATTGGTTTTTTGATAAATATTATTAATTTTCCATTGGTTTAACTTTTATTGGTTCTATTTTTCTTTTAACGAAATTTAGTGAAATTAATGTGTCATTATAGGTTTGCAACGCAGTGTATAAAATCTGAATACAACATTTGTAAAGCTATATAATTATTATATATAATTGACACGAAAGATGACACGAAAAAGCTTTATTAGCAGAAAAAAGTTTCTTAACAAACTTTTTATCATATTTTATCATAATTATGAAATATTTCATAACTAAGTATGGTAAAACGTTTCATTTAACGATAAACACGATAAAGCTGTTTTTATCAGTGTACTAGAGTTGTTTATTTTGATCGAATAAACTATTGAACATTTTTTTTATCGAACGATCAAGCGATAAATTTTTCAAGATTAGTCGACTACTCGAACAAATAACGAATAAAAATAATTTCAAAAATAAAGTTTTTGCAATATAATCATAAAATTTTGGCATCAATTTCAAAAAATATTTAGCTGTTCCAGCACAATAAACGAATTCTCTCATTGATTTCATAGATCATATATTTCATATTTGCTCTTAATACCATATTCCTCCATATTTTGATCTCAAGATCAAATTTTTAAAGAGAGAAACTTATTTTTGGGCACTTTTTGTATTTTTTTTATATTTTTTCGAACAAAAGCTAATTTTTAGAGCATATTTTTATGTTTTTCTTTAACATTTTATTATTTTTGAAATATTTTTGTAAGACAATTATAAAGAATCACAGTTGTCAAATCTTAGCGACTTATCGTATTTTTTTAGTAAAAAAAAATTGCTATTTTTCGGTTATTTTGAAAATAGGTTTAAAAAATTTTTAAATATTTAGCAATTTATTAGAAAATTATTAGATTTTTTTTATAACTTATCTATTTTTTGATTCGATATAGCTAAAATTGGTTATTTTCCAAAAGGTTTAACAAAAAAAGGTGTTTTTTAAAATTATTCGGTTTATTCGATTTATCGTTAAAATTTATTAGTTTTATTCGTTTTTCGAAAATCAAATTGTTTGCTCAAAATTTGATTTATTCGTTCGATTAATCGAATAATTTTTATTCGAGTGACAACAATACAGAGTACTATAAACATAAATAATTGTGTGCTACGCAGAAAATTTCAAATTCTGGTAACACGCCAAAAAAAAATTGTGCAATTCGACAAAAATCTTAAGAAAATTTAAGATTATTGTGATTCATATAACTTTCTTGCAATTTTTAAAACCTTTATTAAGGTTTGCATGTAACTATAGAAAGGACCACTCTTCGAATAGTTTTTTTAAGAAAAAAGATTTTTGTGATTTTTATTTAAAGAAAATAGTTTTAAAACACTAAAAAAAATTTAACTGAAATTAAAAAGCTAAAAAAAAAGCTTTTAAAAGAAATGTAATTAAAAAATGTAAACAATAATTCACAAGATATTTTGATAACAAAAAGATGTCTTAAGTAAAGCCATTTCAAAAGCTTTCTAACATTTTCAACATTTAGTTTGACTTAGGCACGATATTGCAGTCACTTATTCGTGTAGCGGTGAACGTCTTCTAGAAACAGGGTTTGCATGTGACTTTAGAAAAGACCACTCTTCGAATAGTTTTTTTAAGAAAAAAGATTTTTGTGATTTTTATTTAAAGAAAATAGTTTTAAAACACTAAAAAAAATTTAACTGAAATTAAAAAGTTTCCGCTTTAACTTAAAAATTGTTAAAATTACTCTTTTTAAAAAAATAATGGTTGCAAATTTTTTCTGATCTTTTATGAAAAGCTAAAAAAAAGCTTTTAAAAGAAATGTAATTAAAAAATGTAAACAATAATTCACAAGATATTTCGATAACAAAAAGATGTCTTACGTTGAGCCATTTCAAAAGCTTTCTAACATTTTAAACTTTTAGTTTGACTTAGGCACGATATTGCAGTCATTCATTCGTGTAGCAGCGAACGTCTTCTAGAAACAGGGCATTCGAATTTAGCTAAATAAACAGAATGTTTAAAATATTTCTGCTAAAAATGTGTTTACTGATCTGACCAGAGGCAGGTCCATATATATACTACCGTTTGTATATATAATTAATAAAGACTAATTCATAAGTACGGAGTAATGATTTTTGGTTCATTCCATATATTTTCTCGCTTAGTTTTCGAGATATAGCCTATTTTATGATTATAAAGTAAAAAATGTGAGAAAATAACGCCATCTACAAGTGACACAAAAAAAGAATGGGTTAAAAACAATTGTGGTTTAAATTAACTGGAAAAATTTGTAAATTTGATAATCACGATTTACTAAATTTTAGGTCGAAAAATTAGTTTAAATACGTACGGATGAAAGTTGTTCTTGAGGTAAAATGAGATAACAAATAACTTTAGCTAAATGACTGATTTAAACGATAACAACAGAAAAAATTTGCGCAACTAAATTTTAACCCGTTTAACAGACTAACTTTTTTTTTTGCGAATATACACACAGAGAAATAAAGCGCCAACCAAATTGAATAGTGTATTTTAATGGCAACAACTTATGAATTCAGTTAGTACAAAGATATTTACATTCAATTTCAGGTTATTTTGGGTGTTGCTACTAAAATTTAGTTGAATTAACCGAACTTTGGTATAAAAACTAAGGTTGAGTTGTACCATCCGACTGAAATTCGTAATAACCGAATTTGAGTCGTAGTAACCAAATTTCAGTTGTCAAACAGCTAATTTTTTCTCTGTGTGTAGATAGGAGCAAAAAAGTTCCAAAAACGTTTTCATAATATTTTTATAACTAATAGCTTTATTAAAGTTGAGACATTCTGGACTGCAGTCAGTCGAAATTTTATCTTTAGTTAATTTCAATTTAATTACAATTTCACTCCTTTATCATTACTCCATCACTCTAACTAACATTAATTTTATACATCAGGGGTAACTTTTGTTGAACCTATGGCTTTTTTTTCAAACTTTTCTCTAATTTTTACAGATACTCAACAGCTGGTTCAACACATACTCTAAATAACTATTGCGATACATCAGATAATTGGACTGATCATGATATGGATATATACATGGCTAGAAATCCAACTACACGCAATGGTTTAGTGCCATTATGAGGGCGGGTTATGCTATCCTGATATTTCGATGTTGTATTAAATTTAGATGAGATTTTCTGACAATACGTTACGCCTTCCAGTGGGGGTGGTAATGCAACCACAACTAACCGGGAGGCGGCTGCGGCAGCGTATTCATTAAATATACAACAGCTACAACAACAGCAATTAGAACAACAACAACAGCAACAGCCATATCATCATTTACAACAAAATCATTACAATCGTATTAGACGTAATGCTACAAATAATAATAATCTTAATCCTACCATATATCCACGTTGTACTTCACCTCCAGATGTAGTGCCAAGATCACAAAATATGAATAAATCATTGAATACAAATCCTACTATACCAGAAGAATACGAACAAAATGGTATTGTTGTAGAAAATTATTTTAATGAATATGAACGTCAGGAAATTGTTCATCATCCACAACCAAAACGAAAGTTTATGAAACAAATGAAGAATTCAAATTTAACAAATTCTTCTTTAAATGAAAATGTTGGTGATAAGGTAAATACTTCAATATTCACCTTATCAACATCATATTCACCACCTTATCATCAATTACAACAATCAGAACAACAAATTAACGATTCAACGAGTAATTCTAATTCAACTAATTCTAATTCTAACTATAGCAATAATAACAATAATAATAATAATAGCAATAGCAATAATGAAGAAAATAATAGTTTTAGAATTAATACGGAAAATTCTTCTAACAGTAGTGATGATAATTTTAGCACAAAATAAAAATTGTAAAAAATACAAGTTTTTAACAAAAAAAAAACTTGAACAAAAAAAATAGAAAAACTAACCTCTATTCTAAATTTTATCCTAATCATCCTCTTAAAAATCATCACTATTGTCAAAAAAAGCAAAAAAAAAACTCACTTTAAGAACAACGAAATTTTTTATTTTTATAAAAACTTCAAATGATTTCAAGCATTTTATATTATATATTTTTAACAAAAAAAAATGTGCTCGAAATCATTTGGACATTTTTGTTTTACTATTATTTTCATTAGAGAAAAAAAAAACAAAATTCTTTAAATTTTAATAATTTTTAACAAAATTTTTTAAAAAATTAAGTCATTAATTACGTACTAATCTACCTACGGTAACACAATTTGCAATATTAGATTGTAACACTTTTTTTTTTAATTACAAAGGTGCAATTTTTTCAAAACTTTTTTGTACAAAATTCTATAAAGAAAAAGTCGTTGTGACACCAGGTTCTATTTTTTATATATAGTTTTTTTTTTTTTTTGCTAATTAATATGTATTTTTTAATTTTGTTTTTAATTAAAAAAAAATATAAGAAATTTTCTATATGTAGTATTTGATTAATTAATAAATTAAGAATTTTATTTTTTACAATAAATTTTTTGTTTGTTTTATTTCCTTATTTCTTTCAGTAAGTAATTTTTTAGTTTGATTAAAGTTATGAACGACACTGTTTAGAGAAAAAGTCGGACAAAGCTACACACAGAAAAAACTAGGGGGAATATTATGGAAGTGCTTAGCAATTATACAACTACATAAGTTTCATGTAAGTTTTACAAAGTTCTTGTAAAATATTTACAAATTTTTGTAAAATATATAAGAACCTAGTAAAAAATTTCTAAAAAAAATTGCATAAATTTCACAAAAAATTTGTAAAACTAACTTGAAACTTATGTATTGTAGTTGTATAATTACTAAGCACTTCGATAATATTCCCCCAGTTTTTTTTTCTGTACGTAGGAGCTTTTATTTTAGAGCCTTTATAAAGACAACACTTAAAATACACTGCATATGTAGTTAAAAACAAATGAAATTTCACTTAAAGAAAGGACGACTTACATTTCTGTAAATTCAACTAACATTGTCATTTGTTTTTTAATGTTTAAAAAATTACTAACAATTGTAGTAAAAATGAACCACATGTTAGTAAAAAATAAACAAACATTTATTTTTTTGTTTAGAAATGTTGACGTTAAGAAGAAGAATAAACGTTTTTTTTCTAAAAATTATAAACACTATTAATTTTAAAATCAGACTAGACTAGTTTCTGGCTTTTTATGGACAGGCTCATCAGTGATTTTCCATTTAAATTGTATTATTATTTGTGTCTTATAATTGTCAGATTGTCTCTATATGATAAATTTTTCAACAACCTGCGGCTGTAAGAATCAAACCTGCGTTCATCTTATATTGCAAACGTTTAGCGATCATACCCAAGTATGGCCTCGAATCTAATGTAGCTAAATTGCAGTTTTCTTTCCGATTAGCTTTTTCTGTTATTGTATATTATACTCAGAAGTAACAACACTAACAATACAAATATTCTATTTTTAGATATTTGTTTATTTTTCTAATCTCCTCCGTCTCTATTTCACAATGTTGTTTATTTTTTAAATAACAAACAACATCTGTAAAAAATGAATGTAAAATCATAAAACAGTCATTTGATGTGATTTGTTTTTTTAAATGAACCACAAGGTTAGTAAAAAATTTTATTTGTTCTACAAATGACTGGCATTTACATTAAAAATAAAGAAACTGTATTACAACCCAAACAACTACACATTTTTAAAGCAGATGTTCCCTCAGTGTTTGTAAACAACAAATAGTTTTTTTTTAAAGCTACAATTTGTCCATTATAAAAAAAAACCTCCGAAACTTATGAAAAAATATAGTAAGCTTATTTTGAAAAAGATCATTTAAAATAGTCACTATTCTGGTCCCAAAAAAGTGGAAGCTGGTTTTGATGCAAAGGATTATAAATTTTTTTAAAATGACAATGTTCCAAAAATCGAAGGGGGAAATAGTGTAAATTGCATTCAAAGATTGAATTTGCATTATGAATGCATTTTTGAAAGTGGTGATCTTTTTATTACAAATCGAAGAGAAGGCAATTTAAGCTTTCAGATGCTTTTAACACTTCTGAAAGAGTCCATTTACTTTAGGAGATATGGCTCTTCATAGTTCACTACTTTTATAATTTTTTTTTTCTTTACGGTAATAAAACGCTAGTTTGCACAATTTTGAAAACAGTAGTAATGTAAATTAAAATCTCATGGAATTGACGATGTATATCTCTAAAATTTAGTTGAAAATGGTCTAGAAAATCAATGACGAGTCCTTAATGATATAAAAAGACTTAAGCTAGAAACTGCATATATCTTGCTTGACTACTTAACTGCGTAGTCAAAATAACTACTATTTATAGTAGAGAAATAAATTTATATATTTTTTCAACACAACAATCAAGAATATAAAAGATTAGGCTTTTTTATATTTTTAAATAATTTTTGAAAAAGTTTCATCAAAAAGGTCAAAAATTGATTTTTTCAAATAATTATTTGGCAACTCTGGATAAAAATGTTCCAAAATTTGTTTATCTACGATTGTACTCAAGATGTTAAATTAATTTAGAATTTTTAAAGCACTTAATTAACTTTATAGAGTAAAAAAAAATATAGTCGTTTAAAAGTAATGGATCGAAAAAGGAACACTGTGTCAAAAACGAGTTAAGTTTTTTTTTAAGTTTATGAAGTTTATCATTCACTGTGTGAAGAAAACTTCATCAGTTTAGTGAAAAAATTTATTAAAACTCGTCCAAGAAAATTCTCTCTGTGTATGTAGTAGATTAGTACAAATGTATTGAAAAAATAAAGTAAACACAAAGTTATTCACAAAAAAGTATCATAAGCAGGGCAACCAAAAATAAGCTAGAGAATGTTTTTTATTTGAAGTAATAGAACAACTTAGATTGAACACACCCGGGTAAAAATTGGAGTATAATATAATTAAAACTCAGTTGACATGGTCCTATATATAAACACATGCAAATTGTTAAGAAAAATGGCTTATCACATTAGATATAATTTGATACGATTTTATCCGAGACTTGTCCACATCCGGGACATTAAATTATATATAATTAGATATAAATATATCTGATTTTACAAAATTTTAGCCTGCTTTTTGTAACTTGAAGTTATGCTTAAAAGTATTTAAGTTGAAAATTTACATTTCTAGAAATCAACAATTTTGAAGACCCAAATTTTTTTTACGAAACATAACGAAAATTTTAAAATTATCCAGAATAAATTTATTGTTTCGAAAATGTACATATTTTTTATTTGAAATTATATAGAATAAATCATCGGAAATAATTTCGTTATAAAATTAGTATAGTTATATGTGAAGCCATATGTAATAAAGTTTTAAATTGCAGATAACTTAATTTGATATTGAACTTTACCAAAATATGTATGGGATTATATATAATGCTATATAAATGTATAAGGAAAATATTTCCAGTATGGCGTCACATATAGTTTAATACGACTAAGCATTGGACCATATATAATCATATATATTTGGAATATTATTATATGGCTTATGTAGTTATATATGAAGCAAGATTTGAAGACATTTATTATTATATCAAGAACGATATAAAAAATGATTTGTATATATTGATATAAACCTTAATGTGACCCCATACAACGTGAGATATGATTTGATCATACTAAGTATATATCACTAGATATAACTATTTTTACCCGGGCAAAGTTCTGATCTTGAAAATATCAAAATTTTGAGCTATATTTGTTAGAGCTTTTTTAGCTTGTTTTTTGAAATATGCTTATTTTAGCTTATTTTGTAAATATAAGCTTATTTTTTTAACGTATTTCTTTAAATATTGAGCTTATTTTAGCTTTTTTATATTAAAATATGGCTTTTTGCATTTTTCTATCAATCAGTATTTTAAAGTTTTTTCAATTTGAAGCTAAAAATTTAATGTTAAAAGTCATAGAGGGACAACAACAACAATTTGAACTATTTGGCTTCACTTATTTATTAACATACTTTTCCATTATACACTAAGAGAATTATCTGCAAGACATTATTGAATTTTTGCATTAAATCAACGTCCACTGAAACTATTCATTAATTTAATGTAATTTTTCATAAAGCTATATTAAAAATATGATTTAATTTATTAAAAGTTTCATTAACAAAATGTGGAAGTTTCATTAATATTATTTTAAAGAAAATTTTGGTTGAGTTTGTGAAGAAAATCTTTATTAAAATTTTCATAAGTTTCCGTCCACTAAAATTCTCTCTGTGTACGTAAATAGAGAAGTATGTAGTTACTAGCACCCTGAAAAAAAAGCATTAAAAAGTTTTCAACGTACTACAATTTTTATTTTGATAGAAATTAATGTTTTGAGCAATTTAAAAAACAATTTAGACACAATGCCATTATCACAAAACAGTCACAAAAATCAGCTAAAGTTTTTGTCGATTCTTTTTGTACTCGTAACAAAATTTAGAAACATTTGTTTTCAGAGCTTTTTTTTATTTTTGGAAAAAACTAAACTTAACGAGAAAAAGTTTAGTTAAAACAAATAAATTTCCATTTCAAGCTTGGAACACCAAATGAATGAATTTGCGGGTGATGAAGAAGTTTACAAAACTACTAAAAAAAAACCCCAGAAATCAAAAAGTTAAGTAATATTTTAAAAACGCATTGTGGTTAGGATTTTTCTTTGGCGAGTAACGTAGAGAAATAAATGGATATTGTTCATATATAAAACAATTTGTAAAATAATTGCACTGGTGTAAAGAAGCATAAGTTATAAATTTAGCAAAAAAAAAAAAAAAAAGAAAGTTTTTAGAAAATCTCAAGTGTACTCACAAAATAAAGTTCAGATAAATGAAAATATATAAAAAAAAAAACTAACGGAGTAGAAATTATATTTATATATTTAAGAGGATAAAACACTAAAATGCACAATCAAACCATGCAGTAATATTTGAATCAAAATTATAGCAAAGGGATTTAAAGTTAGATTAAAGTTCAATTTAACGAATTTATGGTTAATTTAATGTGAAAAATAATTAAAGTCCTCATACTCGAACATATACTTTATATTATTACATTTGCACTAGGGATGCCAAATGAGATTCAAATTTAAAAATCCCGTTATTTTGGGATTGTTTAGAATCCCGGTTTTTTCGGGATTTCGAGATTCTGGTAATTTTTTATGTCAACAAAAAAATTCGTTAACCACAACAAAACCATTCAATTGGCAACCAATTCGATTGTCAGCACGAATATGTTTTCTCTGTGCCCCTTCATAGAGGAATTTCGGTAATGTTGATGGTAAAAATGTCCTGAAAACAATACTAGATATGTTTAGAAATCTAATATCTAAAATTTGTGTTTAGCGATTACTGAAAAACGATTTTTTCTTTATGTTTAAAGTGCGCATTTTTGAACTTCTGATACAATTTTTCGCTTGTCACCTAATTTACTCAAGATTTTTTCCTTAAATTCCACAAAACGTCGAGTACCACCAAAATATCGCTGGTGTGACATAGTTTTGACTGTCCCGGTCTAAGGAATCGTCAGTTAATATCGAATTCAACTAACATTGTTATTTGTTTTTTATTGCTCAAACAATTAACCACATATCACACACCTAGTTCAAAAGTGACTCAACTCAAAATTTTTAATTTTTCGGGTTTATGTGCTTAAACTAAGCACAATACACTTGTTTATCTATTAAAAAAAATTCAGTGTATTTTGTTGTTGTTAACTGTTGCTAAAGAACAGTTATATCTTTATTTATGTTCGAATTGGTATAAAGTTGAAAATTTTTTTTTTCCATTTCTGAAAAATTAAAAATTTTTGAACTATGTGTGATATGTAGTAAAAAAATAAACAAACATTTATTTGTTTAATTTTTTTAAATTAAAATAACTATTGTCCTAAATTAATGTAAACTCATAATACAGTAATTTGATGTGGTTTGTTTTTTTAAATTAACTACATTTTTAGTCAAAAATTAAATTGATTCAACAAACTACAGTTTTTTCACTTAAAAATAAAGATACTGTATTACAACTCAAACAACTACAGATATTTACAGCAGAAGTTCCCTGAGTGTAAATAAGACCCGATACCTTTGAAAATTTAACAACTTTTCAGCTGAAAATTATGCGTGTGCATAAAATTTCTATATGGTTTCGTTGTTGTAATAATTTGTTTTAACATTTCTGCCCAGTGTAGAAAAGCATTATCATATAAGTGGATATATAAGTACATTAGGGCGGGTCGATTTATTTTTCGACAATTTCCCTATGATTTCCGTATTCTATGGGTTATTCCATGAAAATTTGCCGAAGGAACCATACCTCTATCGTTAAAATCGAGTCCCCTACTTTTTGTTGGTAGATTTTTTTCCAAATTGACGTTCGTATGAAATATTACCTACACGTTCACATCCATAACTCAAAAACTATCGATCGGGTTTAATCGCCAGTAGGCGCTCATTTTGATCAATTTACAAAAAAAATCTCCAACATTGGTCCAACTTTTTGACTTACGAAGCTTACGAACCTTACGTTACGACTGGACTGATTTCCACTACCGGAAAGTTGAACTCAAAAATTGCTGATTGTGAAAATCTTCCGGTATGTAATTTTTATAGCTGATTCTTTACCATTTTTCATTCTATTTTTTAGCTTTTATGTTTTCTTTTCAGGTGGTAAACGATTTTGAGGAAATCTCTTTGGAAAATATGCCTCCTGGTGATTTAAATCCAGAAGAATTATCTACTGATTCGAGGTACTTGATGTTAATGGCCAATGCAATTTCTAATGGTGTGGTTCCTGCGGACTTGTCTCACATAAAACCAGGGCCGATTGCACATTCTCGTTGGCTGACCAAAGCCAATAGATTATTAGGGTTTGATGTGACAACTAATAATCCAACTGAAAATTTAAAAACTCTGGCTAACTATATAATAAAAGTATACACGCCAATGTATTTCAATGTTAAGTATTATAGCTCTGCCGCATACGGTAGTACATTACCTTTTAAATTTATCACTTGGACACGATTTTTACCACCGAATTTAATTGGAGTTGTAAATACAGTAATTCAAGATAATCCATATTTTGCACACTCAGAAAATATCTTGCTATCTATGTTGTTTGATGATACATTACCGAAGAGATATTGTCGACCCAACGGAACTTAGAGTTTATAAAAAATCTCTTATAAACTTTAATTGTACGGAATATACAAATATGATTGATTTAAATGACGATACCATTTTATTCGAACCACCGTTTACGCAAAGTTATTCGTATGAACATTTGGAGGGATATTTAAATTACGAAGTGCCACCGTTCGATGATCCACAAATTCCTTTACACATTCAAGGATCGGAAAGACATGTCCAATTGCTGGCTGCCACTGCTAAACGAGTTGCAGGAAAGAATGTAGAAGGCGCTATGGCGACGACATTAGAAAGCCGTATGAAAACACCCAGACTTGAAAGCAAACAAGACTTTCAGAAAAAATAATGTTTTTTGTCTTTTACTACACTCAAATTGAATATTTTTTTTTGATAATAGGTTGCTAGATACTTTATTTATTATCTCTTAATTTGAATTTTTGTAAAAAAAAAAAAATAAAAAGGGAAAAAAAATCAAAAAGTTGGTTTTATGTGTTATTTTGTTTTAGCAATATCGCATGAATTAATCAACCGAATTCGATAAATTTGGGCTTAAACTCTTCGTTTTGAATTGTAAATTGAATTAAATAATGGATTGAGCCAAAAAAATGGCCATGAAAGTAATATTCTTGGACAAAATCATGAAAAAAAATGGAAAAATGCTCCAAAATTTGGACAAAAATGCCCGTAACTTTTGAACCGTTGGACCAATGTTGGAGATTTTTTTTGTAAATTGATCAAAATGAGCTCACCTTTCCTACTGGCGATTAAACCCGATCGATAGTTTTTGAGTTATGGATGTGAACGTGTAGGTAATATTTCATACGAACGTCAATTTGGGAAAAAATCTACCAACAAAAAGTAGGGGACTCGATTTTAACGATAGAGGTATGGTTCCTTCGGCAAATTTTCATGGAATAACCCATAGAATACGGAAATCATAGGGAAATTGGTGAATTTTATCACTCCCTACAAATCGACCCGCCCTAAAGTACATATTTGGTAATGGCAAGTACTTAGAATTTTCATTCTAAATCTCATTTCTTTTATATGGGGATGTCGCGCAAAACAATAACATATAATTACTAAACATATTACAATAATAGAAAAATAAGTGGTTTTCTATATGCTTAACTATGTATTAGTAAATATGTATTATTATTTGTGTTAAAGTAACGCAGAGAGTAAGCTGGTGTCATTACTGGTAAGGAGTGTTATTACCGTTTCTACACTGGGTTTAATTATAAAGGTTAACCGATTGCAGGGTGTTTGGTCTACAAAACAACTTTTTGACAACTTTCGGTACAATAATATTTACGAAAATATAAAATAAAATAAGACCGGCATAAATGACTTGACTTCACACTAAATTTCAAAAGTTTTAGTTTAATTCAAAATTCGTTAACATTACCGTTAATCGTAAATTACCGTTGCCGATATAACTAAAATATCAATATCCCTAAAATACCATTAACGAAATAACTAAAATAACGTCATCGCTTAAATAACGTTACCGAAATAATTGAATTAGCAATATCCTTAAAATACCGTTACAGAAATAATCTGTCAAGATCTGATAAAAAAAATCGTTGTAAATATAAATATTTTCCCAAAGTTTGATTATAAACTAGCCAGTTATTGGAGCTTAGGCATAATGCGGCTAAAAATATCGGTTACATTACCTGAATAACTAAAATAACGTTACCCTTCAAAAACCGTTATCGAAATAACTTAAATACCGTTATCTTTAAAACAGCGTTACCGAAATAAGTAAAATACCGTTATCGCTAAAAAATACCGTTATCGCGAAAACCCGTTACCAAAATAACTGAAATATCGTTACCCCTTAACTAACGTTACCGAAGTAAAAGGAAATAGCGTTACCCTTACCGATACCCTCATCGGTTACTATCCATGTTAAAATGTCATTAATTCAATTCGGGTAGTGAACGTTTATGTCGTTTATGCCGACGTTACTTGATTTTGTAATGTTATTTAGTGCATGTGGTTAGAAGTTGGTTACATGGTCATATTTAGGGCAACCAAAAATAAGCTAGAACTTGTTTTTTTATTATTTGAAAGATTAGAAAGGACTATTCAGACTAAATACAAGTTTTGATCATGAAATTATGAAAGTTTTAAGAAATATTTGTTGTTTAAAAAGAATTAGAAATTACAAAAAAAAAAAAAACAGTTTCAAGCATAACAAATATTTTTTTTGTGTTGTTAGTTAAGCTTGGATTAGTTAAAAGTTTTAACTAAGTTTAAGTTTTTACCGTAAAACACTATTTTCATGTTGAAGAAAAAACATTCGTCACCGAACTGATAGAAATTACACTCAGGAAACTCCTGCTGTAAATATTTGTAGTTGTTTGAGTTTGTAATATAGTTTTGACTAAAACTGTAGTTCATTTAAAAAAAAAACAAACCACATCAAATTACTGGTATTATGATTTTACAATCATTTCATACAGTAGTTTTTTTTTTTTATTTAAAAAATAAATCAAATACTATAAAAAGTATTTGTCTTTAATCTAATAAGTAGGATTGTTAAAAAAAAAATCAAGTCTCGCCTTTAACTTGGTTGAATTTATAAAAATTTTCTATAAATTTCTAAAATTTTCTTAAAAAGACGGTATATTTACCAAAAACTGCAATGCACAATAAAAACTTCCTATGTTGAATCCATGGAAAGCTAAGACACAGATGAATTCATATTCTGCAGACACTTAAGCGATCGGTTCGGTTGTTTAAGAAATGATTGGAAAACAAAATGACGTTATAAGTATGAAACTCAGTGTATACGTCAAAATGAAATCATGTCTAATTTTCCAATTCGTTGATTTATATCTAATTTTTTTTATTATTTGGAGTGTAAATGCGAATTTCCAAAGAATTTTATGACGATCAAATTGTATCAAATTATATATAACTTGATCAAATTAGATAGACCCATTTTTCTGGTCAAATTATATCAAATGAGATCCCATTGAATATCATGAGATAAGGTGATGTATGCCATTTTTCGGATCACCCGATATATAATGTGATATGGAATTGTATATATGACTATATATACCTATATCGGAACTTTTTTCATCGGGTTATCTTAAATAATTTGATCTTTAAAATTAAGGCGACATACATAAAATTAGATAATTCCTTAATAGAACCTTCAATTCGTTCCGTCATCACAATTTGTTGCCAATCGAATGGATGGGTTGCGTTGAGTGTGTTCTTTCCAAATTTTCTTATTTCCCAGAATAGCGGGCCTAATTTCTTGTGAAAAACTCAAGTTGCAATAACTCAAACTAGGCCCTTATATTTAGACAACCTGTCAAAAAAAAACGCCAGTTTTCCCATGGTTTCCTGCTTACAATCTTATATACAAATATACCTTGACATCACAGGACTATTTACCACAAACATGACAAAATTCGTTACCGTTTTAACTTAAAACGGTAACGAATTTTGTCTGCTATTTTCAAGTTTATTAACAAAAACTAGTCGGAACCACTTCATCTTGTTTAGAAACTTCAACTTCATTTAGAAACTTTGTTAATCTAAGTTTAAAGATAATCTACCTCCTAAAAACTCGGCCTTAATATTTAAACATTGTTTAAAATTCAATTAAACTTAGTTTAATGTTGCAATTATTAAACTTTCAATATTGTTAAAAATTTTAATTTACTTTTTTTTTTTTAATTTAGATAAAATTTAAAAAATAATTTAAAAAAACGGTTACATAAATTTTAAACTTAAGTTAAACTTTAGTTGATTTTAAAGTTGAAAATAAATCATACTCTATATGCACTTCCCAGTACATATTTACTAAATAAACTATGTATAGTCTATTTCTAAGTAGTTATAAGTTTTTGCTTTTCTTTCGACAATATATTTTTTTAGCATAAAAATTACAGTGGCTCAATACAAAATTAATCATTCTAATAAAAAAAAACGCTTTAGAAAAATTATACACTTAAAAATGGCAAAATATAAAAAAAAATAAAAAGGAATAGGGATTTTAAGAGGTTTCATTGTATAAATTACACAAAATTTTCATTTCAGAATTACAATGCCAAATATATGCCACGCCACTCCCGGTTAATGAAAATTTTATAAATTTTATTTTATAAAAAAACAAAGACAACAAAAACACAGTTGACAGTTAACAATATTTAATATCATGACAAGAAAAAACCAAAAAAAAAAAAAAAAAACACATTCTCAAAAACAAAAAAAAAGAAATTTTGAACTTGTCATTGGTATTAAATGCAAACTTTAGATATAAGACATAATAATTATAAATATTTAAATTAAGACATTAGTAGTAGATAATTAAGTTAGGAAATTAAAGTAATATAATTAAAAAAAAATATATATAGCAAAACTTCTAAATTAAGTGTTAAACACAAAAAATCTATATTAATTAAAATTATGATTAAGATTTAATTAAGTAAATATATTATAAATTATTTTTAAAATTATCAAAAGGGAGCAATTAATTAATGTTATAGAAACAATGCAAAAAATATAGTAAATTAAAAACTGTTTAAACATCATAATTAAAAAAATTAAGGGAATAAACGTTTGTTAAAATATATAAAAACGCTAAATAAATAAAGTTTAAATGTAATAAAAACCGTCAATATGTTTAATTGTTCACATTTCGAAAACTAACTCTGATAGACAAAAACGACCACATGTTTGTCATGTCATTAAATTGAAAACACGCAGTCCGAAAAAAACAAATGGACCCCCCCTGTGACAGGTGGTACAAGTGCTTTCCCAATTCCAAATAGACAAAAGGTCTGTCTGTTCAAAAAGTGTCGGAAAGGCACTGGGAACACAAAATTTACAAGGTTGCAAAAATGTTAAGATAGGTGGTCTAAAAATAGAATTTCCCAAAAAAAATTACAAAAAAAAGTTAATTTATAATTTGTTTGGTCCTGCCGAAGTTTGAACACTGATAACAATTACTTGTCTTAACTAAGACATTAGGACAAAATCATAACTTTTAAAAGTTAATAAGGTTATAACCACCAATTCTCTGTATTTTAGGTACGCAGATTTCAATGGCATACTTTATTTTTCAATGTATGGTACAGTTTTTGCATAAAATTACTTTAAATTTTGTCGCATACAAATGCAGTTTTTTCATATACACTAAGGATATTATATAGGTAAAGACGACTGCTAATGTAGTCAAAAACAAATGGAATTTAACTTGAAGGACGACTAATATTTCATTAAATTTAACTAACATTTCGTCGATTGATTATTGGAGAGCCGCACCAACCAAAAATATTTTTGCGAGAAAAACGATAAAGAAAGTTTACAACAAAGTTATTAAATTTCTACAGGATAGGTTTTCTTTTTTGTTTGCTATATCTATAGCTGCATTTATCCAGAGTTATTAACAATTTTTTAAAAAAGATTTTTTATTATATGGCCTATAAGCCGTTTTTATCACAATTTTATTGATTTTCTTTCAAGTAGGTCAAATTTTTTTTTTTTCTTTTAACCATTATAAAACTAGGTTGTGATAGTGCAAACCAATGCTTAAACTTTTTTATTGTTTTTTGTTTTATATGCGTTGCTTATTTCAAATGTGTCAAACCAAGATTGACGAATAATGTTTTTATTTTTCTAAAGAAAGTTTGACTCATTGGCCAAAAAGTGGTCAATACATCATACCAATGTTAAGAAATTTGTAAAAATAGGGATACGCAGCACATATGTGGCTGGATATCTCCTGATTGATGCGAGGTATATAAAAACGGATTAAAGATTTAGAAAGAGGACACATTAATCATATATAATCAATTCCTAACTCAATTTTGCCAGAAATGGTCTATAGGTCTCACCAATATTCATACGTCGATTTGTCATTTATTTTGACTGTTCAAATAATTACTAACAATTGTAGTAAAAATGAACCACATATGTTAGTAAAAAATGAACAAACATTTATTTTTTTAAATAACAAAAAATGACTGTAAAATCATAAAACAGTCATTTGATGTGGTTTGTTTTTTTTTTAATGAACTACAAGGTTAGTAAAAAATTAAATTTGTTCTACAAATGACTGACATTTACATTAAAAATAAGGAAACTGTATTACAACCTAAACAACTATTTTTTAAGCAGAAGTTACCTGAGGGTAACGTTTTTAAAATGGAATCAAGCTAACTGCTTTCTGTTGAAATGTAAAGAAAACTATTTTATTCTTATTTCGGATACATATTTGATTTACAAAACTTATGATTAAACCGGCTACTTAGCGGTTTTAGATTTTTTCCCCCAAATTTAACGGTTATTCCGTTTATTCAATCGCTAAACTAGTAATTAACAATAACAAATGGTCATACAGTAGAAAGAACCCATTAGGAGGAGGTATCTCAGCAAGAACACTATAATTTTAATATGGTGCTTCATATGCAAAATGCGCGATTTGTTAAAAATTGTATATGGCAGCATAGGTTTCCGAAATAAACCCAGAGTCCAACGTTTAGTATGATATATGAACACATTTGAAAACTATATAACTATGCAAAAAATCAGCCAAAAATGTTTATATTTGAAAAAGCTTTTCTAACAAAGACCCTAGTTTTGTGACAAAAATACATATCGCACTCGTTCAACAGAAGGGTACATACATTTTTAGAATTAACCTTATTTTTTTTAAATTAATATTTATGAAAATGAAAATTATTCAAGTTCGAGGCCATACTCTATATTTCTTTATTAGGATATTGTCCTAACAAATAATCTATAGTCTTTTGTTTTCAAATTTATTATTTGACCCTTTCTGGAATGTGTTGATAGATCTATTTCGGGAATTGTCTAGGTTCCCATCATCAGAACACGTTTTGAAAGCGGTAACAATCCCATGCCAAACATCAAACATTCATATAAACTAGTTTACTCACTACATGAGAACTAATATATGAGCTTGAAGTTAAAGATTATAACCAAATAAATTGAAAACTTGTTTGTTTGTTATGTGCAAGGTCCACCTCTGGTGGATATTCAATACACGTTTTTTTGTTTTACGTGTATTGAATATCCACCAGAGGTGGAAATTGCACATAACAAACAAACAAGTTTTCAATTTATATGTTTTTATAAATGAATTACAAGTAGTACTTAATTGGATTTAAATAAAAAGTACAGATCTCTAAAACATTTTAAATTTTTAATTGAAGAACTTATTAGATAAAACTGTATCAAATTATATATAATTTTATCATATTTGATAGACCCATTTTTCGGGACAATATTTTTTTTAAGTTTTTAATTAAAAAACTTATTAGATAAAACTGTATCAAATTATAAATAATTTGATCATATTTGATAGACCAATTTTTCGGGTCAAACTACAAAAGATTAGATCCCATTAGAATCCAAAAATATAAAATCGACAAAAAAAATAAGAATATTTTTATTAAAAGCAACATAAAACTCTACTCACGCACCATCACTCACGCAAAAATTTGATTCATGAACACCCACTCACAAATAATTGTTTCCTACTCATAAATTAGGTTTCACGCGAGATTCATGTGAATCACGCAAAATTCTGCTCACGTGCCCATCTCTAATTTTTACCGAAACTGGCAAAAGCAACTTGTTGACCGTCACTGTTCTTGCTGGGTACCCTACAAGAAATGGCCCAGCAAGAACAGTGACGGTCATATGACCGGTCAAATGACCGGAACTGCTGATGGAAATATCCATCAGCGCGTAGAACAAAGTTTCTATCATTTTCTTAAGGGCAATATGAAAAAAGTGATGGAAACTTTGTGTACGTGTGATTTTGCATCTCCCTCTAATTTATAAATTCATAAGTTAGAGGAAGATGCAAGATTTGCATGTGTTAGTTTCGGTCATCCATTTCTTGTAGGGAGATGACCGAAACTAACACATGCAAATCTTGCATCTTCCTCTAACTTATGAATTTATAAAGTTCACAAAGTTTCCATAACTTTTTTCATATTGCCCTTAAGAAAATGATAGAACTTTGTTCTACGCATTGATGGATATTTCCATCAGCAGTGTCGGTCATTTGACCGGTCATATGACCGTCACTGTTCTTGCTGTGTTGTTTTTTCTTATTTTGTTTAAAAATGTGTTCAAAAAAAACAAACTTTTTAAAATTAGATAAAAAGGCACACATTTTAAACGCTCTTAAAGTGGGAGCTAGCGTATAATATAATATATAAACACATTTTTTTATTAACAGTTAATATAGTATAAAACATTTTATATATACATATGTAGTATTTTTACATAAATCTTCATACAAATGTATGTAAATAATTTTCTTAATAAATCATTTACTTCTTTTATTCTAATAAAATGTCAATTATTATTTTAATACGTGTAATTAGTCTAAACTTATGGCATTATTGATACATTTTGCCTTAAATTTTTGGCATTCGGAAAGGTGAACAGTTCACAAACGTGAACACTCCCGGTTTTAATTAGTTCACATTATCGCGAGTGCACTGTATATACAAATACAGAAGCTACCGTAGATAGCGGTTTTTTTTTTTGCTGACTAACTGAACTCGGGAGAGGTAACGAAAACCTTTTTTTTTGCAATAAGAAATAATAGCAACATGTTGATAAAAAACATTTGCTTAAAACACTCACTTTTATTTTGCTTATATTTTCTATTAAAATTAATTAAATATATTTGAATAATTTATTTTAAATCTTGCTTATTTTATCATTAAAATTTGAAATAAACAAAAATTTTATTAAATTATAATTCCGAAACATAATAAAAATTAATTTAAACTTTGAAATTATTGCAACATGTTTTCATTTGATCGGTGCGAGTTTATAAACAAATAGAAAGAGGGCCAATTGAGAGAGAATGAGTTGGATAGAGACCCACTGCTACTAGATATTGTTATGTCAATGATTTGTATGTAGAATCGTTGTCACATGTATAAAGAAAAAAACTTAAACCAAATGCATATTGCGATAATAAACTGCCTTAATAATAAACACCATTAAAAAAATATGTATTAAAACAAGGATTTAAAGGACGATTAATTGTGTGAATAAAAAAAAAAACTTAAGGTAGCGTTTATATTACGCTCGAAATCTAGTTTATAGGGTATTTACATTAAGATTATGATATTAATATATTTTGTGATTTATTCAATGTCAAATATATTCTTCTCAAAACAATTATAATTTTCATAAACTTTAAAGTAGACAGTGTAAACGATCAGATTTAAAAAAAAAATATTAAAATCATTGTATTTGTGTCATTGTGTCATTGTGTAATTTTAACAAAATCGCTTAAGTCGACTTATGTAAGTGTAATGCCCGTAATTTCAAGCAATATTTACCTACCGGTGCTTAGATACCTACCCGATTTTGTTCGTGTATACGGGTAGATATCTAAGCACCGGTAGGTATCTATTGCTTGAAATTACGGGCATAAATCGATTTTATTTTTAAATCGATTTTATTGTAAATTATTGATGTCCTCAAGCCAGATTTCGAAATTCCGTGTACCTATAAATTTATAAACAAAATTGTAATAAATAGCTTATGTATTTTAAAGCAGAAATCATTTTAAAAAAATAGCTTAAGTAAGCTTTTAAGTAAAATTTGTTTTTGCAATTGATAAAGCTTAAGTGTACCCAAGAAGAATTGGCACAGTGTTGGCAAAGCGTCGGTGACGCTCGGTTATGAGTTGGTAGAACGTATGATTAACAATCTTGACAGTGTCGTCCTGTTTCCCGATTGGTAACTGTGGCCAACAGTTGATTTGAGCGAACTTGCCACCGTTGGTATAACGGCCCAAATTTAATTAGTTTTAAGAAATATGTATAATAAAACGTATTTAAAATTTAGTAATACAGTTCCGTTTTAGTCATTTACATCAAATGGAAGAAATTGATTTTAACCCTTGCCGCAAGACGGCCGAAAATGGACCATTTTGAAAAAATGTTGTATTATTATTAAAAATTTCTAAAATTCGACATTTCGAAAAAATTTACTTTTTATTTCATTTATTCATGTAATATACTCAAAATTATTCAGATATGGAATTCTGACTTCATGGAATATCATTAACCCTCTTTAGCCAGAAAACCAAAATGGCCAACAAATTTAATAAGAATGCAAAATTTCTTTTTTTTTAATTAATTTTAAAGATTTTTAAAATTATGATGTGAGCAAGATTTTTCAAATTCAAGATCATTTGTTTTTTGTTAAACAAAAATCCGTGCAATGTTTATTTATTAATTAAAAAATGTCTTCATCTGCTAATTTAAAGTAGACTTTATCTACTGACAGGTCCTGACATGTTTTATTTCGCGTCACCGAAAATCTTCAGAGAACCAATGTAGGAGTAGAAGATTTACCCAAGGATTTGAAGGAAAAAGATCAACGTAGTATCAAGTAAGTAAAATTTAAAGAATTGACGTGAAATGAAACATGTAAAGACCTGTCAGTAGATAAAGTCTGCATTAAATTAGCGGATGAAGACATTTTTTAATTAATAAATAAACATTGCACGGTTTTTTGTTTAACAAAAAACGAATTATCTTGAACTTGGATAATATTGCTCACATCATAATTTACGATAAAAGATCGAAAAATAAACTTGTGGGTTTAATTTTTTAAAAATTAAAAGTAAAACATTTGATTTTTAAAATGTCTAATTTGCAGATGTCGATTGCTATTTTTATAATATAATGGTTGGTATTAAAGAATAAACATAAATTAAAAAATGATAATTCGAGTTTGTATTTAGAGCGACTCCTTTCCAGGACATTTTATGTAAATGGCTTATTTTGTCAAAAATTTAACAAAATTTGACGGCTTTCATAAAAGTTGGCATAATTTTTGAAAACACATGACTTAAATTTATTATGACTGTAATTATCTTTACTTTTATTTAAAAAATCGTTTACCCTTAGTGGCCTGTGGACAAAAAAGGACCCATTAAACTCAAGTTTAATTATGACTACGAGATTGTAAAGCTTTTAAACTGATAAAAAAAAATCTCAGCTTGATAAAAAAATAATTACCTATTTTATGTAACTTGATCCATATAGGGTTAATTTTTACACTTTTGGTCAAAAAATTAAAGCTTAAGCTACTTAAGCTATAATAAATTAAAGAACTAAATTTTAATTAATCACTTAAGTGCAAAACATCAAAATTTCTTAATTTATCATTGACTTTGGATTCTCGCTTGGCTATTATATTTTTTAGTAACGTTAATTACACTGTGCAACAAGCAAACACATCCCTTACCAGTCCAACGGAAAATGAAAGTAGACCATTAGTAGACTAAAACACCCAAGGGTTTTGAAATCTTTGCTCTTGTTTTGTTTTTATAGGTCCTTGAAGTTGGCTCTTTTTTAGCATATTTTAGCTCTCTTTTTACTATGGATGAAAATAAAATGTTGAAATGTTGAAAAATAAAATGCAATAACGACGAAAACGAGGATGCTCATTTTCACACAGACTGTTTGGTAGCTTCTTTAGAAGTGTGGTGTTCAAAATGAGCTAAATCGGTCCAGCGCTTCAAAAGTTATGAGTGAAAATATAAGGCTGCCTCACGTGACTTGTCCATTTAGTAACCAGACATATAGAGGTGAATAGTGTTGAATATTCACCTCAAGTACTTTTTTAAACAAATTTTTTTTTTCACCTCAAACTTTTTTCACCTCGAATATTCACCTCAAGTACTTTTTTAAACAAATTTTTTTTTTCACCTCAAACTTTTTTCATCTCAAAATTTTTTTTCACCTCAAACTTTTTTCAACTCGAAATTTTTTTTCACCTCCATTTTTGTTTACTACAAGAAAAGTTGGACATTTTGTAACCAGACACATAGAGCTGAATAGTATTGAATATTTCACCTCGAATACTTTTTTCACCAAAATTATTTTTCACCTAAAACGTTTTACACCTTGAGATTTTTTACCTCAAAATTTGTCATGGAAATTGGTCAATTCTACTACAAGTACGTAATTGCGAGTAATGACAATTACGTAATTGCGTGTACTGAGATTGTTAAAGACGTCTAAAAATTATTAATAATTATAATTCATCCTTAATTTCTTTCGAAAATGTATTACGGTTTTTAAAATAAAAGTGAATTTTGTGTAATTTTTAAAAGAAACTAAAATTTGTCTTTTCAAATTTGGAAATCAATGTGAATTATGCCAATGGTTATAAAAAAAATAAATGAGAGAAAAAATTATCGAGGTGACAAAACATCTCTGAGATTAAAAACATTTTGAAATGTGAAAACATTTATTGTAGTAAAAAAATATCGAGGTGAAGAATAGTTTTGGTGAAAAAAGTATTCGAGGTGAAATATTCAATACTATTCACTTCTATGTCTCTGGTTACAAAATGTCCAACTTTTCTTGTAAAATGGAGGTGAAAAAAAATTTTGAGGTGAAAAAGAATTTTTTAAAAAAGTACTTGGGGTGACTATTCAACACTATTCACCTCTATATATCTGGTTACAAAATGGACAGGTCACGTAATTTAGTAAAATTCGCACTTTTGTATGAAAAATTTTGAGGCAGCCTTACATTTTCACTCATAACTTTTGAAGCGCTGGACCGATTTAGCTTATTTGGAACACCA
Organism: Delia radicum; assembly: GCA_021234595.1. Classification (NCBI taxonomy): domain Eukaryota; kingdom Metazoa; phylum Arthropoda; class Insecta; order Diptera; family Anthomyiidae; genus Delia; species Delia radicum. Next base: position 49,285,094 of record CM037854.1, read on the forward strand.
CACTTCTAAAGAAGCTAAAAAACAGTCTATGTGAAAATGATCATCCTCGCTTTCGTCGTTATTGCATTATATTTTTACCCATTTCAACATTTTATTTTCATCCATAGTAAAAAAAAATACCAAAAATATGCTAAAAAAGAGTCAACTTCAAAAGCCTATAAAAACAAAACAAGAGCAAAGATTTCAAAACCCTTTATGGGTTTTAGTCTCCTAATGGTCTACTTTCATTTTCCGTTGGAATGGTCCGGGATGTCTGCCATGAGCCGAAATTTGTTGCACAGTGTTATTATACATCATTTTATTTTTACCAAAAATCAAACAGAAAAAAAGTTTAGATAAAATCCGTAATATCTCAAAACTACCAATTTTGACTTAAGCGGTTTTGCTAAAATGACACAGATATGTAAGATTATAAACTCATTTAAAAAAATCCTATAAATGCAAAATAACCCACATTTAAGTTCAATCACTAAAAATAAAGTCGCAAATAAAAAATAAATAAAAAGTGGCTTGTTAAATAAAATTGTATATAAAATTCTTGATAAATTTAAAATATTAGCAAGAAACACATTAATTTGTAAATGCATACAAATTAACGTTATTGGCTTCACATTAAAACCTAAAATATTTAGATTATATGGAATAGATTAATTGTTTAAACAAAAAAAAAATAAAAATAACGAAAAGCGTTATTTAGATGCACTTTCTTATAATTATAATATCCAATTATTAGTTTCATTTTAATATAGTTATTAGGATTAAAACATAAATATTTAGAAAATTTAGTATAAGATTTGTTTTGGTTTATGTACAGTTTGAAAATAAAACACAAAATTAAAACTTTTTTGCCAAATAAAATTGCATACATATTTTTGTTAAAAAAAAAACATTGTGTAAATTCAATTAAAACTAAGGAAAGGGTAAGTAGATAAAATTAAATATATATATATATAAAATGGACATTTGGTACAATTTTCATTTATAAATTCTGTACTAATTTAAAGATATTTTTTCAGAAAAAGTGAGTCCTATCATATAAACATCCTGTACCCTGCATCTGCCTCTATTACTTTTAAAAATACGTACTTTCGACGCCCTAAAATGACAAAATCTGACACTGTGCAGCGGTTCAACATTTATGAGTGAAAATAAGGTTAAGGTTTCCATACAAACTGGTATATCTTAGTGCCCGCACCTACAAATCTTATTGAATTTTTAATATTTTAATAATACGTACTTTCGACGCACTAAAATGACAAAATCTGACACAGTGCAGCGGTTTAACATTTATGAGTGAAAATGTTAAGGTTTCCATACAAACTGGTATATCTTTCGATGCCCTAAAATGACAAAATCTGACACTGTGCAGCGGTTTAACATTTATGAGTGAAAATGTTAAGGTTTCCATACAAACTGGTATATCTTTCGATGCCCTAAAATGACAAAATCTGACACTGTGCAGCGGTTTAACATTTATGAGTGAAAACGTTAAGGTTTTCATACAATCTGGTATATCTTAGTGCCCGCACCTACAAATCTTATTGAATTTTTGATATTTTAAAAATACGTACTTTCGACGCCCTAAAATGACAAAATCTGACACTGTTTAGCGGTTCAACATTTATGAGTGAAAATAAGGTTAAGGTTTCCATACAAACTGGTATATCTTAGTGCCCGGACCTACAAATCTTATTGAATTTTGGATATGTTGTACAGAATAAAAATTTAAGGGAACGTATTTTTTTTTAGCTACGCAATCTCATGTTTAGGGGTTACTAAATTACCCCATTTTCCGGATAATTTTGTTCTATTTTAAAATTACAATAAACAAATTTGGTATCAATTGAAGACTCATTCGCTGGTATATAAACGTGCGAAAATAATTTCAAGTATTGTTTTTATTCAAAAAACTGTGTTTTAAATAACATTGATGTGCACCCCGGTAGGCTAGTTGGTAGCGAGCTGGCTTATCAGTGCGGGGGTCCTGGGTTCGATTCCCACCAGAGGCACTAGTCTGTTTTCGCTACAACGCGCCGAAAGCCATAGTAGCTAGTGATCGGTTAGGGTAATAGGATTTAATTTGTAATTATATGATTATTAATTAATAAAATAATAAAAAAAAAATAACATTGTAACTGGCGAAATTGAAATTAAAGAATTGTAGTTGAATTAAGATAAAAATAAATCATATTAATAAATATTTAATTAAATCGATATTAAGTCTGTCTACAAATAAATGAAATACCCGAATAAAAACGTTCATATACAATCATATCTTGCTTAATATAATATTATAAAATAACATATATGTTAATATAGAAATATGTAGTGTTGCCAGATTCAGATTCGCAAGACATTCGAAAAAAACTGGACATTTTTAAAACATGTTTTGTCAAGTTTTGTTTTGTATCAAAAATTTGTATAAAAAACTAGTTTTGAACATTGCTGGGAACATAAAGTTTTAAAATACAATAAATCTTAAAATTATTTAATTCAGTCTTTGAAATATACACAAAAAATTTAAATAAAACTTAAAATTTTCCAATTCAGTCTCTCAAGTCTATGAAATGTTAAATGTAGGGGTGACTGTTGTACCTTGAAACGGTTGTACCTTGAAACGTTTACTTTTTCACTACATTTCCAACTTTTTATAAAAAAGTTTTCCTCTACAAGCTGTTTTATTTCTCCTTAAGCCCAAGTTATGTTCTAAGGTTAAACCCCAATAAAACACAGCATTTTTCCCATTTTATTTAACGTTTATTTAAACACAATTGTAAATGTTCCTTAAAACAGTTTTGGTTGTACTTTAAACCATTTTCTAATATTGTTTTCTAGTCAAAAATTGAATCATATTCATTTTTATTATTAACGTTTTGATTGAACAACAAAAATATATTACTGATTAAAAACCACAATTTTTCCACTACTTTATGTATTGTTTCTAGGTACAAACTATTCGTTTTTAGGTACAACCAAAGATGTACCTTAAATCCGAGCACAGATGTACAATATAATTGACTAGCTAACCCGGCAAACGTTGTTTTGCCTTCAAATTTTAATTGTAATTAATTCTTTAAATCAAGATTTTTTTTTACGCAAATAAATATTAAAAAAAATAAATTCATATTAGTAAATCATTTTAAAATTTGTAATTTCATGGGAAGCAAAACACCTCTTTGTCCTTCTATCGCCTTAATTTGCTGAAGTATATAAAATCAATAGCTGAAAACAACTGCCATAACAACTGCGACGTCACCTATCACCGGTGCATTGAAGCGCCGCTCATGCTCACCAGCCGGTGTCTTGACAGCTCTTATCACAACCGTATAATCATCTGTCGGCATCTGGGGTCTAGTGCTGTTTTGAATAGACGGATGAGGCTGTTGTGTTCGTGTAACATAGCTTGAAGATTAACATAGGTTTTTGTAAATATTGACATAGGTTTTTTGTAAATGTCTTCGGAACTACATAACCGATATAAGAGTTTGATATCTCGTTTTGAAAAACACGAAAACGGCTTTCAAAAAAAATAAAATAAAATAAAAAAGCAAAAAAAAAATAAATATATGTATGTATATGTCATTGGTGGTACAATATGAAAATTGGATTTTGCCACGCTAATCCGCCCACAGACCGAAAATCAAAAATCAGACTTCACAGTGTCACCCGCCTGAATATTCTAAAGATTCCCTGAAAATTTCATCAAAATCGGCCCAGCCGTTTTGGAGTCCATACGTTACATACATACACACATCCTGTTTTATATATATAGATTTACATTTCATTGATATTTGCACCTACACTTTCAGTGTTATTGGAATATCATTAATTAGATTACACTTGATCAATGGTCTCCATTTGTTAAAAAATTTGCGAAAATTAAAACATTTTTAAAAAATAAAACCATGTTTAATTTTTTATTTTGCAATAATTTTTATTTTGACCATTTTTATTTATATTTTGACCATTTTTATTTAATTTATAAATTTTCCATCAAGAAAAAAAAAATAAATTTCAAAACAACTTTTTCTAACAACATTTTCAATTGTTTTCAATTTATAACGAGCTTTCAACCTCCGTATATTTACAAAAATAAAGCAAATCAAACATATTAGCTAGGTTGATACTAGCATTTCGATATGGCTAAAGATCTCATCACCCGAAGTTTTAGAAAAGCTAGAGCCTCCATAATAGGCAGAACTTTATCAAAAAACCTATTATTAATCAATTTCGCTCCATTCTTGTCTTCTTAGTAATCAAGCACGTGGTTAGGTCTTTTTCCTAACAAGCATCATGACGTTACTAAACTTTGAAGACCAAAATGTTCTATTTATAGAAAAAAAATTTTAGTGTGTACTCTGGCTCAAGTAATTGCCCACAAACTTTTCAATAATATGAAATTGAAAAACAAAAATCCAAATCATTTTGAATTTTTCAATTTAGTTGATTAACTTTCAATGTAGTTTACATATGATGTAAACAATCCAAAATTGATCAATAATATTTAAGGTGTCCACATTAAACTCTTTTTCAAATTTTTAAAATTCCGCGATTATTCAGCTATTATAAAAAAAATATAGAATTTTTTAATGCCGGAGATCTTGCTGTCCCAAAAAATAATCCTATTTTAATTAAGGAAATCTTTATTTTTGCATTTACCAAAGAGATACAGATGTTTTAATTTTAGCCGTTTCAAGGTACAGCACATTCCCCTACTTAAAAGAATATGTATAACTTAAAAAGATTTTGTTTTTACTTTTTTCGAAAATTTTTATTTAGCTGGACAAATTCAATTTTAGCTTGACACTGGACATGTTTAAATATGTCTGTACTAATTTACCGATGTCTTGAACCCTCAACCCGGCATAAGCTTTTTTGATATAAAATGTATAGCACTTGTTCGCAACAAATAATAAACAATATCGCTCATTTACTGCAATAACGTCGTAACTCAAAAATTTTGATTTCGTAGAAAACGAATTTAAAGTTTTCAATTTACTCTCACCTTGAAGAAGAAAATAACTATATAATCTCTCTCAAGAGGTGAGTATACAAGACATCAATACGACTTTTTTACACAATATGATACGTGATATATCGAATAATTCTGCGTCATTACCTCAAAAATCATGTTTTTTGAGTTGTGACATTCTTGCAGTAAATGAGCGATACGTTCTTCTACCAAAATTTTCATTGCCTATTTTTGGCGATATGTCCAAAATAGGTTAAGAGCGAATCTCAAAAACTAAGCTATAGAAATAAATAACTTTAGGCATAAATTATTCCTCTTTAGATTAGAGCAGAGTGGCACTATGCACCGCGACCAGAAGTTGGTATTTTGTGCTGCCAACGAATACACCCTATAGGTTCAGGCTCCCTACGAAGCCAACTATCCTACCAGGTAAACAATTCCAAACGTCCGATGGCGTCACTATTCGACCACCAAAATAACGCACCCTCCTGTCGGAGAGCCTTGGACATTTGCAGAGAACATGCTCTGAGGTCTCGGGTTCCAATTCACAAAACCTGCACGTATCCGTAGCGGATCGTCCCATCTTGTACAATTGATACCTAAGGTCACAGTGTCCCGTGAGGTAACCCGTCACGGTCCTTAGTTCGCCCCTCGTCATAGACAAGTTTCCGCGACCTCTCCCCAGAGGGAGATATAAACAGCCTCGCCTGTCGCTGCACAGGCGATCTGGCCCAATAGGCCCCCAACTCCGACTCCCTCAATCTTCTGAGCCTCTCTCTGACATACCCATTGGGTACGCCACAGAAGGGTTCAGGGCCAATGAATTGTCGATTATTCCTCTTACCAAGATATAACTACTATTAGTTTTTCGAAAAACGCGAAATTGAGCTAAAACGCACCTTACCTTCAGCATATATTGATCAAACTTAAAAGGCTTTGCTAATAACATTTAATATAATATTTTTGTCAAATTTCATAAACATACGTCCATAAGTGTTTAAGTTAAAACGATGTCCTTTACCGATATCCTTTTGGGATCCTGAATGTCCTTATACCAAAATTATAGGTTGTTTTTAAATTTACGCCTCAATCTTAATTTGTGTTTAGTATCGACGGTTTCCCGTCAACATAAATATGTTTTCAAGTGTTTTAAAAATTGTGTCCATTTCAAAATATTTATTTTTGTAATTTTACGATATTTTAACTTTAACGCGAAACCTTGTCTGCCATGTACACAAAAAATTAATTCACAAAATATTTTGTAAATTCTTATTGTAAATCGCTTGTTTGGCGCACTTAGGGCCAATTTAAAAGACCCCGCCTGGAGGCGAGCTAGCCGATTAGAGGGTTAAACAAATAATTTGTTTAGAAAATTTATACAAAAACGTTTCTGAGTTCGATAAAATGTTGGTATTAAAAATTTTATTTTTGAATTATTTTAGGTGAAAATTATGCGAAGTGAATATGATTGATAGGGAAGGCTATGAATTTTAAAAAAAAGTGTTTCACTTACCCCGGTATAGTTACACAACAATCCCAAATAAATCGTAATTCTCTAGTAAATGTAGCCCATAACTGAGCCATACCGCTTTTACCACCAAAATGAGCATGACAAGTGCCTAAGAGACAACTTAAACGATGTACCAATGAATCAGCTACAGCTGATTTAATACGATGAGGATCAATCTAAAAAGATATAAACATTAAATTGGTGATCAATACATGTTTTTATTATAGAAAGATTAAGGATTAAAACTAAAAAAGGCCTTAAGCTACATTCATAAAAAAAGTTGGTAAAGTCAGCAAAAAATTTCGCTGAGTCAGCTAAATTTTAGTCAGGAGAGTGCTTGCAAAAAAATTGCTAATGTGTGCAAAAAAAATTAGAAGATTCATCAAAAGTTTTGCCAACACTTTGATAAAAAAAAACTAAAACTAATCCTTTCCAAAAGTTAATAAAATGTTTCCTGAATATTAGTAGACTAAAGAAAAATTAAAAGCATTTAAAGTTAGAGTGAAGTTCCTTACCTTTTTATTATCCTTGATTTCATAGGGAAACAATGCCAGGTCAGGATGCATATCGGGAAATAAATAATATAACATTTGATTTAACTCATATTCGTTCATTGGACCAGACAATTTCTTTTGTGGTGGTTGCTGCTGCTGATTGGTATCATCCAACTTTTTACCACCCGAACGTTGAGCATGAAATTTCGACAATTTTGATTTGGTCAATTGATCTAAAGGATTGGCTACATCCGATAGAGAAGCAGTGCCAGAGAAATTGCGGCCCACATAAGATTCCAGACTCTGATTGGCTGTTATTAAATCATGGTAATATTTAAGACATGATGATAGATACGATGTGGCGTGAACAGCTTGATATATAGAACCACAAGGAGCTTTGAGGGTACAAATTGAGTTTGATGAATGGAGTCGATAACCATGCCATCAGTTAATTCGGGCCAAGTGAATATGGCAAACATTTCTGTGCGAGAATCGGGGAAAAATCCATGTGGCAGAGCAGTAAAATAGGAAACACTTATAATTGAACGTTCCTCATCAACAATGGGTGTCATACCAAAGGGTACATACATGGGTACACGCATTTTAACCGTATCCAAAGCATAAGTATTACGCATTGATACCAATGCTGGTTGCTTACATTGTTTGGGCAATTTCTCCTTAAACATATTCAATAAACCCGATAAATAACAATATTCCTGGGTGGTTGTTCCAAAGCCACTAAATCAAAGTTTGTACGCATATAAGAGGTCATGCCAACACCCAAAAAGAAATTCCATTTGTGATCATAAATTTGCACAAAAACGGGCACCGAAGAACAAACTTCAGCAGCCACTACGGAAACAGCACTCAGATAGAAACTAAATTCTGATCTTTTGGTTATAAAACCACTTTGTTCACTTCGCGGATTAACAACCACAAAGCGTCTTAGACCATAAAATCGCGCCAACCAATGTAAATCTTTGGGTTTATCATCTAATACTGGAGGACCAAATGTATTTGCCAAAGATAATAAATCTTCATGCATGGCAGCCAACGAGGATGTTTTAGTTGGCTCAGTTTTTCCGCCGTCCTGTAATTTCAATTGAGCTCTGTAATAGGCTACTGATATTCGTTTGCCTTTAATCTCCAATACCTCCTCTTCGATAATCCAATTACATTTATAGAGTTCATCTTTCTCGAATGTACGCTGCCAATCGCTATTGGCCAACTCCCATTTTTGAAATAGCTCACACAATTGTGCATTAAATATTTCCCAATCAGATTCTGCACTAAAATCTTCACGATAAAAAACCATTATCATCTATTTCCTCAGCCATTTTCCAACGAAATTTTAAATTTTAATTCAACCAAAATAAAAACAAACACTTTTCACTTTTTGAACAGCTGATTGTAGACTTGTGTAGTTCGTGAACGAACTAGTTCAATTTAACTACTCTCTCAATTGAACGATATTCGCTAGTTCACCATTATTTGCTCTTATAGTTCAAATGTCCAATTGGTTCTTTTTACTCGTGGTACAATTTTATCTCCTTTTAACAGTTTGTTTTCAACGGCTACCTGATTTTTAAAGTAATATTTAAAATCTAAATAAAAGATTTGCTAAAAAACAAACTCATATTTCTTTATATGTTTTAAAATATTTGTTAATTGTGTATTTTTATTTTTATATTATTTAAATTTTATTTATTAATTAATAACAGTGAAAAAGAAATGTCAAATATGAATAGTTTGCTTAAAAAACTGTCAAAAAAAAAACGATTTAAAGGTACTACGCAATATTCTTGTGCAACTTTTGCTAATGTGCAAAATTATACCAGTATGTATGTCATATTGAAAGGTTGTACAATATATTGGAAAAAATCACAAAGGTTTTGATTCTTATTGCGCAACCAAGAAATGTGAAAAATATTTTATAGTGTGTTAGCAACATTGTGCAATTTTTATATCCCTCCACAAGAAAACAAAAGTGTGGTGTGGAGGGGTGTTATATTTTGTTCTAAACTATTGTACATCTTATTGCACTGTAGATGGCAAAACGATAATAATACTTGCAATAATATTTGTAATTATATTGCAAAGTGTATGGCTACCTTAACGAATGATTGTACTAAATTGTCAGAGAACGATTGAACTAGAAGAGCGAACTACTTCATTGAAATTAATTGATCTAGAATAGTGCTCACTCAATCGAACTAGAATAAATAATTTCTGCCGGCAATAAGTCCCCATTTAGACGAGGAAACATTTGGAAGGGAAACATTTAGTTTGGTAGCAAATTACGAGTGGGGAAGAGAGTATCAATTTTGTCTCCGGTACTCGGACACTCGCTTTGTTGCCGTTTTCTTAATTTGCTTTTTGACATTTTATTTTTATTTTTTAGATTTGTTTATTAAAATCTTGATTTATTTTTATTATTTTTTTTTATTTAAAATAACAAAACACTTATTAAAGATAAAAAACACAGCACAAATAAGACAAATGTCAAAAAAGCAAATAATAATAATGGAATGTTGCCGGCAACATGTTCGACTGTGTGAACGCGAAAGAAAAAACAAAAGAGAATTCCAAATGTTTTCCTTCCAAATGTTCGCACGTCTAAATGGGGACTAATAAGTTTATTCGATAACACAAAAATTTTTACAAATTTGTACAAGTTTTTACTGGGAAGTGTTCGTTTACATAAATACTCAGTAAAAAATAGTAAAAGAGAGAGTTAAGTGACAGTTTGACTCAAAAGAACTTACAAGTTCATACTGGATACATTTTTGCCAGTGTAAATTTGTAAGAAGAAATAGAAATGTGATTCAAAAATATGCTTGTATTTTAATTGTTTATGGATTTAAAGTGAAAAATATTAAATAATTAACTATTGAAGAAGTTAAAAAAAAAACATTTTAAATTATTTCTGGTGTACAATTTCAATTAATTTTTATCTTTTCCATAATGACCAGTTGATTTTTTTTAATATTTGGTATTTGAAATCAGCTTTTTTATCTATTTTACCAATTCTTACTCTCTGTAATTTTATTACTAGGTTATGTCAAATTGGCTTCCAGAGTTGTATTTGTGAATTTCTAGAGCAAGGGTGCCCAAGCCCTATGCGCTTCGTGCTCATTTGTTTTTGTAAAAACACTTAGCTATAGGCTGTGTGTTTTAATACACACATAGAGCACTCAGCACTAGCAATACGAAATACACAAACAACTTTGTCTTATCCCAATGGACCAGAAAATAAGTAAAGTATAACAGTACTTTAGAATAAGCTTTTTTTAAAAAAAATACTAAAGCCTTTTTCAACCGTGTTTGAGAAAGTAGTATTCTTTACAACGTGCTGGCAACATGTCGCTGCAGCAAAGTCCCGTTAAATTCTGTATGTACGTCGTTGATTACTTTGCATTGTTTTGTTTTGTTTTCTTTTTTTATTCCAGTCATATTTTTTTTCTTTGCCTATGCACACTAAAATTTTTTAAGTTTTTGCTTTTAAAATGTAAAAAACTTGAATTTTTAATGAATTGATTTTTTTAAAATTATTTTTTAAGTGTTTTTCAATTCCAAAAACTTAAATAAAAATTTCTTTATAAAAAAAATTAAATAAAATGTGAATTTCTTATATTCAAACATAAGGCCCGATTCTTACACATTTTGTAATTGTCCTAAATTTGTCTGACTATCTTACCTTGAAAAAAAAAATTCTAGGTAAGAGTCACAAAAATGTAAGACAGTCACAAAAATTTCTGAAAATCGGGGCGATAATAAAAAAATTTACAAAAGTAGGCATAAGCTAATTCTACAATTGGTAGCATAAGCTTGTTCTAAATTTGTAAGCATAAGCTAATTCTAGAATTGTTGACATAAGCTTATTCTAAAATTAGCGGCATAAGCTTATTTAAATATTATTTCAGTAATATTATCACGAGGGTTCCGTTTTGATTTTTCTACAATAAAATTAAAGCGTTTTTCAATACTTTCTAAAGTCTTTTTAAAGCTTAACGCTTATGCTTGCAAGCTTAATATAATATTTTTCTAAAGGGTTTTGGTCCATTGGGATTAGTTTTTTTGTCGTTCTTCACTGTATACACGCAAGTGCAAAGCAACAACACTTTCGTATGCTTTGCTTGTAAACATTTTTTCTTTGTATGTATTGGTTTTTACAACAAAAAATATTGAATAAAAATTAGTGTTTCTTTAAATGTATTGGTGTTTGCTCTTCCATAAGGAACTTTTGGGCACTCCTGTTCTAGAGTATTTAATATTACCGAAAATTTCTCGAATAGTTTTCTCTTGGTTTTCTTAGAATTCATACATTTTGCGGAAAACCGGAGAAGTTTTTGCAAATTTAGAGAAATAATTTGCTGTCAGTGTTGCCATATAAAATGATTTCTCGCCACACGTGGCGACGAATTTTGAAACGGCGACGGGTGATTTTTATGGCATTCACACTTAAATAAAAAACCAACGTTTTGCCAAAACAAGCGGAAAAGAATAAAGAACTTTCGTATTAGTATAAAGGGCTTAAATATGTGTTTTGGCAAAACACGTGCACTTCGATAATATTCCCCCAGTTTTTTTCTGCGTGCAGCATATGTTTTTCACACAAACAAACAAAAACCAAGTAAACAAATCAAACTTTGCCATATTTATCAATCAGCTGTTTGCAAAAGTCACGTAGATGTAACGTAATTTTGTTTTTAATTTTTATTCACCTATTGTCCTTTTATTTTAAATCAAATTTTACCTATAAAATTTACACCACGTATTCGCTTTCGTGAATCCCTAACATTAAAAAAATTTATAAATTAAAATTCTTAACAACTAAAATAAAAAAACACCTAAATATTTATAAACTAACTAAATTTTTCTAATAACCTTAGAAAATATATCCTATTAAACCTTTAACATTCAAAACTAACACCTAGTCATCACAATTGACGATTTCACCATTTTCAAGCCCAGGCTTTTTTTCTGGGAGTAGTTAGAAATTTACCACAAAATACAACTCTTCTTTTCCCAGGCAATAAACTGACCTAATTTGGCTGGGAATATATTTAATATGGTTCTGGTCCTGACTTTTTCACAAACCTCTCCTTGGGAATACTTTTAAAATGGGAAGCTGCCACACTGATTATTATTAATTTCCCTACTTTTCTATTCCCTCAGCAAACTACACAAAAATAAATTACGAGCGTTACCACTGAAATGAAATTACGTATTCAAGTTCGAGGCCATACTCTATATTTCTTTATTCGGATATTGTCCTAACAAATAATCTATAGAGTTTTTGTTTTCAAATTTATTAATTGTTCACTTTTAGGAATGTGTCTATTTTGGGAATCGTTACCTTAAGAAATTCCTGCGGTCACTTGGGGGTAAAGATGGCAGTTTGCTCCAATAATTTGCACTGCACCTGAATTTCCCACTTTCCCGAAAAAAAATCTTGGTGACCACACTATATCAGATAAACAACACATATTCTCAATTACACAAAAAAAAAAATTACCCTTTAAAATTCCATCAACACTTACGGTTTCCTTAAATTTGTAATGAATAAAAACACACACATCAAAAATAAGAAAAATTGAGAAAAGTGAAAAAAGTATTATATTGTTTATGGAACACTGTGTCGCACAGTGGGGGTATTTGAAAAAAAATAATGGTAATATATATAAAACTTCTAAACTACTGATTCGAACGGTAAAATCTTTGGGGGCTTGTAATTTTAGTAAATGCGGACCGATTTATATATTACGGTTTTCTTAAATTTGTAATGAATAAAAAATACAAAAAATTAACTACAACTTCCTTATCTACAAACTACTTCAAATCTCATATTTTAAAATTAACAATTTTCTAAAAAACATTTCATAAAATCAAAATAAAATCCTAAAATTTGTAATGAATAACAAACACAAAAAATTACCTACAACTTCCTTTTCTACAAACTACTTCAAATCTCAAAATTTAAAATTTTTAATAAATATTCCCTACCTTTTTTTATTGTGTACACTTTGTTTTTTCTTTGGTAATAAATTTTATTAAAACATAAAACGGGTCCAACATTTACATCAAACAAACATCATTATAAAGCATTTAAGACGTTTTTTTTTAACAACTAACGATTTTTGTGACATTCAAGCGCTTTTCTAGTTCAGCCACTATGAACAACTTCGAAGGTACGTTCTTGGTTGAAGGCACATCATATATTTTTCACTCAACATTACTGAGCGCATTCACTAACGATTTTTGTGTCATACCCATTCTTGCTGGCAACTCTCATATGGCAATACCAAAGGTAAGTCAGCGCCATGACCTACTTTATCCAACTCAACAAGCATGTGGGAAAATTTATAAACACAAGAAAATGCAACACTACAACTAGTTGTGCCAGACTACGGGATTCACTCAAAGTGGGGAATTTCAATTTTAACTTGAGGATAAGTTATTGTGAGGACGGATTTTGGAATGAACATGTATTATATCCATATGTTCAGGTATTATTTTGAATTTTTGACTTTTAATAATAAGGTTTAGTTTATGTCGAAAATTTTAAGAAACTTGGACAAAATTACGAACAAATAAATTGAATGTAAAATCTAATGCAATGTATAGTTGTTGTCGGCTTTTTAATATCCATCTGTCGTTTGTGTCAAAATTTTCCAATCGAAAATGTTATAGCTCTATTGTGTCACATTGACACAAACGACGGACGCGTATTAAAGTAGTTTTTTAGGCTTCTTTAATATTTTGATAAATTCCAAAAAAGTCTTAAGTTTTTAAATTTTCAAAGAATTTTTTATAGTGTAAAAAAAACTCACATAAAATTATAATGAAATATAATAATAATATTATAATGAAATAGTTTTACACTGATAGAAAAAAAATTAATAAAAATGTTTGCTACTAAAAATTAATTGTTTGCTAATTATTAGTAAAAACAAATCTGTTAACTATACAAAAATTTAGTTCAATAGTTCAAATTTGCCTGCAAAATTATAGAATGTAAACGAGGCCGAGCAGTAAAAAATGTAAATGTTAACAAATAAAAATATTTATTTAATTAAGCAAAACTAAATAAAACGAGTTAAACCCAATAAAATGGCATTTTTATTGAAAGAAAAATTTAATTCATCATTAAGTTAATTATTTCTGTTTCCGGCGAAAACAAAAAATAAATAACGTGCTTAAAAAAAGTCATCCTAAATAAAAAAAACTTTTTTCAGCAAAATTAATATTGTTTCTTACATAATCACTGCAAATTTTGTCCCCCGCCTGTAAATTAATAACTTTTTAAACTAGTTTTCAGTTTAAGGTAATTATATTTATTTTGTTTACAAAAATGTTGTTATTGTCAAGTCAAAAATCCAGTTTACCTGCCATATTTTATAATGTAGACGAGATGGAGCGGGATTTAACTCGAGTTATACTAGATTTCGAATACATTCATAATTGTTATCTTCTCTAACTAAGGTACTAAAAAATTTTTTCGGTGTAGCATTTCAACTTACCAAATGGGCAACACTATGTTTGGAACAATTTAACTGCAGCCAACTTCACTGTATTTGCTTGTTCTTTTTAATAAGAAAAGTAATGCCAACTATTACTTTAAACAAAATAGATAAACTTAAAAATCGCAATAAAAGCTAAAAATATTTTTAGATTTGTTTTAGCTAAACTTAACTTTTAAACATTTGATAGCAAAAGATTTTAAGATTTAAAATATTTTTCTTTGAATTTTCAAACGGCTGCTAAGAAATTGTTAGATTTTTCGTTTGCAATGAAAATATTTTGAAGCTTTTAAATCGCTACCTTTGACATTAAAATCTCCAAGTTGACGACAGTCTAAATATAGAATAGAATTGTAGTACTATTTATTGAAAAGTGAATTTAATAAGAATTTTTTGTGAAAATCTAAATTCGTTTGTGTTGTGATTTATATTTTTTTTTAACCAAATAGCGCCAAAGACATGAAGTAAAGTGTTTTTATTAAATGTAAATAGCTCAAATTTTATTTTGGTAAGTTTGCACAGACAGACTTCTAATAAAAAAAAAAGAAAATGAAAAAAAAATACGATGAAAAAATAAGAACCAGAACCCTTTTTCGTGAAGGGGGCATGGAAAAAGGCATTTCTTCTTTAGCTATTTGCTACTGCTGCTGTTGCTGCTGCAAAAATTTTCTTTTTTTCTTTCGTTTTTCATTAATACAAAGTTGGGGGAAAAAATAAAAGTGAAAATTCCGAAATTGGTCTAAAATAAAAAGAAGAGGAACATAAAGAAGATAAGAAAAAGAATGAAAACCGTGAATGTGTTTTTATTAATTATTGTATAGCGTACGAATGTGTGTGTTTGTTTGTTTATGTGTGTGTGTGCAAGTGTTTGTTTCATAGCACAGTGGGCCAGCCACCTTATTTTGGCAAAACTAAAATAGAGAAGGGTTAAAAAGTATCCTACTGGGACAGCTTCTTGTTAAGAATTTGGAATCTGAATATACAAATTCAAAATGGCAGCCATCATAATTGTTAAAATTTTGATTTATTTGATTTTAATCAATTGTGTTTAACGCTAAAATACCGTTATTAATTCAAAACCCGTTCCGCTGACTATCGTTATCCCTAAAATACCGTTACTGAAATAATTGAAATGTCATTATATGTAAAATACCGTTACCGATCTAACTAAAATATAAATATCTTTAAAATACCGTTACCGAAATAACTATAACACCGTTATCGCTAAAATATTGTTACCGAAATAACTTAAAAACCGATATCATTAAAATAACGCTACCGACATTTTAAAATACCGTTACCGCTAAGATACCGTTGCCGAAATAAGTAAAATACCGTTAACGCTGAAACTCGTTAACGAAATAACTGAAATATCGTTACCCCTAAAATACCGTTGTCGAAAAAACTGAAATATCGTTACCTCTAAAATACCGTTACCGAAATAAAAGAAAATATAATTACCGTTACCAGTATCGAATCGGTTAGCATCCATGGTTGAAAGCATTTGGGGTTGGTAATAAAATCGTCGGATTAAATTTGGCGATTTAATTTTTTTCATACATTTTTTTTCTTGTCTGATTTTTTTGAAATTTTCACTTTCACTTTCATTCCAAAAATTTTCGATACGCCCTTCGGATATGTGCCTATGGATATTGTTAAAAATAAGCACATCGATATTCAGCGCTCCTTTGATATATGTTCTGTATTAAGTTTTAAAAAATTCGGTACAGTCCGCATTAAAAAGTGGCTCAAAGTTCAATACTTTTATCAAATCTGAGAACTTAAGTTTGTATGCGATTTTCAATTTTATCTCATATGTGTAAGATTGGATCTTCTTCTTTTAGATATTTGTTAAAAAACTATATTGTCTCTATAGAGAAAGTTTTGCAAAAATGCAAAAAACACATTTTTTTTCGCGAATACTTCAAAAACTCATTTTTAATTTTGCTTAAACAAATTCCGGAGATAGATTATACTGTCCTGTATAAAATATACAAAATTCAGATCAAGGGGTCAAAAAATATTTAAATTTTAGTGAATAATTATCATATTTTCTTTAAAATAAAAAAAAAATTTGTTCAATACACATGAATTCTAAATTTCGCAAAACTTACAGCCCATAGTCTAGTCTGTTTTTTAAATTGTTTTTGGTACTCTGATTCTGAAACTGTATCCTGAGTTCCACCTAGAGTTGTGTCGTTCATGAACGAACTAGTTCAATTGATCGACTCATTCAATTGATCGATATGATTCGTTCACCAATATTCGATCTTGTCGTTCAATCGTTCATTTCGTTCTTTTTATTCAGAACAATTGCATCTCTATTCAATCAAATTGTTTGCAAGAGCAATTATTTTTTTTTAGAATATAGTAATAATATTGTTTTAAATTAGGAAAAACAAGTCATAAAAATAAAATGTTTTTTACACAAAATAAATAATAATTTTTTGTTAGAAAATTTGCAATTTTATAACACTTTTTGTCTATATACAGTAAAATTTGTGAAAAAAAACTCATAAACATGAATAGTGCGTTATAATTTTCAAACGAACGACACAGTTCATAAAAGGCAGATCAGTCACAAGTCAAAGCAAAAAAGAATGGTTGAACGATTTGAACGAACTATTTCACTGACTCCAATTGTACGATAATGACCGAGTCACCAAAATGAACGATTAATCCCAACTCTGGTTCCACCAAGTTACAATTTTGTAGACATTCTAACCTAATAAAGCAAAAACTCGTTTTTTCGTCATATTCGGCACTTTACGATACCGCGAAGATTATCATCTCTTGATGCACTTACGTGAACGTAAGTGAGTGTGAGTAGAAACAAATTATTCTTGATTGAGTGTGCATGAGTCAAATTTCTAAGTAGAATTTTACCAAAAAAGTTTTTTTTTTGCTTTTAATAAATATTTTCTTTAATTTTTTAACCGTTTTAATATTGTTGGGTCTTAAAAATACAAAATAAATTGTAAAATTGCATTTACAGAGCAATTTTGAGTTAAACCTTCACAATAATTTAACTTAATTTTCGTTTTTTTTTTGGTAAGATTTTTTTTCATGAATTTGCGTGATTCACGTGAATAATGTATGAGTGAGTAGAATAAAAAATCTCATGACTGATTGAGCGTTAGTGGAATTATTCTCTCGTGAACGTGAGTGAGTGTGAGTCAAAACTCACTCCCGTGCCCATATCTAATCTATATCACTAATATCTACGGGTTTTATGTAAGAACTATGGGTCTGTGCTATGGGTCTTGAGTTTTGGTAAATTTAAAATTCGTGTGTATTGAAGAAAATTAGTAATTTTACTTCTAAATATTTTAAATATTGTTTGACATTATGAATAACCCACTTTGTATTTTGGATATGTTATACAAGACAATATGATACATCACCAAAATTTGTTTAAGAAAAATCGTAGAAGTAGTTTTTGAATAATTTGCGAAAAACTCGTTTTTGCATTTTTGAAAACTTTCTGGAAAGAATTTATAATTTTCTAAGAAATATGTAAAAGAAGATACAATCCTTCCTATGAGAAAAGATTTGTAAAAATCGGATCAAAACTTAAAAAGTAAGAGCAGTTTAAACATTAGGTATTTTTTCTGAGATTTGGGGAAAATATCGAACTTTGAAATGCTATAGAACGCGAACTACGCCGAATTTCGAAAAACTTAATACAGAATACCGTTGAATACAGATGTGCTCACTTACAGTGATATCTAAAGACATCCATTCTAAATACTTCTAAAATCGAATCGAAATTTTTTAGAATGACTATAGAGTATTTCAGTATTGGTTAGCATGAATTTGATATCAGAAATTTAAAATTCAAAACGACGTATCTAAAATGACGGTCGTAAATTTAGAATATTAATATATTAGACATTTATTACTTTTTTATGAAGGTTTAAGAGTCGCTTATTTCGAATATGTAATCAAACTTTTAAAATTCAAAATGGATGAGTCTATGTGGCTGATTTTTTTTTTTCATAATATATTCTTATTGTCTAATTCAAGTAAAATTGTCACTATAGAGATTGTTTGGAATGAATATGTATATGGTAAAATTTTTTAGCGCACGCTCCCCTTTTCCGAGGAGAGGGACTCAAAGTTGAAATTTTGTTTTTTTATTTTATCCAAAAGGTGTAAACGATTTAAGCACCATCGGAAAGGTATATCAAATATCTTTCCAACAAGATATAATATGTTCTTATTAGTTAAAAGATTACATTTTTTTTTTGCATTTTTTCATGATTTTTTTGTTTTATTAAAGTCTATTTGTTTTACAAATTACCCACATTAAAGATATTAGCAAAAATTTTTTAACTTTTGTCACAAATATTTAACTACACCTTTTACATTTGTAATTTAGAAAATAACAATTGGAATTCAGAAAACATCAATTGAAATTCAGATTATCCATTTAAAATTCAAAAAATATCTTAAATTTAGAAAATACCATTTGAAATTCAGAAAAAATCAATTGAAATTCAGAAAATATCATTTGAATTTTAGAAAATATTAATTGAAATTCAGAATTCCATCAATTGAATTTCAGAAAACATCAATTGATATTCAGAAAATATCATTTGAAATTAAAATGAAATGTTTCGGAATTTCAATTGATATATTCTGAATGTCAATTGATATTTTCTAAATTTCAATTGATAGAGTCCAACCGAAGACTTCAGCGAAAAAAAACGATATTTGGTAGAATTTGTGTTTGGAGACAATAGGGACAAATTTTGATATTGAAAACACATTTGTTGGACCGGTATATCATTTAAAATTTTCTTAATTCGAAATAGAAAATCTCAATTTTAAATGGAAAATCATAATTTTATTTTGAAATTTTCTCAATTTAAAATGGAAAATCACAATTTCATTTGGATTTTCTTTCCCAATTTCATTTAAAAACTCTCAATTTAAATTGGAATTTTCTCAATTTCAGTTGAAAATGGTGTAGTTTTATGATTTGAGATAGTTTTTGGAACTACTTACCGTCAAAAACAACATTTTTAACTGGATTTTAAAAAAACTAAAAAATGTTACAAAAATATAAAATTTTGACTTTGACCTCACGGCAAAAACTTGACTGTTAATTGATTCAATCACCCTTATTGTGTATGTCGTATTTAAAATACGACTACGACTGTTTTGTAATAGATTAAAGAGAACGTAAACTTGTTTTCTTTAATCTATTACAAAACAGTCGTAGTCGTATTTTAAATACGACATCACAATAAGGGTGAATATTTTAAATCACTAAATTTTCAAGATTTCTAGATATTAATTATAGAAGCATGTTTTTCCTTTACCTGAGTTAAACTTTTGGCCAAAAAATGGATATGCTGGCCCACAGTGCACAGTCAGCCACAATTGTGCCAGTGTGTGTGTTGACTAGTGTCGTCGATGTTTGTGTTCGTTCGTCTGATGTGAATTGAATGATGATGATGATGGTTGTGATGATGATAATTGGTGGAGGCGGGGGGCCACCTTGCTTCACATCCAACAAACTAACAAACAAACGGCCGTTTTCTTTTTTAATTTTTCTTTTATTTTGTATTTTATTGTCGTTGACTCGCGTTTTGTCTAAAAAGTGCTACTGTGGCGCAAAGGGGAGGCGACACTACATTGCATGGGTGTATAGATGGATAGATTGGTACACATTTGTTGTTGTTGTTGTTATTATTGTTGTTGTTGTGTATAGTAAATAATGAAGAAACTACAAAAAAAAAAATCATATTTTGAACATTAAATGAAGTTGTCCTCCTCACATTTTGGTCCAAGAAATTTGTGTAAAGTTGTTTGTGGATAGTGTGTGGAAGTTATTTATTTAAATAGAAAGAATATTGTCAAAAATCTATAAAAATAAATTGTGGAAAATAATCAAAATTTAAACTTTTGTATCACGAAAGAATCACATAAAACGTGTTTTAGTTTTTTGAGAAAAAAATTCTTTAAAAAATAGCCACTAAACATCTGGGATTTATTCTGCAGCATAATTCTCATAAATGTCTAGAATTTGTAGATCGAAGAGTGCTGGTGAAAAAGTTAATAAATATTAAATATGAACTATTTTAAAAGACACTTTTAAAAGATGTCCGAATCTGAAAGTTTATTAACGTACAACTGTTAACGAAATATCTAATTTCATCATTTTTAGTGAAATAGTTTTCAAAGTGAAAATAATGAATGAAAAAATTGACAGCAAAAATTGAGCTGACAAAGAATGCTTCTAAATTTGTATTTTTTTTTATCGATAAATTTAAGATTGTCATTAAAATGAAGCAGTTCATCTAGTGCCCGAAAACAACATTCAAGAGATGATTGATTACATGCCTTCCATAGAATTTGTTTTGTTAGACCAACTTTCTTTCCTATGAGAATATCTTTCCTATGAGAATCCAAAGTTAAATTTATCGATAACAAACTGAAAGTTTATTACCGTACAACTGTTACCGAAATATCTAATTTCATCATTTTTAGTAAAATAGTTTTCAAAGTGAAAATAGTGAATAAAAAAATTGACAGCAAAAATTGAGCTGACAAAGAATGCTTCTAAATTTGTATTTTTTGTTTATCGATAAATTTAAGATTGTCATTTAAATGAAGCAGTTCATCTAGTGCCCGAAAACAACATTCAAGAGATGATTGATTACATGCCTTCCATAGAATTTGTTTTGTTAGACCAACTTTCTTTCCTATGAGAATATCTTTCCTATGAGAATCCAAAGTTAAATTTATCGATAACAAACTGAAAGTTTATTAACGTACAACTGTTACCGAAAATATCTAATTTCATCATTTTAGTAAAATAGTTTTCAAAGTGAAAATAGTGAATGAAAAAATTGACAGCAAAAATTGAGCTGACAAAGAATGCTTCTTAATTTGTATTTTTTGTTTATCGATAAATTTAAGATTGTCATTAAAATGAAGCAGTTCATCTAGTGCCCTAAAACAACATTCAAGAGATGATTGATTACATGACTTCCAAAGAATTTGTTATGTTAGACCAACTTTCTTTCCTATGAGAATCTCTTTTCTATGAGAATCCAAAGTTAAATTTATCGATAACAAACTGAAAGTTTATTACCGTACAACTGTTACCGAAATATCTAATTTCATAATTTTTAGTGAAATAGTTTTCAAGGTGAAAATAATGAATGAAAAAATTGACAGCAAAATTGAGCTGACAAAGAATGCTTCTAAATTTGTATTTTTTTTATCGACAAATTTAAGATTGTCATTAAAATAAAGCAGTTCATCTAGTACCCGAAAACAACATTCAAGAGATGATTGATTACATGCCTTCCATAGAATTTGTTTTGTTAGACCAACTTTCTTTCCTATGAGAATATCTTTCCTATGAGAATCCAAAGTTAAATTTATCGATAACAAACTTTAATTAGAATACCAAAATATTTCCCTGTGTACTTTGTAATATTAACAAATTTAATCTTGCTTTTTTGTGTAGTTTCCTAAATTAACGTTATTAAGGTGGTGCGTATGATTAATTTTATTTTAATTCTATAAGACGTAAACTACGTATAAAAACTTGTACAATTTGTCATTATTTTGTTGAGTATGATTGATATTTCAAATTCATATTGCGTATACGTAACCAAATATTTCTACTAATATTAATAAAGATCAAACTAAATGAAGTTGGCAAAATTCTAAATGAAATGAAGCAGTGATGCATTTTGAGTTTTTTTGTTTTGGGGCAAATTGACAATTTAAAAAGGGCCAAAATACCACACACAGGGATGATAAAGTTAGTACTATAGTACTTTTTTTGGTACTATTTGATCCAGAAAAGTACCATGGTACTCCTTTGACTCTTTTAGTACTATTGACATATACATAAATAAAAATTAAAGATTGAGTTTGAATTTAAACGTCTTTTTCACACAACTGCAATTAATACTATAATTAATATGCAATTTTATATAATTTTAATTGTGAAAGACGTGGTAGAGAAGAATGAGTGTATTTTCTAAAAATCATAACTACATTGTAAATTTTTTAATTTTCCTGAATCAGACTGCGCAGTTTCTGGTATTGAACCTTCGTCAGTGACTCTGTTTTTTGAATAATGTAATATTTGTTATGTTTTTATTTGTTGCATTGCGTCTATATGAAATTTTCTGTGCAATCACTGACCGTGGTATAGATAAACTGATTTCTAATGCCACATGCACTCACACTACACGTTAGACAGAGCGCTTTAGCCCACTGATCTATCGTCAGGTCGAGTTTTGTTGTGATTAAAACTAGTTTTATTTAATACACGGTGTTTTTGTTCTTGCAGACATAATCTCAGAAGTACAACTTCAACAACACAACAGTTCTATTTTTAGAAACTTCAGAGAAACTTCAAGATTCAACATTTAATTCAATTACCCATTCATAAGTTAACATTTATCAAATGTATTTATTTGGATCCAATCGTTGTAAATGGAATTGATTAAAGATGACTTTATTTGAGTTCGAGTAAAAAAAAGTGCTCGAAAAGTGAAAAATAAATATCTTAAAAAAGTACAGTTGAAAAAAGGCCATTGCCAACATCTTCAAATTTGCATTGTGATTCCAAAATCGAATGAGTAATGAAATAGATTTCCTTGCAAAAAAAGGTGAATTTAAGAAATAGTCTGATAATTTTTATAAATTCTGTAACTAAAATCAACTAAATTTTGTTTTTATATACAAATAAATTTTAAAAAACGTTAATTTATAATAAAAACTTGTATTTAGTACTATAATGGTCAAAAAGTATTATTTTTTATGCTGGTTGGTACTATTTGAAAGTCCATTTATCATCCCTGTAGGGCCATATTTTTTTAAAAATTCGATTATTAGATTTTTACTAAAATAAAAATAATATTAATTTGTTAATTAGAGTTCGTCATTTTAATGATTTTTTAAAAATGCAAGACAAAACCCTCTGACAATAAAGTTTAACATATTTTACATTTTTAAAAAGCCTCCAAAAACACATTTTTTTAATAAAAAATTAATTTCGGTACTTCTTTTAAAAATTTAGACAAATATAAAAAGATTTAAATTAAAAATGTTATCGTTCTGCATTCAAAAATTTTAAAACCTGACCTCCTGGTACAGAAATATATGATTTTGAATGCGATTTTTATAAAAAATTAAACAACTCCCCGTTTTTCATTGTCTAAGGAACTAGTATATGCTCTCATCGAATAAAAAAATCAGGCAAATTTCATAAAAGTCTGAACTAAACGGTTTAAAGTAGTTCGTTCAATTTTGAGCTGAAAGGGCCAAAATAGATAAGAAAGTACCACAGGGCCATCAAGCAGTCAAAAGTGCCACAAATGGCCCTATTGTGTGTGCCACGTTTTGCATCACTGAAATGAAGATTTTTTTACTCGGCATGTTTTTACTTCAAATAAGAATAAAGGTCGTTAATAATTAAAAAAAAAAAAATCAAGTTTACATTAAAAATATATTCATTCTTCACTTTGTAATGATTAAATTGGATTGAGATAAGTAAAGGGTGATTTTTTAAGAGCTTTCGGATTTGATTTAAAAAAAAAAACATACAATTAAGATAAATGTATGAAATCTTTATTTGAGTCGATAGAACGATCTATATAATTCAATGTTTAAAGATGATTTCATGTAAATGTTGAACGGGGCTACGCCTCAAATGGTTCATTCGCTGGGTCCAATTTTGGCATAGTCTCTTCAACGTATCGGCCGGTATCTCACGAATAAATTCTTCAATATTGGCTTCCAGTGCGTCAACTGGTGCGGGCTTGTCCCTATAGACATGAGCCTTAACATAGCCCTACAAAAAATAGTATTTGGGCAAAAAAAAAAATTGTAATCATCGCACGGTAGTGCTCGCCATTCACAATAACGTTCCTGCCTTCGCCATCTTTGAAAAAGTACGGTGCAATGATGCCACCGGCCCATTAATCCACACCAAACAGGGATGATGCATTGACAGCTCTTGCAATGCTTCTAGCTGCTCTTCACACCAAATACGGCTTGTTGCTTGTTCACGTATCCATTCAATCAGAAATAAGCTTCGTCGCTGAGCACAATTTTCCGATAAAAAAAGTGGATATTCATCCAACTTTGCCAGCGCCCATTCACCAAAAGTTAGCCGTTGTGGTAGGTCGTGTGGCTTCAATTCTTGCACCAGCTATATTTTAAAAGGTTTTACACCCAAATCCTTCCGCAAAATTTTTCACATAGTGGAGTAATAGAGGCCCAATTGCTGCGAAAGGAGCCGAATCGATAATTCACGGTCATTAACAACACTGGCGGATACAGCTGAGATATTTTCCTTTGTCCAATAATGTAAGTTTGGTGCGAAATTTAGTAACAAGATTCCGAATAGCAGCCTCAGAAGGCTGCCCAAACTGACCATAAATTGGAAGAAGTACACGATGCACTTTCTTAACTGAACATGAATTTCGATAATAAAAATCCATAATCTGCAAGCGTTGTTCGTTTGTAAGTCGATTAATGGTTAAATTATACACCAAACTGAACATGTTTAACAGTAACATGTTACACGAAAACAGCTGAGCTGACAAAAACAGTGTTGCCAAAAAAAAGTTGCTAAAAAATCAACCTTTATTTTGGCAACGTTTTCTCATTTTTCTCCAACGACTTTTCAACTCTTGTGGGAGTCTTATTTTTGAAGTGATATTTGTATTGTATAGGCTAATTTAAAAAAGATAAGTAAATATGTTAATATACGTTCTGTTTTAAACCATTGAAGTTTCTAAAGGTAGGAATTAATTTAAACTGTTGTTCTGAATGAGGGCAATTTAATAAAAACACTTACAGCCTTATTCATAAGTTAAAGTTAGCAGTTACTTATACATCGGAAACAACTAGCTTCTTCCTAGAATGCATTTTTTTGCTTAGGAGCTTGTTAGCATAGAGTTTATTCATACTCTATGGAGTACTTGTTTGGTGGAAAGCGTTAGAGAAAATGTCTTACTGTAGGCGGCTTGAGAGCGCGCAGAGACTCGCTGAACTTTGTATAACAGGCGCACTTCGCAGCACGCCTACCGCGGCACTGGATGTAATCCTAAATCTACAACCGATTAATCTAGTGGCGGAGGGCGCCGCCAGGAAATCCGCCGTTCGCCTTTGTGCTACGGGGAGATTTACGACGAGACCTTATGGTCACGGGATGATTATTGAGGATAGGATCTGTAGCAGTGACTACACCATCCCGAAAATTGGCTTCACCACTGGCTTGCGTGTTACCCTGAGTGAATACGGCTGGTTGGCAGGCCTTCGTCCTGACCACAGAACCTTCAACTTCTTCACTGATGGTTCAAAGATGGAGGAGGGGGTCGGGGCAGCGGTTTTCTGTCGAGAGCTGGGTATCGAGGAGTCATATAAACTTCCCGATTACTGCAGCGTCTTTCAGGCGGAAGTTATGGCGGCCAAAATGGCTGCTGACCTTGCTCTTGTTTCTGAAACGGAGGGCAGTTACGTTAATTTCTTTATTGATAGTCAGGGCGGCTATCAAAGCTATCGCCGCCAACTTGACCTACTCTTCGATTGTCCAAGAGTGCAAGAACTCTCTAGGGAGACTTGGGTCCGGAAGGAGAGTCCACATCTATTGGGTTCGTGGGCACCGGGGTATTGAAGGGAATGAGGTTGCGGATGAACTGGCTAAACGGGGAGTCCATTTGCCAGTTGAAATGGCATTGGACGTTCGCGTGCCACTTCGGTCTCTGAAAAGGGATGTAGAATCCACGATGATGCGAAGAGCTGATGCGGTTTGGAGAAATACCGAAACATGCAGAGTATCTAAAGTCATGTGGAAATCCTACGATCCCGTATCGACCGAACTTTTACTGTCCTTGTCCAGGAGCGACTGTAGACTTCTTGTGGGGATTTTAACTGGTCACTGCTGGACGGCAGTTCTTGCCAAGAGAGCGGGAAGGCTGCAGAGTGACGAATGTAGATTCTGTGGGGTACCGGGGGACAGAAAGACGGTGGAACACCTAATGTGCCACTGTCCTGCTCTTGCACGCTCAAGGGCGAAATGTTTAGGGGACCACCTATTCCGCGATCTGGGAGAAATCT
Organism: Delia radicum; assembly: GCA_021234595.1. Lineage (NCBI taxonomy): Eukaryota > Metazoa > Arthropoda > Insecta > Diptera > Anthomyiidae > Delia > Delia radicum. The sequence continues at coordinate 49,311,695 of CM037854.1, forward strand.
CAGAAATCGGAATCTTGAGACTTCTAACATTTGCTAAGAGGGTGTGGGGAACTCTGGCTACCATCACTAACGACTGACCTAACGTGGGGGTTATCGTTCCTTATCTGGTAACGCTAGGGACCTAATGGTCTATGCGGGGTCTTTGACCGGCCAGCTCAACCTAACCTAACCTAACCCTAAATTTATATGATGCCACAGGTCGGCACCTATAGGTGGGACTTTTTTTCAAAGCAACTCTGATTTTTGTCAGTATAAACAAAAAATGGGTTTTTTATTTTTTTTATAAACTTTAACCGCACGAATACAATTTTCCCATAAAGTCCAATGCATCTAAATTATAAAGCGTTTCAATAATTTAGATATTAAAAAATATATTTCGGCCACAAAAATGTATATTTATTTTTTATAATTTTGCGCAGTCACTTTGACAGAAAACAGCAGTTTTTTAAACTCTTAACAACAGTTTAGAAGTTTGTTAACATAAACTTAACAAGAGTATGACAAGTGTATTATGAATAGCACATACGTTAACTCCTTGCTAACTCCTTGCTAACGAATCAGCTGATTTGTTTTTGATGTATGAAAATGAGTGTGTGTGGTTAGTTTGTCTGAAATGTAACGTTGCGTGCCGGACGAACCTGTTAAAAACAGAATTTACTCTACTACGTTAAGTGACAGCAAAAAACAGCTGATTGCTCTCACATAAAAAAAAACTAAACAACCAATACAAAAACTTTTTTTTTTTAGTTTTATAAGCTAAATTGTACAAAATAACATAAAAAAAGGGTTTGTGACACATTATGATAATAATATTACAACTACATTTGCAACTACTCAAACAATTACTAAAGTCGTTTAGCCAAAGCTGCTATGTTGTTACGGAACAGACTAACCACACAAAACAGCCATCCAGAACGGCACGTTACAGAAACGTCACGGAACGGCAAGACTAATGGAGCCTTTACTTATGAATATGGGTGTTAGTATTTCTTATTTTATTTTGTGTCGATATTAGAAACAAATATTTTGATAATTTTCCAATGGTCGACATTGAGGTGCCGACCCCAAATTATTGACGGCTTATATCGGCTTGAAACGGGTTTTTTAATCAAAATAAATAAGTTTAAATGTCGCAATGCAAATTTAGCATTTTATTAGTTTATATCTGGTTTAAAAAAGTTAAATTACATGGCATGACATAAAAAAAACTAATAGAGATCTGACCACTGATTATATATATTTTGGGATGCTGATTTCAATGGCGTATTTAATTTCTTGATCAATGGCACATATTTCGAGAAAAATGTGTTTAAAGTTGGCGCTTTTGCAAGACCTATGTTTATATTTATGACTCATACAAAATCTGTACTATTTATCAAAAAATTAGGTACGCCGTTGAAATCAGCATGTCCGAAATATATATAATTGGTGGTCAGGTCTTTATTAATTTTAATAAGTAACATTTTGTAATGCTGTGTTAGTATTAAAAAAATACTCTACGTGTTTGTACATAAATGAGCTAGTACTTAAGACTAATTTATATTATTTCGGTTCACAATTTTATAATTGTCATGAACAAACCGTTGTTTTTAACTGTAGATGGGTGCAATCTGCTTCTTTTTGCGGTTATACAGGAACCAGCAACTGAAAATGCTACTTCTGAAGAAGCCGAAGTAGCGGGAATTCCAAAACAAATGTTGGCAACTTTTGATACTCTGGGGAAAACCTTAAGAGTAAATATTAAAGAATATTGGTTAATGTATTTTCTTATACAAATAGGCGGCGCAGATGATTGATTCGGCGGCTTCGTTTTAGCCGGCTCATTTTTCCAGCCGATTCAAGCCGCTTAAAGCGGCGGCGGCGTGATATGTGAAAATATCGTCGGCGGCGGCGCGCCGCCGATTTCGAGCCGATCAGCTTGGTTCTCTGGTGCCGGCTACAAAAACTTATTGTTATGATATTATGATACGAAATAAAAATAAAACAACTTTTACAATATTTTCAAAAATTAGGCGCATTGATGTGGTTAAATGTTGATAAATTTTGCTCTTAATTTTAGTATATTATTTATAATAATACTGCATGATATCAAAAATATTAATGAGGTTCTGACCATCAATTTTATATATTTCGGACACACTGATTTCAATGGCTTACTCTATTTTTCGATGTATTGTAAAGTGTTTGCAATATGACTTTAAAGTTTGGCTCATCAAAGTTTTGCAATCAACCAGATTTGTTTCTGTTGTGAAAGGCGTCGTAGAGAAGAATGAGTGTATTTTCTAAAAATCATAACTACATTGCAAATTTTCAATTTTTCTGAATCAGACTGCGCAGTTTCTGGTATTGAACCTTCGTCAGTGACACTGTTTTTTTGAATAATGTAATATTTGTTATGTTTTTATTTGTTCGATTGCGTCTATATGAAATTTTCTGTGCAATCACTGACCGTGGTATAGATAAACTGATTTCTAATGCCACATGCACTCGCACTACACGTTAGACAGAGCGCTTTAGCCCACTGATCTATCGTCAGGTCGAGTTTTGTTGTGATTAAAACTAGTTTTATTCAATACACGGTGTTATTGCATACATAATCTCAGAAGTACAACTCCAACAACACAACAGTTCTATTTTTAGAAACTTACCTCACTCTAATGTCCACTGTTTTTCCCATATGTTGTAAGTGATGCCACATCTATGATATATTCGATAGATGGCGCTTACGTAGTTAGGGAAGAATTGCCAGGGAGCAAAGTTTGATTTTTTTGTTTTGAGTTTGAATTTTAACTGTTTCTGTTGAAATCTAAGGGCAACACCAAAAGTAATATTTATGATACGTATGTATCTCTTTAAGGAAGCTTTAAATTAAACCGATATTTAGCGGTTTCTTCTATTTTTTTCTGTTTTCACAAATTCGATCGCTAAATAATCAATCGACACAACGCATGTAGTGCAAAGAGTCATTAAGGTAGATTTAAATCTGTGCGAAAACTATTTTTGATGAAAAATTAGCGATTTGTCAAAAATTTTACATGGTTTTCCAAAATGAACTTAAGGTTCAACTTCAAGTAAATGCTTTTCAATAGTATTTGTCGAATTTTTCAGTAAAAAATAATTACATTTGTAAAAGTTTTCCAAACAAAAACCTTCGTTTTAGTACAAATTTGCAAAGATGGCAGGCAATACCGCTAATATACCGTTTCCGATTCAAACCCCTTTCAATTTACTATAATTATCACTAACATACCGTTACCGAAATAACTGAAATAGCGTTATCCTTAAAATATCAATACCTTTATTTTTTTTTATTATTAATACTTTTAAAAGTTTGATATAATTTTTATTAAAAATAAAAATTATGTTTTTTCAACCTTTAGTTGTGCAAAGAAAATGAAAATTATTCAAGTTCGAGGCCATACTCTTCATTTCTTTATTAGGATATTGTCCTAATCTATAGAGTTTTTGTTTTCAAATTCAATTTAATTGACCAGTTTTGAAAACAAACACTATAAATCATTTGTTAGGACAATATCCTAATAAAGAAATATAGAGTACACAGAAAAACCTAAAAACGCGTTTCAATTAAAAATTTTATTAAATCAATTAAATTAATATTTTAATTGATTTTGCACCTACGACTGAAATTATAGTATTAACTAAAAAAATTTGCAGACAGTTTATTAAAACTCTTTCAATTAAAATAATAATAATATCAATTAAAAGAGTTATTGTTTTTCTTTACAACCTCAATTAAAAAGTTTAGTTAAATTGATTAAAACTTTAATTGAAACTTGAGAAGAAAACAATGGTAGTTTAAATTGAAAACTCGTATTTTTGGGGGGCATAACCCCCATTAAATAAAAAAATAAATGTAGGTTTGTAAATTAAATTGACATTTTATTTATAATAAAATTAAAGCTTTTTAATATAAAAATGTATTATAAGAAAGCAAATAAAAGTAAAGACAAAATTTTTGTTTTGCTTGTCTTGTCTTGAACTTTTTCTTGTAATTAAATTCTTTTCTTAAAAAAATCACACACAACTTTAAAATGATAGTTTAATGACACTTATACTTATTGAAAATTTAATTATTTACAAAAATTATAGTTTAATTGTCCTTTTTCGATAAGGTTTATTTAAATCCACATGTGCACTTTTATTACCACAGGTAAAACACGAAACTAAATTAAGTTTTCGTGCGTACACGAATATCTCAACAAAAAGAGTGTTGCAAACTCTTGTGAAATAACTACGATTTTGTGTGTATTTGAAATCGGTAAACTATTCAACTTATTAAAAGTTAATCATTTGCGATTTTTTTTTCTTTTTATTTAAAAATTATATAATATATTGATATAATTAAACCTTTGTTTGATTATTTAATCTAAATAAAATTAAAAAAAATAGTTTGCGAAATTTTTAAAAAAATTTGTTTTTAATGAATCAATTAAAAAAATTGTTTAAATTGCCATTGATATTCAAACAATCGATTAATGAGATATTTTGGCCCATAATTTTTTTGTGTATGGCTTCGAACTTAAATAATTTTCAATTTCATTTTCATTAATTTTTTTATTAACTTAAGTCTAGATGAAAAAATAAAAATTATGGATTTCTGTTCCAAAGATTGATTATAAACTGGCCATTACAATTCGGTCATGAATGCTGAAAATGCTGATATCGAAGTAACTAAAATAAAGTTACCCTAAAACCGTTACCGAAATAACTGAAAAATCATCATCCTTTAAGAACGTTACCGAAATAACTAGAATACCGCAACCGCTAAAATACCGTTACCGAAATAACTTAAATACCGTTATCGCTAACAAATCGTTACCGAAATAACTGCAATATCTTTTCCCGAATTAAATGAAAATAACGTAACTCTTATCGATACCCGCGTCGAATCGGTTACCATCCATGCAAATTTATCACATAAGAATGGTTTTAAAAATGTTTTCATTTTTGTATTAAAAATACAAAAATTGTTTTTTTCGGACTTTCTATATTTTCTTATATTAGTTAGAATATTGTTCTACATCAAGTCCAAAAATCTTATATGATATTGTCATATTAGATTTTATTTGTTGCTTTTCAAAAAGTTTGATCATTTTCATGATAGATAATACAGGATTTTTTTTTTTTTTTTTTAATAAAAACAATCCATTGTTTACATTCTGGCGTTTGGGTTTGAAATATTTTTTGTGATTTCCAAATATTTTTGTCAAATTCTGAAATGTTTCAAAAAATTAAGTTTTTGTCTTAAAATCGCATTTTACGCCATATTTAAAAATTATAATTTGTTTTAGAGATTATATTTGAATATAATATAATCAGTTGATGAGAATATGTATTTTCTAGAAGTTAATTCCAAATAAGTGCAAATTTTTAACATAATGCTAAACTAAAACTAATTAAGTATCATTGGATCCATAAAATCTTTATTTCTTAAAAATTTTTTAATGACCCCCAAGTTTTTTGTTAAATCATTGAAGAAAGGTTCTAATAGTGTTAGTTTTGACAGATAACAGATCAAATTTTTTAGCACACAGCGGATTAAAAAATAATTTTTAATGGCGATCAAATATATGCGTATCCACTATTATTTCTAGGTTATTAAAATCTATCAATATGATTGTTTGCTGTATAAAAAAAAAAAGAAGCAAATTATACAATTTTTAAAAAGTCCCTAAAATTTAAGCACTCATATCTATCAAGACCTATCTAAAATAACTTAATTAAAATTAATAAAATAAAAAACAAAAATCAGCATTGAAATTGTTACTTGTTTTGAATAAGATTTGCATCAAAACGTTTTTTTTTGGTCTGACATTTTTTTTAGCTTTTATTGAGTTTTTTCTTTCTACTGTAAAGTAACAAAAAGTCGAGATACGCCTTTTCTATATGTGACCATATCAAATTACTTCAATCCTTAAAGATGTTCTGAGTTCAACATCTACATGAGAAAACGAGGGTTCTTGTTGTTAAGAAACGCAGTCAAATGCTGACGACACATTTCCCGATTTGATGTCATCGGAGGGGCCACACGAATTACCACCTTATGGAGTTAAAAAAGTCACAAATATAAAAAAACCCAAATGTCAGTTTTTTTGCTGGTAGTCATTCCTTGTTACTCCGGAGAAAATATATTACACGGAGTTTGACAAATATTAAAGCAACGTTTTCGGTTTTTTTTCTTTGTAGAAAGATGTAATGGTATCTCAATTATTATTGAGCCCTGTAGTGGTGATATTCGCAATTTAAATTAAAGATTTGTATGTATTTAACGGGCTAAGATTTTTTTAAATTTTAATTTTTATTCGTTTTTAAATCAAATATCTATCAAAGCGTAATACACAATTTCGGATATTCACGATTATTGAAATTTTTTTAAAAATATTTGTCCATGTGTTGGCTTTTGAGTCGTTTTCAAAGCGTAAACTTTTTTGAAAACGCATCATGTAAAAATCGGTGTTCTTAAAAGCGCTAGTTTTGGTATATTCGAAGTTTTGTTCGAAAAAAATCTTTAATGTCAATAGCTAGTGTCCACCGTACAGTTCGGCCAAAAAATATATTTTATCGGTTTTTTGATATCTAGAGGCAATGATGACAAATTTTGGTATTGGAAACATGTTTGTTGAGCCGATTTAATTCGATTTTGTGTATAAAATTTAAGAGAAAAGCCGAAGTTTAGCTATAAAGTTAAAAGTTCGGCCGCCGAACTATTTTCAATTTGGCCGAACTTTCTGACAGACAGAAAAGAACTTTCTACAGACTTTTCTTTAAATTTGACACTCAAAATAGCATCTAATCAGTTCAATAAACATTTTTCCATCCGCCAAATTTGTCCATAATGCTTTAAAATACCGAATACAGACCAAATGCATTTTCTGGCCGAACTGTTTGGTCGGACACTATCAATAGCTTAGAAATATACACTCACAAGAACTTTTCCATTAAAGTTCAACAGTTATTTAACAAGTTATTTCGGAAAGTGGTTTCAATGGAATATGTAGTTAAATTTTCAAAGATATATATTTTTCTGTTACTCGGAAAACAAAATAACCAAAAAACGGACTTTTGGTAATAGTTAAAATTTTCTATTTAAAACAAAAAGTTGTTTTATTGTATTGTGTATTGAGTTGAGTATTAAAATAAACGAAAAAATCTATTGTTTTTACCGATTTTGTCAATTAATTTTTTAAGAGTTGAAAATAAACTAAAAAATACAATTGTTTTAAACGAAAACTAAGTAATCCTTTTTTTAATTGAGTTTTAATTAATTCAATGTGTAAATTCAGTAGTCTTTACGGATAGTGAGTGTAATTTTAATCATCTGTTATATTTTATCAAAAACAAAAAAAAAAAATATATATTAAAAAAAATACATGCAATTTGAAGAGATTTTTAAAAGTCTTATTTTAAATTAAAAATTATTTGACCTTAAAAAATAAAAAAACATTTCAAATTTGTATTATTTAACAAACATTAAAAAAAAAATCCACATTCTATTTACTTTCGACGAGGTAAAACTGTTCGATTTCGAAACGAGAAAATGCGTTATTGGATTCTAGAACACCAAAAATTACATATATTTTTGGATCTAATTAGATCCAATTAGATCTAAGTTAATCCCATCAGAATCTTAAATATCAAATTGGATTAATGTGTTGCTTTCTTTGGAAGGGGGATAGTGGATGGTGAAAGATAAAGGGCTTCAAACATGGCAACTGTAATTGCGCAAGTAGATAAGTCTTAGAACAGTTGTTGCTCGCCACCTGATGTAGAGTTGGCGAATTTATTGAAGCTTTTTGTTTCATAGCCCTGATTCATTATTTTACTTCGGTGGGGTTAAGTCCTATGTGAACACCGAAGGTGGGCGCAGCGATACATATAAGTTATAGAAAACTCATACATATTATTTTTCTAAATTAATGTTGTCGTCACCGGGAATCGAACCCGGGACCATCTGTGTAATAATCCAACGCGCTAACCATTACACCACAGCGTCCACAACAATTTTGATCTCATTTAATCCAGAAATATATTTAATTGATCTAATTGGATATTATTACTGGATACCCCAATTATGAGATAAACTTGGATAAGAATAATATCGATCTATATCAAATGAGATCTGGTTTTGTATTTGAGACATAACTTTTTTTGATCGGAAATTTTTAATTTGAATAAATTAAAATGGAAATCTAAGAGCATATCAATTCAGATTACGAAAGTATTAATGATTTTGAATTTCAAATTAAATATTTTTTGGAAAAAAAAGTTTAGTTAATATTAAATGTTTTGTTTGAAGAAAATCAATTGATAATGTTTCAATTCAGAAACTACTAAAAATTCTCTTTAATAGTAAATAAAAAATACAGTGAAATCCGCACAAAATTCTTAGCATTGCTGCATTGAAAAAAGATCGGGATTCCGGTACAAAATTTCTAGTATGAAACGATATTATAATGACCAACCTTATAAAGATTCTGTACAGATCTTATGTTATATTTCGATTAAAATTATATACATATATATATTGATTATGTTCCACAATCTTATAAATTAAAAGTTCCACATACTATCTACTATTTTATTTAAAATATTATTTATGTTCCTCAATAAAATGTAACAACTTTAAGACCATATCATTCTTTTTCTATCACAGGATTTAAATATTAAAACAAAAATGGAATATTCACTTTATAACGGCAGTAAAATATTGGGGATTTATGTATGTTACAGTTAAACCACTTTTATTAAATCAATTAATAACCTTTAATCAGATATTATGACATTTAAACTAACATTTAATTGTAAAAATTCTCTTCTTAATATTTTTTTTGCATGCACTTTTTTTAAATCAAAGGGTTCTAAACTCAAGGCCCACACTAACCAATAGCCCACTAACAGCTGCGCCTAGCATACGCTTCTGTTTAAGCTCAGAGTTAAAAAATTTTGTGTAAGTTGTGAGACGTCATGCTAAAATCTCCTTCCAATGCCCAGGAAATACGCTTACCACGCCCCGAGCACAGTCGAGCCCAGTCGCCCGCCACCATGGACGCACTGAAGACATCATTTCTGCCGAATCTGAGCATGGACCCTGCCATTGTAGCCACCGCCCATTTTTGTCCAATGTGTGGCCAGCAATTCGAGGGGCCGCAACAGGCCACGGAACACATGCATCTGTGTCATGGTGGCCTCAGTGTGGTAGCCGGTGTGGGTGGTGGTAGCATATTGCTGGCGCCTCATCATGTTGCTGCCAGCGTAGCCGATTCTATGAAGATCGATTATCCCTGCCACAGTTGTGATGATAAATTTTCTACAGAGCAGGACTTGGATGATCATCATCGTTTGGTACATCAAGCTCCTGCATTTTTGGCTCGTTGTCCGGCATGTAGTTTTTATGGTATATCGGCGGTCGCCTTGCAGGAAGCCAATGAATATAAGTGTATACATTGTGGTTCGATTTGTACAGCATCCGCCCTAGCAGCTAGTCAACCGGGTTATGAACCTCAAACACCAGATAATATGCCATCAATGGCGCCGCAAGATATGAAATTACCCAGTCATGACTTAGCTCAGCGTCAGTATCAACAGCAAGTTGCTCTGATACAACAACAGCATCAGCAACAGCTGCAGCAGCAACAACAACAACAGCAGCAGCATACCCACCATCAGGATGATAGGCATGATGATGTCGAATTAAAAGTACCGCCTCTAACAGTTAAACTGAATAAGAGTCTTAATGGTACTGCAACTGTGATGCACCCGCATGTGATAATCAAACAAGAACCGACCAATGGGGATGGTACCGAAGGTTCACCCACATCGGTACCCGTCTATACCATTCAGCAAACATCGTCTGCTGTTACCAGTGTTGTGGTTAGTGCAGCCCATGCAGCTGCTGCCGTCCTGTCAAATAGTGGCGTTATTAATAATAACGCAACTATCACAACCACAGCGTTGGTGGGTGGAGTGAATAAAGTACGTCACAAGTGTCCCGAATGCCCGAAGACATTTAAAACACCCGGTACTTTGGCCATGCACCGTAAGGTGCATTCTGGAGAAGCAGAGTAAAGTTTAAATTTTTTATATTTATTGATGTTTTTAGTATTGTGTACTACAATTTGTTATTCGATTGATTTGTGAAAATAAGGCCCTTGTGGAAATTTAGCAGGGAATTGTTAAAAAAATATTTAGTTTTTTAGAAAGAACGAAAGTATTAAACTTGTGTTAAAATCTTATGTATTTGGAAAAGTAATAAAATATTTGTTCAGTTTACAATTGTCCTTAAAAAGCTGGTATGATAAATGCAGTGTTCTAAAATCTTTTTGTTAATAAAAGTATTTGGATATTACACTTTTATTAAAAAGTACTAAAACTGTTTATAAGTGGCAAAAGTGACAAAAATACTCGCTTTTTAAAAAGTACAAAAAAGCACATTCCAAGATTGTCCTTCAAAATAGTTAAAAAGAAGTTTTCTTAGTTTACTTAAAATCCTTTCTTTCACATGTACGAAAGATATTTCACTTCCTTTAAGAAAAATTTTGAATGCCTTAAAAATATACAATATGCAATTCTCAACCTAAAAGTGTACGCTTTTCGAAAAAGAAAAAATCTTTTGAATTTTATTGAAATGGTTCTAAATTATGGTCTTCTAAAGTGTACCAAAGACATTGGAATTTAATTAAAACATCTTGGTTTTATTGGGGATTTTTGAATTTTATTCATCGTCTTCTTAGACAGTGTGCAATTAATACTATAATTAATATGCACATATTTTCAATTGTTTGAGATAGGCGTTTTAGAGAAGATTAAGCATACTTTTCTAAAAATCATAACTACATTGTAAATTTCTTATTGAATTAGACTGCGCAGTTTCTGGTAACACAACCTTCATCAGTAATCCTTTTTGACAATACTGTAATTATTTGTTATGGTTTTTATTGTTTGATTGCATCTATATGAAATGTTTATTTATTAAATGCAATCCTGACCGTGGCTTGAACCTGCTTTCTTTGCCACATGCACTTCGCACTACACTTTGCACTAAAAAATATTTTCCAAAACAAATGTTTTTAATAAATATTTTCTTTAAATAGGTTCTAAATTTTTGAAACATGTTCTAAAAAACATATCGCTCATTTACTTCAAGACTGTCATAAGTCAAACAATGCGATTTTTGAGTTAATGATGTAGATTTATTAATTATATCATGCTTTATATTGTGTAAAAATTTCATTTTAATATCATGTATACTTTTGGATATATATTATAATTTATATTATTCTTTCTTTAAAGTGGGTGCAAAGAGTATATACTTCATAGAGAAACTGTGTTACTCACGGGTTTCTCGAGTTCACACACAACTTTTACTAAGAGAAAAATACATTAAAACCCCCCTATTTATAAAAAAACGTGACCAAATAAGAAGGGAAAGGGTCTTGGATTGAAAAAATTGTGTCTTTTGAGTTATGCCAGTCTTGCAGTAAATAAGCGATATATACAGTTTACAATTGTTCTAAATAATACGCTTACTTCAAAAATGTTTTTTTTAAGTGGTCTTAATCTGACATACATATGCTAAAAATGTGACTTGGCAAAAAATCTATTTAACAGAAATTATTTATTTTTCAATATGTTTAAAATATCTATTTTTTAAAGTACTTAAAATAATACTCCTGAAACTTTTCTTTAAAGTGTACTACAGTAAAACTCGTTTAAGACGAACCCTCACTTAATTCGAACTAATTTAAAAGTCCCGACGTTTTGGCAACAATTTTCATATAAAATACATCTTTTAATACGAACTCGGTTAATACGAACCCTAGGTTATTACGAACTGTTTTTAAGCAGTCCCAAAAACTCGTTTTCATACAAGTTACCATGTTTAGTACACTTACACTCTTTATCCGTTTAATGGGATATACCTAATATGAATTTCATATCCGTGGATGACTTTCTAGATATTGATGCTAATGTTTTGACGTACATACTTTATCAGGTGAAGAAATATTGGAAATTGTTAATCCTGCCGATGTTGAAAATTTGTCAAGTGATATATTCGAACAAATCGTGTGCCGAAGAAGCTGACAATCATCTTTTGGTAATAGAAAAACTTATAACGAATGAAATCGTTAATTCAGTCATTCAGAAAAAAATAACAATTTTTTTTTTTCTAAATGAAGAATTTTAATTGAACTTTTAATTGTGAATGCATGAAGTGCTAATTTTATTTGTTTATTTTTTATTTATGTAAAAATCTTGTTTTTGTTTTAATAAATACATATTTTTTATCGTTAAAAAAAACACTCTTAATACGAACCTCGCTTAAGATGAACTAATTTTTTTGGTCCCTCGGAGTTCGTCTTAACCGGGTTTTTATGCAGTAATAACCTACTTATTATTTTATACACCTACCTTCTGCATTACTTTAAGTAATAAAATAATGGGTTAACAATAACTTATAATGCATTACTTTAAAACTAAAAATAATTGGTGACCAATAATAGGTTATTCATCTTTTCTGGAAACCTATTTTTAGACCCATTATAATTCATATTTTTAAAGCTAAAGGGTAAGGTGATTTGGTATATCTTTAACGAATTAACATAGACGAAATATTCGTTTATGTTTTAAACTACCAAATGTTATATGCCTCGTTAGCTTAGGGTATAGAGCAGTTAATCTGACGACCCTGGATCGATTCTCGGCTCGATCATGTTTTAAAAAAAAATTAATATTTTTTTTAAATAATTTTTTAAAATTCGTAATATTTTTCCAAACCAATTTTAAGACCCATTATTTTTTTCATCTTGTAATGGCTTAGTATTCATACCCTTGTATGTACATAGGTAACCAATTATAATTCATATTTGCGTAGATTAGATTAGATTAGGTCTTTTGTGCTGCCTAAAGTTACCCTAAAGATTCAAGCTACCTATAAAGCCAATAATCCTATTAGGCAAAATCTTCATAATGTCCGAAGGGGAGACAAAGCGATCGCCAAGAAACTTGGCACGCCTTTCACAAAGCCTCGGACATTCGCAAAGAACATGCTCCGATGTCTCAGCTACCAGTTCGCAAAACCTACACTCATCCGTGTCCGAAAGACCCCTTTTGCGCAGGTGGTATCTGAGATTGCAGTGTCCAGTCAGGTAAGACACCAGGGTACTCAAGTCACCAGTCCCGAGGGACAAGAGTCTCCTCGATCCTGCACTGGAAAAAGAGATTAATCTCTTAGCCTGTCGTTGCCCAAGAGAGTTTTCCCAATAGAGAGAGAATTCTGATTCCCTCCACGACCCGAGCTTCTCCCTAACATACCCCAAAGGTATACCACAGAATGGTTCAGGGCCTTCGGGCCCCGCAATTAGCAAGACAATCTGCCCTCTCGTTGCCCTCATGCCCCTCGTGACCAGGAACCCATCCTAAGGTAAGCGAGTTGCGCCCGCCAAGTCGGTTAAGAGCCAGAATGCATTCCATGACCAGACCAGATGACACCTCATAGGACATTAAAGCCCTTAATGCCGCCTGACTGTCAGAAAGAATGTAGATGCGAGATCTAATAGTGCCCCTTCGTAGACACTCCTCCGCGCAGACACAGATAGCAAAAATCTCTGCCTGAAAAATGGAGGGGTATCTACCCATGGGTAAGGCCCGTTGGAAACCTGGTCCATAGACACCCGCACCAGTGTCACCATTCGCATGCTTTGAGCCATCTGTGAACCATATCTGAGAACCCCGCTCTGGCTCCCAGGATCTGTTGGTCCACATGGCCCTGTCGAATAGCATCACTTTAAAGTTCCTATCAAAGATGTATTCCGGTGACCTCCTATCCGTAACCTTTGTAATCGGGTCATCAATTAGGATTCTAGCGATCCTCATGTGACCCCTTATATCACCTCCCCTCATGTCACCGAATTCTCTAAGTCTAGAGGATCCTATGCAGGCAGCCTCCATTACAGAAATATGCAATGGTGGTATCCCCAGCATAACCCCCATGTCATATTAGCGTAAGGTTGACAGTAATGCATAACTCATTACTTTTGGGACATTTCATATAAAAAAGTTCGAATAATAATATAAAGGGTAATATGTATGTCCAAACCTTCTAGTTTAGACTACTAAACTCATTATTTGGTAAGGTCCGTTTTTGCTGGGCAGTAAAAACCTCGAATGTACTAAAAAGGCATTTCCTGTGTTATTTAATTTTAAAAGATATGATGTTATATGATGTTATATGATTTAAAATTTTAATTTGTTTTTGAAAACAAAATTTTTATTTGCAAAAGTGTTTTTTACGTATCTATTATAATGCTTTGACTTTTTTAAATGTTTTTCAAAAAATACTGCAAACTTCTTTTAAAATAGAATTACAGAGCAAAGCTTCTTTTCATAAAATTGTACTAAATGTTCGCGTTTTTTAAAAGTGTTTTTAAACATTAATGTTCTTCATGTCAGAAATGTTCCTTTTCCAAAAATAGAAAATTTCAAAATTACACCTTTTTTATCAATTACGATTGCGAGAATAAAAGCAGCTGTGTTAGATATCAAAGTTTCTGCTTTTCCAAATCAAGTCTCAAAATAACGCATCTGTTTCACAATAACCCAGGTAGAAAAGCACACAATTCAATATTATTTTCATATTCTAAAAAAATATTTTCTTCAAAAATTTTCTAAACAAATAAATTCTTCAAAAATGTTCTAAAAAATATTTTCTTCAAATATGTTCTAAATTTTTATTAAAATGTTTTTGAATTTTATTAAAAAATTATCTTAAACATGATATTTTAAAATGTACTAAAAATATGATACTTCCTTAAAAGTTTGAAAAGTTCTAAAAATTATAATTTTCTTTAAAATGTATCAATTCAAAGAGTAAGTTATCTTAGTCAAGTTTTGTACTAAAACAAAGTAAACGTGAACTAAATACGTCTCTTTATAATTAACAAATAGAAGTTCTACTTCAAAAATGTTTCAAAAGCGTACTAAAAAATAAAGGAACCTAAAATTTCGGCTATCAAACGTTTTTTTTAATAAAATGTTTAATTTAAAATTCTGTACATTTTGTCTTTTAAAATTTTTTCTTCAAATATTTTCTAAATTTTTGTTTAAATGTTTTATATTTTATTTAAAAATTATCTAAAACATGTATTTTAAACTGCACTAAAAACATGATACTTTTTTTTTAAAGTTTTTTTTTAACATTTGTACTAAAAAATATTTTCTAGAAAAATTTTCTAAAAAAGATTTTCTTCAAATATGTTCCAACTTTTTTTTTGTTGCTAAAAACTGTTCTAAAAATAATATATTTTCTTCAAAACCCATCAATTCAATGAGTACATTTTATTCAAAATTGTACTAAAACAGATACCTTTTATTGAAGTTATTCATAAAAACGTTTTCAAAGTTAAATCTGATACATAATTGGTTAAAGTGACTTAAGTTAGGTGTTGGTATGAAACGAAAATTTAGAAATATATACAATTATTTAAATTTAAAAAATTTTAATTTTCGTTTCATACCAATTCCTGAATTATGCAAATATGTTTCAGGCTTTATACCAGGGGTGCCCACGGCCTATGCGCTTGGTACTCAATTGTTTTTGTAAAAACACTTAGCTATAGGCTGTGTGTTTTAATACACATATAGAGCGCTCAGCACTAGCAATACGAAATACACAAACAACTTTGTCTTATTAGTTTTTTTGTCGTTCTTCACTGTATACACGCAAGCGCAAAGCAACAACACTTTCGTATGCTTTGCTGGTAAACATTGAAATATTTTTTTCTTTTTTCTTTGTATGTATGTATTGGTTTTTACAACAAAAAATATTGAATAAAAATTAGTTTTTCTTTAAATGTATTGGTGTTTGCTCTTCCATAAGGAACTTTTGGGCACTCCTGCTTTATACTAATTGAATGTATTAACATAATTGCTATTATAAATTATACTGAACAGAATACGTATTTATCCAGAAGTTGCACCAAAAATATAAATTTTTCTTAAAAAATTTTCTGTCACAATTAAAAATTTGATTTTCTTAAAAATTTATCAAATTCAAAGAGAAATGTTTATTAAATTTTGTACTAAAGAAATATCACTTTCGTTGAAATCCACAAAAACGTTTTACTTATTTAAAAAAAGCTCTAAAGAAAGAGCTTTTATAAATTAAACTAACCTAAATACGTGCTTATCCAGGAATTGTACTAAAAATATATATATTTCCTTAAAAGTTTTCTGTCCATTTTCCTAAAAATTTTTTTCTTTAAAAATATTTTTTGTTGCCCTTTTCAAAAGTGAACTAAAAATTAATTTCCTTCAAAAGTTTTCTGTAAAACGTTATGATATAAAACTGTACTAAAATTATTATTATTGTTTAAGAAGTTAAAATAACAGCTTTCAGAAACTGTCTAGGAAAATATGTTGTTAAAAATACTAAAACTTTTTGTGTTTAAATTATTTACATAGCGGTGCTTTCAAAGTTGTACTAAAATCAATAAACTTTCTAAAATAGTTGAAAATAATAGGTTTTTATAAATTGTACGAAAAATATATTTAAAATTTTGTATAAACACATTTTTGTTTACTTTTTGACTAAACTTCAAAAATGTACTAAAAAAGTTTTTTCTGTTAAAGTGATTAAAAAAAAATGTTTTTTTTTTTGATAATGTATTTATTTTAATACTATTTTAAATGAGTTGTTTGTTAAAATAGCATTTGAAAATTTAAAAAGGCTCTTTTCTGTGTACTAAAATTTTTTTTCTTTCAAAATAGTGGTAATCAGAGTACAATTCCTTGAAAAAGTTATTAAGGAACAATTCTTAAAGTGTACTATAAAATAAGCTCCATTTTTCAAACATTTTACCTCTGTGAACTAAAACCAACCAATTTTTTTGTTTTGTCCCGTAATATAAATCTCTTTATTTTACTTATACAAACAAATCTCAACACAAGTGCTTCAATTAAAAAATAAAATCATAAATCAATCGAAAAATAAAAAATTTTATCTTACATTACAATATTTAATGTTCTTTTTACCCCCCCTAATTTATTCGTCGAATTTTATTTTAGCATTACGCCGAAAGAACGCCCCTACACATGCTCATATTGTGGCAAATCTTTTACACAATCGAACACATTAAAGCAGCACACGCGCATACACACAGGTGAGAAACCCTTTAGATGTGGCTATTGTGGCAGGGCGTTCACAGTCAAGGACTACTTGAACAAACATTTAACAACTCACACGGGTGAGAGAATATAATTTTTTCAAATGAAAACTCAGATAAACCCAAATTATCAATCAATCAAATCAATCAGTCAATTCAGTCAATCAATCTCAATCAACTCAGTTTCAATTTCAAATCAATCAACCAAAAAACAAATCAATCAAGTTTTTATTATTATGCAATATCAAAATTCAAAAACCAAAAAAAAAAAAAAAAATCATTAATTGCAAACTTTTTTAATAAGCACTGATATTTATATTTCGAATCAAATTTTATTGCCAATTGTTTTTAATTTTTCACCTCAAAAAAAAAAAAAAAACAAAACAAAACAAAATTATTGAAACAATTCTTTTTTATAATACATCTCATTTTGTTTAATAACATCTATTTTGGATTATGAAAAATTTCAACAACAAATTTTAAATCATTTTTTTTTAAATTCATTATCCATCTTTGTTACACTCTACCATTTTGTCACTTTGTTTAAACAAATTCATGGCGTAGTTATATAACTATTATTTTTAATTTTTTTTTTGTATGTATTAATTAATTTTGTTTTTGGCAAACAATATTTTTGTAAATCATTTTTCTCATTTCTCTATACAATTAACATGTGATAAATATTCTAGGGAACAATTACGTATTCAATTTAAATTATATATTAATAATGATATTGTTGGGTTTTAAATTAATCTTTGTTTGTATTTGAAATTTGATTTATCTAAAATATTATAAATGGAATATTTATACGCATCTCTCACCATCTCACCTCCACAACCACCACATCAAGCCTAATTTATTATATATTTCAAAAAACAAAATTTCATTCATTTTCTATAATAGCACCAATAAAGGTTTAAAAATATACAAGAAAGCTTTGGTTTTTTAGAATTGAACTTTTTCATACTTATCCGAAATTTTTTATATATATCAAAATTGTTTAAATAACTGAAAAAAAATTTAGAATCTAACAAAAATATGATAAGTTTTTAAATTTTAAATTTATAGCCATAAAAAGTTAAAGTTTTCATAGAATTTTAAAATATTTAGATTACAAGCAAAATTTCTATTAAAATCAACTTGATTTGTAACCTTTTACATTTTAAAATTTAGGGCTCTTTTTCTTACAAGGGAGGTATGTCGGCCCGAACTCACAAATTTTAATGAACTTTGGAAATGTTGTATATTAGCAAAAAAAAAAAAAAATCAACTTTAACGGTTAAAAATTCATTTGTTTTTATATGAAAATTTGTCTTTAATTTGTACACTTAGTTAAACTACTCAAGAAAAACAACATTTTGATACCCATATTGCCTATAAAGTGTATCCAGAGTTGCTACATTATTTGAATTACAGGGAAAAAAGGCTCTTCGAGAAAAGTTTCATATAAACCAAACAATTTCGAATATAAGAAAACACTCAGACACCCCCTCAATTAAATTAAAGATGAATTTCGTATCAAAACCTATAAAAAAGGCACATTTTGAACCCGACCCTCTCAGATTTTGATGAAATTTTGCATACAGCCACATTTTACCTATAAAAACACAACCTCATTTATAAAATTTGCATTTTCGAAAAATTGTGGGCGTGGCAAGGTATCGATATATTTGAAAAAATGACGGTAATAGGTACTTTTAAGCAGCGATTACTACGGAATGGCTCAACCGATTTCAAATATCTTGGTGCCATTGAAAAGGTATATAAGTCAGCTTTCGAAAATATACACTGTAAAAATTTCATTTTTTTTTGGCAAAAATAAAACTTTAAACTGGGAAACACTTCAAAGGCCAAGTGTTTTTTTCCAAAAAAAAATTTTTTTAGAAAGGTCTATTTAATATATATATGCAATTTCTAAATGAGGTTGTGTTTGTATAGGTAAAATGTAGCTGTATATCGATTTTGATATGAAATTCATCTAAATAAGCATTACTATGCATTATTTTTAGCTTGACCCATTTTTTACCATGCATGGAGACCGTGCGTATGTTTTGACAAAATTTGGTAGAAAGATACATTGGTTTCCCAGTATGCATTTTCAGTAAATTTTATAGCCTAATCGCGCCCTCCAGTGGTGGTTGAGAGAAAATATCACATTTTTGATATTAAGAACAAAAATGAATTAATTTTCAATGAAAATGAAAATGAAAATTATTCAAGTTCGATGCCATACTCTATATTTCTTCATTAGGATATTGTCCTAACAAATAATCTATAGAGTTTTTTGTTTTCAAATTTATTATTTGACCCTTTCAGGAATGTGTTGATAGATCCATTTCGGGAATTTTCTAGGTTCCCATCATCAGAACACGTTTTGAAAGCGGTAACAATCCCATGCCAAACATCAAACATTCATATTAACTAGTTTACTCACTACATGAGAACTAATATACATATGAGTTTGAAGTTAAAGATTATAACCATTGATCAAAAAATAAATTGAAAACTTGTTTGATGCGTAAGGTCCACCTCTGGTGGATATTCAATACACGTTTTTTGTTTTTCTCTCCTTTTTATATTTTGTTTAGTTTGTAAACAAAACAGGGAAAGTAAACTAGGCGGTACTTTGCCTTTTATACAAGTTTGTTATAATTTTTATTAAAAATAAAAATTATGTTTTTTTCGAACTTTAATTGTGCAATGATTTTCCGTATACTTCCATTTTTACAAAGACGGAAAAATCTAGATTAGATTAGTATATTTTTTTTTAAAAGTATATGTTGAATAAACAAATTTTTTCATTTCTAAAAGTTTCCTTATATATCTTTAGCGATACCAATAAATCGCGTTTATTACGTTAGTCTTCCTTTAATTTTTAAATATGTTTTGAAAAAAAAAACGATTTCAAAAAAGGCGAAAATTAATTTTTTTTTAAATCATGTGGTAACCCTGGAATTGCAAATTTAAACATTTTTTAAACCATGTTTGCAGACAAGACTTCAAATTTTAATATGATTTTTACAGCGTTGTTATATTCATATCAAAAGTAGTAGGCTTTTAAAAATTGAGGCGTCTTTAAAGATACATTGAAAAAAAATGGTTTAATACAACTACAATTCCTTAATAAAACGCCAGATTTAGTGTTACTCAAAACACATTTTTTTTGAATAACAAAAATACTTGAAAGTCTTTAGACATAATTTATACTCTTCAAAACATCTTTCCAAATTTGTCTATAGTTACTTTGAATAGAACGTCAGAAACCGAACAAACGTAATATGGGGTAATTTTTGACGCCACTTAGTAACGCCTAAACGTGAGATTGGGCTGCTAAAAAAAAACGAGGGTCCCTTAAATTTTTATTCCTTACAACATTTCCGAAGTTCATTAACATCTGCCGGTCCGGGTCGGGTTACTTCCCTTGTTAGACTTTTTTTCCTAACCCAGTAAAATCCAAATAACAGGTTGCAGAACAACTTGTACTGTATTACAATAAGTTCTAATTTTTTTTCTACAACCGATTTTTTTTGTATGAAGTTTGTCCTATTTACAACAGGTTCTTTACATCTAAACATGAACAGGATGCTCTAGAAACGGTTCTAGAACCAGTCATAGAACTGGTTCTGGGACAGCGAAGTCTTACATTTTGACTTCCAGGAACCTGTTCTAGTTCTATGTAACCGGTGGCTAAAGAAGCTGTTCTGGAATAGATTCTGAGGTAACCAGTTCTAAAACAATTTTCTGGGAATGTTTCGTCAGCTGTTCACTTACAAATCTTAAAAAAGCTACGAAAAATTTATTTTACAAAACTTTAAATTTCTTAGAGCTTTTTGCAGCTCAAAATCGTCTAGAGCAATTGTTAAACGAAAAATTTTAGAAAAATTCAAAATTAAAAAAAAAAACAGAATTGGAAAAAAAAAAATTCAAAAATTGTCCAAATTAAAAAAAAAATTTACAATTGAATAACAAAATTAAATCGATTTTTTTATATTTTGGTGATTTTTTTTTTTTTAATCTTTTAATTTTTTGTCTTTAAGGTACACTCATAGAAATAAACCTGTAAAAATAGCAAAAAAAGCTACTAAAAATTAGTTAAAAATTACCTTACAGAAAAACTCCTAAAATTAGTAGATTTCTTTACTTAATATCAGTAATAAAAGAATTGCAAAAATATATCTGTTGAGTTTACAAATTTTTAGTTATAATTGACCTAAATTTTAGTTAATTGAAAGTAGCAAAATAATCTGCTAAAATCAGCAAATACATTTACTAAATATTAATTGACAAACAAATCATTAAAAAATTAAAAAATTTTTAAAAATATTTTTGTAATGCGAATAAAAGTCTGCCCTTATGAAATCAGCAATCTACAAATTTGTAGCAAAAACTTCTGTTGCTTTTAGTAAAATAAACTGTTATTAGCATTCTACTATATTTGAGGTAAATATAGCAACAATTTTATTAATATTACCGTTTTTGTTTGCTATTTTGAGTCTACAAATATTTAGTAAAAGTTTTTGCTAATTTTACAGAGTAAAATGCTATTTTCAATTAACTCAAATTCACATCGAATATAACTAAAATTTTGTAAAGTTAACAGATTTATTTTTGCTGTTCTTATTTTTTTTTTTTAAAGAGAAACAACACATTTAGGAAATTCTTCCTATTAATTAATGTGTTGATTTCTTTGGAAAGGGAATAGTGAAGAGATAAAAGCTGGTGAAAGATGAAGGGCTTCAAACATGGCAACACTGTAATTGCGCGAGATGATAAGTCTTAGAACAGTTGTTGATCGCCACCTGATGTAGAGTTGACGAATTTTATTGAAGCTTTTTTTGTTTCATAGCCCTGATTTATTATTTTACTTCGGTGGGGTTAAGTGCTATGGGAACACAGAAGGTGGGCTCAGCGATACATATAAGTGATAGAAAACTCATACATATTATTTTTCTAAATTGGTGTTGTCGTCATCGGGAATCGAACCCGGGACCATCTGGGTAACAGTCCAACGCGCTAACCATTACACCACAACGCCCATATGCTAAATTTAGCAGTTTTTTTTTTTGCAAGTCCATTTTTAACTAATTTTTAGTCTGCTATTTTTACAGGTTTATTTCTATGAGTGTAACGTTAAGGTAATAACTGGAAATTTTGTGAGCACTAAATTCGTCTTCAATAATGTGTTTAATTTTTTTTTATTTCAAAATAGTACGAGTCTTAAAAGTTTGCACATGTTTTGATATGCAAGTGCTGAAAATTTGAAGGCGCTAAAAAAAATTACCCAGCTGGCAAAATTTACGATTTTTTTGTTTTAAGCAGCCCTAAAATCTTAAAAAAAAATTACCTTTTAGTTGAATTGCGAAGTCTTTTGAGTTAAGCTTTCATCATTCGCATTTTTAATATATTGAAAAATTATTGTCTTTCTTCGATGAAACGATCGGTTAAACCAATACAATTGGCTCTACGGAAGAAATATCACCAATTGCATGGTGGAAAAATATTTGTGCGTCCACGAAACTAAGCAGGGTAGAGGCTATTTGTGGAGGTTCTTACATTGACTTATTCATGCACTTCAGCTGACAGTATGTTTTATAGCACATAATTAGAATCTCTTTAATAAAGTGGTACTACGTGCTAAGGACGAAACCATCAATTCGGCTAATTCATTTGAGGAATCACCTCCCAATTCCTCTGGTATTGACCATTCTTCGCCTAACTTTACTGTTAACATTGAGCGACAGCAATTTGGTGGAAAAAGTTATTATTTTTCAACTTCTCTGTTAGCAATTTTAGCAATTTTATTTTTATTTATACAATTTATTATAAATTCCATTTAATTTTGCTGGTGTTTGTTTGCCAAATTTTATACCCACATTTTTTCTAAACACCCGGGTATTTACCAATTTTTAACCAAATTACGCATTTTACGGAATATTTACCAATTGTGTATTTACAATTTTCCCATGTCTAGATATAAAGCAAAGTTTGAACTCGAATATGTTGAAAACCATGGATGGTAACAGATTCGATGCGGGTATCGGCTGGGGTAACGTTATTTTCTTTTATTTCGGTTACGGCATTTTAGGGATAATGATATTTCAGTTATTACGGTATCGGTATTTTAGCGGTGACGGTGTTTTAGTTATTTCGGTATCGTTATTTTAAGGATAACGGTTTTACAGAATTTCAATGACTGGCTAGTTTATGATCAAACTTTGGGAAGATTTTTATCTATTAACAGCGAATTTCTTTTATCTTGAGAAATTATTTCGGTAAAGGTATTTTAAGAAAACGCCATTTCAATTATTTCGGTAACGGTATTTTAGCGATCACGGTATTTTAAGTATTTCGGTAACAGTATTTTAGGGATAGCGATATTCAGTTGAAAGGGTTTTAAATCGATAATTAAGCGGTATTGCCTGTCATCTATGTTGAAAACTTCCATTCGCTTGCGCTACCTGGGTAAATTTTTTAGCTGGCTCAAATTTCCATCATATATAGACATTTCGAAAAATGTGCAAACTTTTGGGCCTGGTACCATTTTGAAATTAATAAAAAAGTGATCCACTTTAATCTTCTATTAAACATTTACTCCCGTATTCATAAAAAGTCCAGATTTCAAATGCATTTTAGTTAAAACACATTTTAAGCCTTAAAACTGTATTCATAAACGAATAACTATTAGCTTAAAATACATATTTTAAACCACAATTAAAAAAAAAAACAATCAGTCGCCTCCCAAAATAAATTCCTGTCTCCATTGTACTCGTCTTCAAAATACAATTAATTTTTAATTTTAAAAATAAATATAGTTTACTAATTTTTACAATTTAAAAAACGGTAAAATTAGATAATTTTTGTCCCCACTTTTTAACCCTTAACTTGAGATTGTGCATTAAAAAAAATATGTATCTCATATTTTTCGCCCTCTACAACATATTTAAGTTTCATATAATTCTGCGGGTTCCCCTCTGTATAGTGTCCTTGTCAGTATAGCGGTGGGGGGGGGGGGGTTTCCTCTGAGTGTATATAATATAATTTATATTCATATGAATGTGTTTGCAGGCAATTATTTATATGTTTACAATGATTCAAATTTTCAAACTGAAACAAAGATATATTTATTACATACATATAATAAACTTATGTATATTTGCTACCAAACATATATATGTTTGGCGGTATACGGTTTTAATTTTTTCCAAAATAAATTGTATATGTTTACAGGAAAAATTATTATATTTTCTAGCAAACATGAGAAACGGAAATGCTTTCGAAACGAAAGTTTTTTCAGCGTGCACAGAAAAATAAAGTCCCAACCGAATTGAAAATTGTATTTTGGTGGTAACAAACAATAAATTCGGTAAATACAACCAAATGTGGGTTCACAATATTTTGGGCGTTGCATCTAAAATTAAGTTGTAGTAACCAAATTTTGTTGGGAAAGCCAGTATTCAGTCCTACTAACTGATTTCAGTCATAGTAACCGGATATTAGTTAATTTTTTGTGAGGAATTGATTGGTGAAGTAATATTTGCATTATATTTAACTCTTTGCTCTATAGAAACTAGGCCTGAAAATCATGATTTTTGGCAGCCTTGATGATATCCCAAAATCTAATTTTTGCAATTCCATACATAAAAATACAAAAAAATTTCAAAATAACAAAATCTTTCGTAAAATACACGAAAATTTGATCATTTTACAAAATATTTCGTTGTTTTGACATTTTTTTCGTATTTTTACCATGGATTATTATGAGTGTAGAATTGGTTTTAAATTGAAAATTTGCGGCCAACGAGGTGCCCCAACTTTTATATTTGTTTACAGTCACAATAGTTATTGGCGCCTAAAGTGGGACTGCCATTAAAAAGAAGCTGAAAATTAACAGTCATTTTTTATTGTTTTTACTCTTTTAATGTCCATTAAAAAAAATTACATTACGTACGAGTAATTAGGCCTTAAATATAAAAACATTTTTTTTTTTGAACTAGAAGTATTTAACGCATTCATTTTAATGAGATTTCAAAAACATATTTGTCTACAAAATTTGGAACTGTTTTTAAATTTTAGAAAAAATACAGAAAAAACCAAAGCTTTATGTAATTTAAATCCTTTAATTAAAAAAAAAAAAACTTGGTAACAATTAAAAACAATGCCAAGTTTTATAAAATATCATATTCGTTTTATTAAAATATTACTTTTTTCTCCAAATTTTATTATTATAGGAGAAAAACCTTTTCAATGCACCTACTGTGAAAAGGCCTTTAGTGTTAAAGACTACTTAACCAAACATATACGCACACACACCGGTGAAAAACCCTATACATGTCCATATTGTGAAAAACGATTTACACAACGCAGTGCTCTAACGGTTCACACCACCAAATTGCATCCACTCTAGGAAAGGCCTAATGGTACAGATCGTAGAGGTGGAGGAGGAGGATTGGGAGAAGTTGATGTAGAAGAAGAACAACATAGAGAAGAACGACAATTAATGGCCAATCAAACAATGGATAGTGGAACTCAAACAACGCTATAAAAATAATAATGAAGGGAACAAAATGAATAAATGGCCATTTATTGGAAATAGTGTAATATTTTTAAAAATAAGACGAGAAAATATGAAAAAAGGGAGTAATTTTAAAAATAACGCTTTTTTGTTAATTAGTCGAAGTTAAAAACAAACAAACAAAAAAAAAAAAACAAAAATCGATCCCCCCCTTCGTTAGCTAAGAAAAAACAAAAACTACAACAATCATAAGGGTTTCTCTTTAAATTTTTTTTATTCTTGAGAAACCCTTAATAATTTAGACTTCACTCGTATATTATAAGCATTATTTAAAAAAAAATCGTTTAATTTTCTCTTAATCTAGCTAAAAACCAGCAACAAATAATGATATTTTTTAACTCAAAGTAATAATTGTATTTTTTTATTTTGTTTTTTTTTATAATTTATTTATTTTTTCTGTTTTTTAATTCTTGTTTTTTTTGTAGTCAACTTTTTTTATTTTTGTAATTGTTAAACATTATAATATTTTAGTGTTTTCTAGTTTTCTTTTTGTAAATTTTTTTTATTAAAAATAATGTTGTTTCTCTAATTTTATTGTTTTTATATAATATTTTTTTTAAGAAAATGTGCCTCTAGTTTCTTTTTTCTTTTTAATATTAATGAAACGAAAAGATGATTTTAAAAATATGAATGATTTTGAAAGTTTTCGAAACAAAAAAAAAAAAAAACAAATTTGCTTTATTTTTTTTTATTTTCTATAAGAAAGTGTTAAGTCTCAACAGAGCAGGATCTCGGTTGGTTTTTTTACAACAATTTATTTTATTATTATTATATATATAATATATTTTTATTTCTTGTAATGCTTTTTTTAAATTATTAATTAATTCTGTAATTATTTTTAAAAAATTCTTTTTATTTTTTTTGTTTATAAATTACTAAAATTATATATATTGTTTTTTATTTTATTCTAATAAGGGATTAATATTTTAATGTAGATTTTTTTTATCTTCGATAATGTTATAAATTGTGTTAATTTACACTTGAAGAAAATATAATGACATTTTTATAAATTGTACTTTAATTATTAACTTTCAGAGATGCATAACTTATTGGCGCCCAATATTGGACCGCAAATTATAAATATTTGAAAAATGTATGTTTAGTTAAGGTGGGTTGGACAAGCACAGACGCAAGTCCATGGCGCTAAGACTATATTTTGTCCTTTAAACAAAGACAAAAAAAAAAATAGTAAAGATGAGAAAAAAAGCAGAAGAGAAAAATATAAAGAAACATTTAGGAGTTTCTGCCTAGAATTTCTCAGTCTTCCTTTTGAATCGGAGAAAATCAGGCAGGGGAAGTTTATGAACTTATTACATAAACAATACGTCATAACCCATAATGCGCTGTCTGGTCCTATAGAAAGCTGGACAGTAACAGACATAATCCATACCTTCTATCGAATTTGATACAGGGCATCATCATATCCAGAGGCATTCGGAACATCGGATAAAGTTCCGGAAGCATCCCAACGTTAAGATCATGCACTGTGTTACAGTGCATTAGCCAGGATAAATTCTTGCGGAGCCTACATACCGCCTTCATTGCCTAGCCCCGTACATCGTGGTACAGCGGTAACATCAAAAGCATCCCAGGTTTGGTACTCATACAACGTAACATCAAAAGCATCCCAGGTTTGGTACTCATAGCACCTTTAACTCCCAGAGCAGGAGCTCTTTGTTGTCTGTTTAGTCTGGCCCGAAAGGTTTTTACCATTGTCCTAGACCTCCAGACTACAGATGGATATGTCACGTTGGGTCTAATAACTGCAAGGTACAACCAGTGTACCCCTGCAGGTTTCATACCCCAATTCTTCCCTTGAGACATCTTCAGTTCTACATGCCTAACCCACATCAGCTTACTATGCAAGGTCACACTTAGATATTTATATATTTAATCTATGTAGACAGTTGCAGAGTAACCCCCTTTAACAGTGCAAGTCTAAGACCCCTATGTTTGGGGACAACACAAGTGTTGTCTGGCTAGCATTAACAGACTGCCCTTGGCTGTTGCACCAGCTATCCATTAGGCTCACAACAGCTTACATTTTACTGCAAACGTTTCCAGTGATCTGCCAGACACCAAATTACTAACATCATCCTTTAGCCTGTATACCATTCAGAAGCCTGTATATGCACACTTAAAGCTTGAATCTCCAACAAAAGTGAGTCGACCATAAAACACCACATCTGAGGGAAGAGTACACTCCCTTGAGGGCATCATCTTCTGACCTCCACAGTGACCTTTGGGACCCACAGACTTTCAACAGCCTTTTGGATAACAAAGTAAATCCACTAAACTAGAACCGGTTCCACTCCTTGCGCTTTGGCTGAAGACCTCATCGTCAAAAGCCTTTATTTATCCACAAAAACACCCAGCGTGTATTCCTTTTCGTCCAGTCCCATCTAGATTTTAAAAACAAGATCGTGAAGAGCTGACTCACAGGACCTGCCACTTTGATAAGCATTTTGTTGACAATCTAGAAGGCTTCGGAGTAATATTTCTGACCAAATGAATTTCTCCACCATTCGTTCAAGACTTTTCAGCAGAAAGGATGACAATCTGCATCTGAAACTTTCGCATCGAAAAAAGTTTCACAAAAAATTTGTAAAATACAACAATGCTCTGTTTTACATAGTGTGAGTTGCAGACAATAAAACAAAAGTCATTCAAAAAAGCTAATCAAACGCTGCATTCACGTTAAAATCCATTTGCAAGATCTGAAAAGCTTTGATCTAAAAATGCAGTCAACTTTATCATCTCTTAACTCACCCTGTAAAATGCAGGGTGGCCACATATTTCTTGAAACAAGGCACTGATCGGTCTAAAATTTTTCTCCAAAATATCTTCCTTCCCAGGTTTGGCAATGTAAACCACCTAGACATCGCACCAGGATGACGGAACATATCTATGGGATAAACTGGCCAAAAATACCGGTCTAAGGGTTCTTACCAGGATATCCCCGCTACTCATAAGTATGATGGGATATATCATCTGGGCCTGGAGATGTAAAGTGACTAAAGGAAGAATTGCATATTCAATCGATTTC
The DNA here is from genome assembly GCA_021234595.1 of Delia radicum. Taxonomy (NCBI): domain Eukaryota; kingdom Metazoa; phylum Arthropoda; class Insecta; order Diptera; family Anthomyiidae; genus Delia; species Delia radicum. Next base: position 49,340,493 of record CM037854.1, read on the forward strand.
TGCGTAACTATCCTAGATGCTATATACCGGTCACTCTGAGTTGTACCAGCAACTGGTAGTTCAATATCATCCATTACCACCGTCACCGTTTGCATCCCTGAAAGTGCGTAGACAATAGAATATAATTGACTCCCGGTTGGTTGTTCGTAAAAGTACCATAAGGTTTTCTGAGATAGTCAAGCTTCGCTGTATTATCTTTCTGAAATATCTTGCAGAATCTAATAGTCTCTCTCACTCCATTTACCTACTCACAAAAAGCCCTATAAGAGTCCAATTTAGCATGCCGCAACTATTTTTTTGTATAAGATAATTGTTCTAGTCAGCGTTCTTTAGAGGTTTAAAAGCTGTAGTCCTGGAACTTTTCCTAAGCTTTCGCAGCTCCACAACAGGGAACTGAGAATCCCGGTCTGTATTGCTCTTGCAAACCAAAGCCTTATAGCAATCAACCAAAATTAAATTTTTTGTATGTAAATAATAGCTAAAGTTTTTTTTTTCAAAAAATCGAGAAAGTCAGATGGCATTTGGCAGCAAAAGCAAAATTTAATTTTACATACATACAAAGATTCGATTTATGCATGTTGTTCGATTTATTCATTTGCATCAAAAATGCATGTTTTTAATATGTATTTTGTTTTGCATGAGCGCAAAAGAGGACAACCATATGAAACGAATGCTTTTTGAATGGGAGAAAACCGATAACAACTTTCAAAATAACACACTTTTGGGATTTTTAACATTTTAATCGCGAAAAAATAGCAAGTTTTTCAAAAACTAAATATGGAGACGTGTTAAGGGCTCCATTAAGTATGTGTGTACAAAAAAATTTGAAGACCATCGGTCAATTTCAATGTGGAAGTATCAAAGAAATCATTTTGATTTGTATTCAATACTAATTAATGTGCATATTTTGCATTTCACCTTATTTTTCATAGAAATTGTTTTTGTAAGAAAAACAATTGAAATAACGCAATCCTCATCTGGGTGATATATGTACCAAATATCTACGGCCATAAGACAAAATTTGTATGTAAATATTTGTAATTTATAACAAAAGTGGCGCCCAACGTGGGTGTCACAATATATAACTTGGTTTTTTCTTTATAGTTTTAATAACAATTTATAACAGTTAAAAATCCAGATGATCTACATTATTTTTGTTAATCCCATAATCTTTAATATTTACTAAAGCATGATGTCTAAAATTTAATTATTATTATTTTTTTTTAAATAAAATCAAACCAAATGTTTTAAAATTTATACAAATCTGAAACAAAAATTTGAATAATAAAAGCAAAAACAAATCAAAGCTAAAATTTTTAAAATAAATTAATTGCATTTTTTTATAAATCATATTAAAATTTAAGTAACTCTTTTATAACTTATTATTTTTATTATTATTTTTTTAATTCAATAAAATGAAAAAGAACTTAACAGCTTTATAATAATAATAATAATAATGCAATTTGAAAAGAAAATACACACTATTTTTCGCTTTTATTAACCAAGAAATTAAGAAATATATTTAAAATTAAACCAATGATAAACAAAATAGTGAATATAACAAAAAAAAAAAAAAAGAAAAGAAAACGGTGTTTAAACACTGAGATATTTAAGATGACAAAGAAACTGGCAAAGATAGACTTTTACAAGGGAAACACTGTGTTTTGTTTAATCCCTTGGGGGGACGCACTTAAACCACTGAAGATTTTTTGAAGACACTTCTTGGATGCTTGGGTGATCTTCAAATGCTAGCCCATGGGCGGCTCTCTCACACATACGTGAGCACACAAAAAAAGAACGTGTTGCTACACTGATAAAATTTTTGTTTGTACTTTTAATGAATAAATTTCATAAAATTGGATTTAATAAATAATTTTCATTACATAAGTGAAAAATTCATTAATTAAATAATATTTTCATTAGATATGTTTGGCTTTTTCTTACAATTTGCTATAATTTTTATTATGAAACCTTTTATTGCGGACATTCCAATGAAAAAAATTCATTATGTTAATGACAATTAATTAATACAACAACACAAATTCAATCAGTGTAGCTTTAGGTTAGGTCGGAGTGGTAGCCGGCTCCGTGAGCACCAGCACACTTAGACTCTGAGGTCCGTTGTGATGCCACGGGACTGACGAATTACCGATCAGACTCCACCGTGTAGCTTTACAATGAACGAAATGTTAAATAAAAAATATGATTTATAATTTATTTTAGTGCATTGAGAGAGGGTAAGCTGCCGCTCACATACACAAACACAAAATTGAGGTTGAATGTGTTTACCGATGCCTGGTATATGACCAAAAACAAAGTTAATGCTGTTGTTGGCGGTTTACTGCTCCATATAACTGAGAAATATAGTCCATTGGTCCTGAATGGGTTAAGACTGTCAACAATGTTGACTCAACATTCTTAATTTTGTGTTTCGTCTTAAATTATGCCTAATCCAAATATAATAACCTTTTTTTATAAACTAAAACCAGATTTTTAAAATTAAACAACTAACATCAAATTTTGACTTTGGCTCTGAGTGTCAATCACAAAATAGTTTTGTTAAAATCGTCCTGCTGCCTTTCCTAAAATAGCAAACAGTAAACATGGTTCATATATCATCCATTAGCCCATAAAGTGTTAAATATATTTCTACGTAAAATACTTGAAATTTTATCACATTTAAAATTTTTATTTTGAATGTGATCCATGTTGACTATTTTTCCGGAAAATTCGTCGTATTGTAAGAGAAAATCAACAGGGAAATTTTGCAAACTTACAGCATTAGTTAGCAAATATTTTATTTTTTAAAATATATTTCATTTATGGTTACTTCGATCTCAAATGATCTGTCAAAATAAAATATTTATTTCAAGGGTTTATTTTGGAAGTAGGCATTTTTTAAAACGGCACTAAAACAAGTTTGACAGTATAATCTACTGAAAATAACAGTTAAAACAACTGTAAAGTTAAAAAGGGACAATGGTAACTATAATTAAAATAACTAAAAATTAAGTTATATTTAACTGTAGAAAAACAACTAACAAATGCAATAAATATAATTAACAATGGCGTAATAATAACTGACAATTTTTTACTAAAACAATTTTGAAACAACTGTAAAAATTTGTTAAAATTGCTGTTTTTTAACCGTTATTTTTTAGTATTTTAAAAATATTTTTTATAAGAAAAAAATTTGTATCTCCTACATCCTACTTAAAATGCAAATTCAAAATTCCAGATATGACGTTTTTATGCATTGGAGATACTATGAACTTTTTTATTATTATTTGCAAACTATGAACATATCAAAAATAATTTTTTTAAATTGTTTATTAAAATACTCATATAACTGCTTTAAAAATACAGTATTTTTATTTAGTTCTTTTTTTTTAATAACTCAATAGTTATTTTATATTATTTCATAGAAAAACAACTGTAATTGCAGTTAAAACTAACTAAAACTAATTACTACACAGACAACTGTCAGGTAGTTACCGTAAATTTTTTTTGAGTGTGTGATATAAAGGTGAATTATCGTCTTAAGTTGTTTTTATCAAAAAGTTTCTTTAAGAGACTTTGTTTTTGATAGAAATAACACTTCAAGAAGTTTTTAAAAGTTCGAAATCTAACAAAAAATTTCTTACGTTTTTTTTTTTTTTAAAATAAAACTACTTTTGTCAAAAGTTCATAGGAATTTATTTATGCTTAAAACATAGATTACATAGATCTCCAACTTTTTGACATTAGCTGTCAATGCACGTAACTCCTTAGAATGTGTTGGACATACATCGTATTCCTATAGAAAAAAATATTTAAATGTGTATGAAAAAATGTGTTTGTTGCTAAAAGAAGAAAAGGAGTTTGATATCTATGTCATCTATGGCTTAAGAAGTTAGCATGTATGGCGAAAATCTCTGTTTTTTTTGTGTTCTAAAAACCGAGTTCACATAAAATTAAACACAGAAATTTGTGTGAAAACAAAAAAATTTTATGTGGATTCAAAATTAAGCTTGGCAGATCTACAATAGTAGTATTATACATTTTTAATGAATAAGAATTGAAGAGCTTATTGTAAAAACTTGATAAGCCACATTTACAATTTTGTAGTTTTCGCTGTTTTCTGGACATCCGTTGATTAAATATTGAATGAATTCTTTCTTAAACACTTGTCCCACTTATATAAAGTATAAAAGGCCTGCCGTAGCCATATTTCCTAAATTTATTCACCATTTAAGAGGCGGAAACTAACCAAAAATCAAATGTGGCTTATCAAGTTTTTACAATAAGCCCTTCAATTGTAAATCAAAAACTACTTAAAAAATCTCAGTGTCAAAATTGTTTTAACATTCTAGATTTGTACTGCTGATTCAGCATAACCTTTTGAGGCCCAAGCTGCATGCAAAAAGTTCTTGATTTTTTAAGTTTAACGTAAAATATATTAATATACAATTACTTTCACAAGCCGGTGACAACACAAAAGTTGTACAAAAAACATATACGAAAATGTTGGTTTATTTTTTTTATGTCATACAACAATTGTACTTTTTAGTATAATTTTCTTTACATTCCGCGACATCTACTTCATTCTGCTTATATCTTTCAATCTGATGGTCGTCCACACTATTAGCAAAATAAATTAGTAAAACATTAGTTCACAAAAGTTAGGTGCTGAATAAGTACAACTAAAGTTTTAGCTGAAAATATAATTTCAGAAAAAAATTTGCTGAAAAATAGTATACTTGATGTACAAGATGTTTTTCTAACTTTTCTACTAACTTATTATTTTGAGTGCAATAGAACTTTTTTCATCTCAATAAAATATTTGCTGTTTTAGGAGAAAACATCAAAGCTCACAATACTCAGCTGAGCTTGGGTCTCAAAAAGGATAACGAAATTTTTCGACTAAAATTTGTCAATGCTAAATTTATAGTGCACAGTGAACTCACGATTTGGCGAGCTACGGTGAATAAGGTAAGAATTATATATTTGTTGTAGTTCAATTGACTAATATTTCAGTCATTTTCTACTATTAGAGCTAGTTAAAATATTAAAAAAATTCTGTATCATTTAAAAAAAATTCTGATATTTAAATGCTTGTTATTCGTGTAGTCGACAGTAATACACTCAGAAAATTATGTATGTAGAATCAACTGTAAATGATAGTTAAAATAATTGCAATTGCAGTTGAAAAGTGTACAATACATTTTCATTTCAATCAACTGCAATGTGTTGTAGTTATTTTTAACTGTTAGAAATTATTTGTCGAAACAATTACCAATGCAATTAAAACGACAATACCAACATAACAAAAAAAAATTAATAAGTAACAATTTTTTTGTAAATATTCTTAATCTGATTTTATTTTTTAATAAACACACTATTGTAAAATTACATCACTTTAAATATTCACGTTTCACTGTGTTTATACAAATTATTCTTTCCACATGTCTGTCTTTAAGAGATGTTACACTGTTTCTTTAATTTCTTTTCGTCACATTGAATTGAATTAATGTATACATATTACAGAGCTACAAGAAAAATGCCCCATTTAATAATATTTAAGTAAATACATTTATTTTTTATTACAAATCTTACCTTAATATTTTATTTATTCAATAAAAATTACAGCAAAGGAGTTTTCTTTTCTTGACTTACATTAAGAAACAAAAATTATTCTTATATTCGTTTACTAGAAAATCGTTGCACGCACGTTTAATGTTACCACAATGCAGTAGTTTTGGTAAGTTGCTAAAAAAACAACCGTCGAAAACATTGAAAATTATTTTTCTATGTAAAACAACAGCAATTGCAATTATAATAACTACAACTGCATCACTACACAAGCAACTGTCATGTAGTAAACACAGAACTTTTCTGAGTGAAGAGAGGTAGCTTTATACTCCGAACTTCCGAGTTCAAATCCCAGAAAAGAAAAAAAAAAAAAACAACTAGCAAATGCAGTAAAAAAACTAACAATGCCGTAAAAAAAACTTACAATTTTTTAATACAAAAATTTTAAAACAACTGAAAAAATTTACAAAACCTACTACTGTTTTTTAACAGTTATTTTTTGATATTTTAAAAATGTATTAAAAAAAATGTTTTTTTTTTGTTTTTCACAAACAATTTTATTTCCTACAACAGCCTATTTAAAATTTAGTGTAGAAAGAGAATAACAGCTCGTCGTTTATTTCTATACAAATTGACATTTTAAAAGCGTCGAGTAATCAGTGTTGAGACAACAGAAATTCAAAGTTACACATAATGGGAGGCAAAATTACACAAAAATTCCAATTTACACTTGCAGTTAAAAATCATTACAAATTTTATGTTCTCTGAGTCTGATGTTTTGCTTTTGGAAATTTTTTGTGTAGTTTCTACAAGAAAAAATCCTTGGAATTAAAGGTTATGAATATAAGACTGTTCCTAAGGAAAGAACGCAGATATCTTAAAGGTTTATTTTATAGGAAAAAGTTTTTTGAATCTGGAAATGAAATTGTTTTCACACATGGGCTTTGAATTAAAAAAAAAAAATCATCAGAATTTAACTGATTCTCTATATATAAAAACACGCCTACATCAGGACACGCCTACATCAGATTGTTTTTCACAATTTGTTAAATAAGTTTTGGGACTTTAGCACATTTAATTACTATAAATAAAAAAAATTCCTTGATGTTTTTAAGATTTCTACAATAAAATGTTTTTACCATTAGAATGGTAGTTTTATTTAAAATAGTCCTTAGCATGTACGGGGTTTTCTAAAAAACATTTTTAGAGTCTAGCAGTTCTCTTAATGGATATATTTCTTAAAATATTTCTAACAAAAACTTTTTAGTGCCTCAGAATCTAGAATTTAGTTAAAATAATCAATAATTTACACAAATTACACAAGGACTGCAAAGCAAGTCAAAATTACACGCAATTTATGTATTTTCACAAGAAGAGGCAATACTGCGAGTAATGCAGTTGTGCAATAAAGGGTCCGCCAAATAACTTTTTTTTTTTTTTGAAAATGCTATAAAAAAAACTAATAAATATTTTCTCAAATTTCTTTTTTTACAATCCTTCCGGTTAATAATGGAAAATAATTTCATTCAAATGGCTGCCTCGGCTGGCCATGCAGTAGCCTACACGATCGGTCCAATTTTTAAGCACATTATCGATTGTGTGCAGCTGTATTTCCTCCTCTTCAATTTTTGTGAACAAAAATTCGTTCAACATGGCCCGATAACGATCGTCATTTTCGAAGAAAATTGGCCCAATTATGCGTCTGGACCAAAATCCGCACCAAACAGTGACTCATTTTGGGTGTATCGGTACACATTCTGCAACATTACCATGATTTTCAAAGTAATGTCACAATATTTCCCAGCGTTGTTCAAGCGTATACACAACCATATTCGTTCAGTGGAAGGATAAAACTAATTATCTGTCAAATCAGACTTGAGCTAAGTGTTACCATTCACGAAATAAGCACTGGTTGTTAAAAAAACGTTAGATGGCGGACCCTTTAGAAACAAATTAAAAATTACACATAAATTACATATGTACTACACAAGCAATTCAAAATTGCACGCAATTTGTGTAATTACACAAGAAGTGGCTACACTGCGAGTAATACAGTAGTGAAATACAATCTATTTTATTTTCACAGCGTTTTTTCTTATTCTCTCATTTTTTTTGTAGCCTATTTATTAACAGTTTTGCCGCGATTTAACAATATTTTGTAAACGAACAACATGTGATCTTAGTGTTCTAGCAGATGTACAATATAATATAAACCAACTTAATATATTCGAATCCAATATTCGAAATCAGCCTTTGCAGTCACTGTCGAACTTGTTATTTTGGGAGCATTTTTTCTCGCAGAGCCAATCGTAGGCCATGCTCGTACTCTAGGCCGTTACTTAAAGTCAACATTCCAAACGGTACTCCAGTTATTACATTTAAACAAAATAGTATAAAAAAATTTGTAAAACGTTTTATATTTTACATTTTTATATTTTTTTTTTTTATATTTTACAGTTTTTCTACCAATTTTTAGTACAAAATAATATTTTGGTAAAAAATTTTTCTTTTCTCAAGATAAATTTTCAAATAAAATTTTTTTTTACTAATTTTCGTTGCTGGTTTTAGCGAAATATTTTACTAATATTTGAAATCCTAGGTGCTAAAATTACAAACTTTTTTACTAATTTTATTTTTTTTATAGTTAAGAGCAAAGCATTTTTTCATTTAATAATGCAATACATATATAAAGAAATACCAAAGGATATTGCACTCATAGAAATAAACCTGTACAAATAGCAGAAAAAGCTACTAAAATAAGTTACAAATGACGTTTCAGAAAATACTGCTAAAATGAGCAACAATTTTTTCGCTTAATATTATCGCTTTAATGGCACGTCATAGAGCAGCTGGACATTTTTCAATCAAACTTTGCAGATATATAGAACCATGCTTCATTAAGAAATTTTTGTAATTTTGTTTGCCTTATAGCGCCCTATGGAGGAAATATTAGCAACCAAAGTTGAAATTTTGACAGCATATAAATGCTAGACGGTTTAAGATTTATTAAAAATAGCTGACCAGGCAAACGTTGTTTTGCCTTCAAATTTTAATTGTAATTAATTCTTTAAATGAAGAAATTTCTTTTACGACTACATACTAATATTTGTAATTGATGGACTCGTACAAAATTTGTAGGCTATATAGCTATTATAGAACCCTAGATATTTAATATTAATATTAATTTTGTATATGAGCTAAATAATCACTTTGTATGGGAGCTGCCACGCCCACTGGTATGATCTCGCCCAATTTTCCCATGACTATTCATAATAAAATCAACGTGCACAAATTTTTAAGACTCTGGCTATTATAGAACTGTAGATATATGATATTAAATATTTACTTTGTATGGGAGATGACACGCCCACTGGTCCGATCACGCCCATTTTTAACATGACTATTCACATTAACAAATAATCAACGTGCACAAATTTCTAAGACTATGGCTATTATAGTACTGTAGATATATGATATTATCACATATCTACAGTACTACTATACCACTACTATACCACTCCCACTGGAGTGGGCGATCCCGCCCATTTTTTTCCTGATTATTCAAATCAGTTACATGGGATACTGCATTCAAAACTCTTGCTATCACAATAGTCAAGATATATGATGTTATTCAATTTATGTGGGAGGGGCCACGCCTTGAAATATATATAGCCGAAAACCTAATTTTGACTATAACCTTTCAAATGAAACCGGTTTGGGCCAAATCGGTTGTATAGTTTTAGAGTCTTTAGAGGACAAACATACAAACATTGTATTTTATATACATATATAGATTTATGTTTTGTATTATTTTATCTTTATTCAAAAATATATGAAAAATTTATTTTTTAAAGTTAACCGATTTGTAAAACTGTTTGTAAAAAGATCGTGGTTTTTTTACCATTTTTTAAAATTGCCATATGGCAACCCTTACGATATAATTTGTATAAGCTTAGTAGTATTTTGATAAAAGCCATCCATTATATATGTTTTGAGTGAAAATGGAATTAATTTTGGAATAGTTAAGACTTTGTGTATCGTCCGATCGGTCAGATTTTCAAAAATCATATGCAATTGATGAACTAATTTATCAAAATTTAAAAGATTATCCTTTTTTATTTTTTTAATAATTTTTGAAAAAAGTAAATAAAGCCATTTCAAAATATATTTTAATATTTTTTTTTAAATATTTTCAAATATAATTTTATCCGCAAAATAAGTTAAAAAAAATCGTTTGAGTCAATGCAATCTCAAAAATTTAAATATTTTTTATTTTGACCTAATCTATTGAAACGGAGTATACCAATGGATTCTACGATACAAAACTAAGTTTAAGTGTACCAATGTTTCGGGGTGTAATTTCAAAAGTTGTAGTTTTACTTACAGTGTAAATATAGACATGTTTTGCCGAAATTGGCTAAATGGTCTGCTGGCCTAAACATAGTTAACTTTTCTCTAAAATTTAATTTAACTTACAGACTTTTTTATTTAAGTGTACGTTTTTATGCAGATACAATGAAATTTTCAATTTTTTTTCAAACTTTGACGAATACATCAGTAATACACACTAAAAAGTTTTACGGCTACTACATGACATATGTTTTCGTAGTAATCAGTAGTTGTTGTTTTTAACTGTAATTACAGCTGTTTTTCTAAAAAAATAATACAAAACCACTATTATGACAGTAATTAAAAAAACTGAACAAAATACTGTGAGGTTACCTCGTAATTCGATTCGAAAAAAGTTTTCAAATTCGGAAATCTTGTACCTATCGTAAAAAGAAAATCTTTCAAAAAAATCTTACTTTTTAAATTTTTATAAGCGATGCCTACACTCAAAAAAAAGTGATTAAAGTCAGCAAAACATTTTGCTGAGTCAGCAAAATTTTAGTTAGGAGGGTGCTTGCAAAAAAATTGCTAATGGTAGCAAAATCTTTTGCTGAAAATCAGCTAGCAGATTTTTAGCAACAAAATTAGTAAGATTCAGCAAAAGTTTCGCTAACACTTAGTGCATTAGAAATTAAAAAAACCCTTGCTAAAAAGTAATAAATTTTTTTGCTGAAAATTAGTAAACTGAAAAAACTCAAAAAAATTGTAGAAAAATTATACTTTAGTTATTTTATTTGCTGAAAATCATAAAACATATTTTTCTGATTCTTTTAAAAATAATTCACAATACGTTACAAAACCTAAAAATGTCCATGGACGACATGAATTAATGTAATATCCAAAAAAAAAATAGAAATAATTATATACAACATAAACAAAATTATCCTTCAACTACTTACATCAATGGCTGTCTAAATAATGCTATCTTTTATAGAAACGAAACGAAAAAATAAAATATAACACCTACAACCCCTTTTTTTGCAATAAGAAAAAGGAAACATACAAATATACCAAAGATATGTGTCTTTGTCTTTCGCTTTAGTCTGTCTACCTGCTGTATATTTTTTTGCAATTTGACGACGCTAGATAGATTATTAATCTCTATCAACTTTTAGTTTACAAATACACATTTAATCTTTATTAAATTTAAATAATTTATTTTGTCTTTTATTTAATTAATAGACAATTACTTTCACACGTTGGTGACACTGCAAAATTTAAGTTGTTTCAATCAACAATTTTGTTTTATGTATGAAAAACAGATATGTCTTACTAGACATATCATTTTCCTCGTCACTACTACATCTTGACATGCCGCGACATCTAATTCATTCTGCGTTTATCCTTTAATCTGGTTGTCGTACACACTATTAATGTGCTAATCAGCACAATTTTTTTAGCAAAATAAATTAGTAAAACATTAGTAAAAAATTGGTTCAAAACAGTTAAATGCTGAATAAGTATAACAAAAATTTTAGCTGACTACATAATTTTAGCAAAAAATTTGCTGATAAATAGTATACCTGATTTACAAGACGTTTAATTAACTTTTCTACTAACATATTTTTTTGAGTGTAAGAGTTAGAACCATAAAATAGAAAAAAATGCAATTTTTATTCAGTTTTTTTTTTTTACAATATGTGCAAGATTAACGTTTTGGAATTTTTTTCCGAATCGAGTTACGCGGTAACCCCCCTGTACTTTTATAACAGTTGTTGAAGCAGTTATTTTAGTAAGTAATAGTGGTCTTTTAATATCATTTTTAATTGAAAATAAGACTTAAAAATGTGTTCGACATTGGACATTGAAGATTTTTTATTTTTTTTGAAAAAAACTTGAATATTCTACATGATTCGTTTTCGAAAATTTTGCGTTTTGAAAACGACTCGAAAGCCAGCACATAGACGTATGTTGAGTTTTTAAAAATTCTCGTTTAATTTATATTTGTTATTATTGATATGTTCATAGTTTGGAAATACAAATTAGAAAATTTAATTGTATCTCCAACGCATAAAACGTCATAAATGGGATACGGTTAGGAACAGAGATCCTAACAGTTATGAATTTAATTTTAAAAAATCACAAAGTAGATTTTTTTTGCTTTTTAAATAAAACGCTTATTATTAATTTTATTTTTGATTTTTAGAATTACTGTTAAAAAATACCGGTTATTTTGATATGTTTCAAATTGATGTATGAAAAATCTACAAGTTAATATAGATCCAGTGATTTTTCAGTAATCTTCAGCGAACGCGATTTTCCGTGATAACGTGTTTTCAATAAGAAAAAACAAGCAATTTGAAAGAAGGCGCCGATTTTCTAAAATATTAAACAACATTTGTGGACGTCCTACGTAAACAAGCTAGAAAGAGATATTTATATTTTGTGAGAGTGTGAAAACAAGTAAATTTTACTAAAAATATTATGTTTTACTGTACACCATTGTTGCCATATTCTGAATGTGTTTGGGTGCTAGATTTAAAAAAAGTGCTTGAAAGTGCTTGAAAGTGTAGATTGTAAACGACAGCTTAAATGCTCGTTCTGAACGAATATTTTTTAATAAATCAAAAAATTTAAAAACTTTCAGATAATTTAACGACATTGTTATTTATTTTTACTCTTTTGCATTTGATAATTATTAATATATGTTGTAAAGGCTTAACAATTTGTGAATGATAAATGATATCTTTCAAATGCCTCCGCATGCTCGCTTACTTACAAATGCCGACTCTGGTGTGCGCATTTTGGTCTGGTGGTGTCATTGGGCCATCTTTCTTTCAAAGTGCGCTTACCGTCAATGTTGACATGTTCAATATCAACAATAGGCAAAAAACAAAAGTTGTCCACATGTCCCGATATCGTAATCCGTTCACGGTAAGCGCATTTCCAGCTGCATTTTCTAAGAAAATGGTCCGACAACACCACCAGACTAAAATGCACACAAAATCGAAGTGTCGTCAGATTATTATTGGTTTGACCTATACACCAAAATGTCGAATTCAAGAAAAACGATAAAGTCTGAATGATAAATATTTGTTTTTGTTTCTCCCATTAATTGCGGTATATATTCTAAACAAAACTACAAATTTTTACTTTTTTTATATTAATTAAATCAAAAGTTATTATGTTTTTGCCAAAAATAAATATTCTTGTTTTGTGCTCCACATCAATTTTTTTTTGTGATATGATTTTCTATACTGCACGTTTATACACTTTGAAGCCTAATAGCAGTTCGCTTTTTTATTTTGATTTTTCATTCGTAGTTTTGGTCATGCAGCCAAACAATATTGATATAAATTTTTAAACTTTTGTATGCAGTATGTCAATAGCAGCAAAATCATAATGAATTTTTTTTTTTATTTATGTATACAAAATTTACTCCATGTGCCAAATAATGGTCAATGCATCAAACCAAGGTTTAGTAAACGTTCAAATTGCTGATATAATGCAAAGTCGATTCTGAATATATCAGATCTAATACAAGATATCGTGAAACTGGTTTCGAAATTAGAAAGAAGATATTTGCAATTTATATATAATTCATTTCTAACTCAATGTTTTCAAAAATGATTAGTGGGTCAAACTAATAGTAAGTTGACAGTGTGTAAGCGTGCACGCGGGGGACATTTGGAAGATATCATTTATCATCAAGGTGGGTCACCGAAACGAATAACGGTATAGGTATCGGTATTGGTATCGAATTTTTGTTTTTTCCGGTATTTTTATCGGTATTACATTCGTATTGGTATCGGTATAATTAGTATTTTCAATTATTCGACCTTTGCTGTTAACCGGTTAAGGCATTATTCGAAAAGTTGCTTCAATTGATTAACCGCTTAATCGGGTCAATTAAAAGACAAAATTGGCGATTAATAGTTTAAAATGTATTTCTTTGGTTTTTTTTATCAATAAAAATACAAAGAACTGTTTTTTTTTTTGTTTAATATCAAGTAAAGTTGGTTTAAAAAGTGCATGTTGAGAATTTTTTAAAGCATCCGGCGATTTTTTAATGAAAAATGCCTTAGAATCTTGGGATCGTATATTTAAATAATCTAATTCTACAATCATAGTTAACCTTAAAATACTTTTTTTTGTCGTTTTTTTCAAGTTTTCGATTTAAAATTTATATAGAATTTTGTTTTCGACTTGAAAAAACAAAAATACGAATTTTGGGGTTCAGTGTGAATGAAGTTTAAGGGCTGTTAAAAAACTAAAGTTTATCAGCAGGGCAAGTTTTTTTTTTTGGCATTGCCATTAAATGACACTTTTCCAATAATTTTTTAAAAATTATATTTTTTGAATCCTTACCATAAAATCACATTTTTGGAAAATTTTTTAGACCCTTCGTTAAAAAATTCTGTTAAATATAGTTGAATCTAAAAATTAGATGTTTGTAAAAAAATAAATTTCTAAATATTTTCTTCCAAAGCAACGAAATTTTAAACTTTTAAGATCATTCTTATTTACAACGATAACAGTTTAGCACTTTAACTGCAAATTTCTTCATTATTGTTTTCAATTGAAAATATTATGCAAAAAAACTGTTTTAAGCAATTTTTAGAATTTTCATGCCGAACTTGAAACATCCTGTAGTTGTATTTTTATTTTTCACAGAAAAACAACTGTAATCGCAGTTAAAAACAACAACTACTGATTACTGCACAAACAACTGTCATGTAGTATATAGTAAATGTCAAAATTTTTTTAGTTTACTATTTGTTAGTTACTTTTTAACAGTTAACAATTACTGAATTTTGATTTATTTTAATTAAATACACTTTTGCCCAGTTTTTAACTTCGTATTTAGATAAGCAATTAGTTAATTGCCATTTAAATTTAAGTTGTATTAAAATACAGTTTCAGTTTTTCAGTCTTAAATGATAATTGTTATTTATTTTTAAGTATGGTAGCACCATGAAATGTCAAAAAATTAATGATCATTATTCATAAAACAGCTGTTTAAAGAATAGAAAAAAAAAACAGAAAATAACAGAAAATATAAAATATAGAAATAAAATATATATAATTAAATTATAATTAAATTAATTAAATAAAAATGAAGAGAAGTGAAAATTTCAGTGCAACCGAAGTTGAATTTTTATTTTATGCTGTAATTTAATTTAGTTTTTATTGTTTGTTTTACCACGCAAAAAAAAAAACAAACTGTCAAAATCATATGTTACATTTGTACAATTTAAATAGACTTTAAATGCCCAAGAATGGTCACTTAAATGTGATTTAAATTTGAAGTTAAAAACTGACGTTTGTATTTAAATAGAACTTAAAGTCTAAATGGCATTTAAATACGAAGTGAAAAACTGGGCATTAGAATACTATATAGGTAAAGACCACTGCAAATGTAGTTAAAAACAAATGCAATTTCACTTTAAGAAAGGACGACTTACATTTCAGTAAATTCAACTAACACTGTCATTTGTTTTTTAATGTTCAAAAAATAAACAACAATTGAAGTAAAAATGAATCACATATATTAGTAAAAAATAAACAAACATTTATTTTTTTTAATAACAAAAAACAACTGTTAAAACTAATGTAAAATCATTAAACAGTCATTTGATGTGGTTTGTTTTTTTAAATGAACTACAAGGTTAGTAAAAAATTTTATTTGTTCTACAAATGATTGACATTTACATTTAAAATAAAGAAACTGTATTACAAGCCAAACAACTACATATTTTTAAAGCAGAAGTTCCCTGAGTGTAGCAGTCTTTAATCATTCTGGTAATTTTTTCCGTAATATATAGGACTCGGAACTTCATGTTAATACATGGTTGTTGTTCGATGGATAATAATTTTAACCAAATATCTTTGCGAATCAACAAATTTTCAAGAAAATCGCATCGATTTGTTAATGCATATTTTTGCATATTTTGCTTTTAATGCATCTTTTGCTATAAATGCATATTTTAATGCATAGTTTAGCATTTTTTGCACATATTTTGCTATAAATGCATATTTTTGCATATTTTGCATTAGAATGCATGGTTTTAAGAAAATTTTCAAATGTTTTACTAACAATAAATTTTACACTATTTATAAAATTTATAAATAAAATATTTTTCAAATTTATAAATATATATTTTTTTTCAATAAAAGAAATATAGCAGGTTAATGCAATTACTTACTTTCTGACGATGTTTAATAGTAATTTTCAATTTTTAATTACTTTTTAAAATAAAAAGAACTAAAATTGTTTAAATAATATTGAAGACATTGAAATCAATAATAAATGCATATTTTTAAATTTAAAGTACATATTTTACGATGTTAAATATGTACATAAAACACGAATACAAATGCATTAACTTCCGAGCCCTTGTAATATAACTACAAAATTCTTTTAGTGTACATATTTTTTGGTTTAGAAAAAAATTTAAAATATTAAATTTATTTATTTTAAAAGTCCCATTTGTTTAAACACCGTTTACTATTTTTTTTTCTTTGGAACTCAAGTTATTTAACTTTTACTAACATCATCAAAAAGCAACAACTCAAAACAAAAAAGCACAAGACAATTTTTTATACATATTATTAAAATAGATGCTGTTTAAAAATAATAAAACTAAAACAAAAAAAAAAAAAAAAACTTTTAAATATTTTTAAAATATTTTAAAATAAAACAAAATACTAACTCTTAAAAAATTATAAATAAAAACGATAATATTTTTTTTAAATTAATACTAATTTTCTTATAAAAAAAAATCGACATGTGCAAATATTTAAAAAATAAAGTAAATTTAGTGTATCTATAGACGGTTAGCAAGTAATAAAAAAATAAGAATAATTAAAAAAAAAACTATTAAAAATTAAAGAAACTGTAGTTAAACATTAACAAACTATTAGCTTTTTTTTGTTAAAATACTTTTTTTTTTAAATAACTAAAACTAAACACCAATATAGGCAACTATTGCTATTTTTGACATAAGGACCCTCTTTTTGCAAATAAATTTATATATAAATCCTAAATATTTTCTAAATCTAAAGTAGATGATGCCACTGAAAATAATAATAAACAAAAAAAAAAAAAATAACAAAAACCGAAAACACTTTATTGAATAAAAATATTTTATGAAAATAAATAAAAAAAAAAAAAAAACGCCTAGTACTACTTTGCATTGTAATTATTAATTAATTAAGTAAAATACACTTAACAAAACTCTCAGACACACACACATACAAAATAAAATAAAAAATTATTAAAAATACAAAAATTAATTAGCAATTGAAACAAAAACTACCAGCAGAACAAACAAAAAATAAAGCAACAAAATTATAAAACAAACAAAAACTGTCAGTAGCAATGAAAAAAAAGGAAATAAAAAAATATTAAAAATTATTACAATTAATTCAATTTAAAAACTTTTTAAAGTCAACAATACCTTGAGGCAACAATACCAGGTGGAATTATTAGAAAATGACTTTTTTTAGAAAATAAACAATTCCTGAACAATCAAACAAAAGAAATTTGGTGTTATTTTTAGAGTTATTCCAATCAGGCTTTCGAGGTCTTGAATTTTCTAAACGTAAATAAAAGACTTTTTTATTTAATTTTTCGTATTCCTACGTTTCGTCGGTATTTTCTGACATCCTCAGGGATTCGTTTTTTATTAAATAACACTATGCAACAAAAAAGACTTTTTGAAAAACACAAGATCTTGGCTATATAGGTTTGATTCTACTACCAAAAGGTAGTAAAACCCTATACTCGGTTTGTCCAGATTGGTGACCAATTCCTTTTTATGTGCCTCTAAAGTTTCTGAAAAGCAGTGGGACCCTCAAAATATGGTATCACTAGTTTTTGCCCTAAATCTTAATAAGACTTGGTGCTACGGCTTAACTATATTTGGCAATAATGTGGCTAACAGTCCACTGAACAAATTCTTTCAACATTTTATGCCAAAAAAATATTTTTTTCCTGGAGTTTTTTTGAAAAAACATAGGAAAAAAATATGTTTTTTCACTTTTTCCAGTATTACTTACAGGGACTGTTAAATTTTTCCTAACAATATTTGGCAAAAGTGTAGCCAAGGTAACGCCGAACAACTCTTCTGAACATACCAATACAATCTGAACGTGTTTAGGCACTCTAAACAGCTCATAAAGACCACTCTGCACCTTAAAAATTGTCGTTTTTGACTAAAAAAATCCACAAAAAGCCCCCGCAGTTGCCTCTAGATGGATAAAATGTAAGACCGACCCCCATTAAACTTTTATTTGGATTTCTGTTTTTTACAAGAAAAATATTTTTTTTGTACGAACTTATGGTTTTTGTTTTTTAATTTATATTTTATTATTTAAAATTTTTTTTGTACATGTATATTAGGGCTATACGTTTTTAAATTTTTTGCAAATATCAAACTTGGCATAGCACAGTCGCATAGGCCATGAAAAACTATGAAGACAAATGTTTTTACTTTTTCGCGAATGTCAAAAAAGTACACGCACCAATCGCGATAAAATTTGGAATTATTATTTTTGAAAACTGCAATCAAAAAATTACAAAATATTGCTGTTTAATGTATGCTTTCACTAAAGACGAACCCCAAACTAAAATTTAGGGGGCGGTAAGGTATCCACTACCTCAATAAAAATATTTTTGCAAAATTTAAGTATAAATATATTTATTTATTTGTTTTTCTTTAACTTTTTGGACACGTGTTATTCCGATTACTGAAGTTTTTGAATGAATTTTCGAGATAAAACTGTAATTTAAGAAATTATCTAGGTAAAAAATATCGCCCCTCTAAAAAAATTATACCTGATCCAAAACTTTAATTGATACATGTTGCATAGTTAAGGAAAACGCAAATTGTAATGCTATTGTTCGCGATCGCAGGAACGATAAAACTTAAAAATATTGAAATCAGCAGCACAAGAAATGTAACAATAACAATTAAAGTAAAAAACAACTTTAACTCGGCTGTGTCGAATCCTTATACCCCAAATATGTAAAAAAATTTAAAAAAAATTGCAGGAGTTTTCGGAGGTGTGGGGGGTTGTAGGTAGTCGGTGAGTTATGTTGGGGGCACCTTCCCCACGCGATAAATGTTTACAAAATCATTTATTATGCTTTTTGCACTTAAGTAATACAATTTAATTATTATTTGAATTCATTCTTATATCCACGCCCATAAAAAGGGGCGGGCCAAATAGCATTTTAAAATCCTCTGGGCCTACATGCAGGACTTTGAACTAACTCTGACATAAAAAATGTTTCATTTGTTTAACAAAAATACAAAAAAAACGTGTAAAAAAAATTGCAATAAAAGTATAGTCTAGCCAAAAACACACATTTTAATGTAAACGTTGGTCTTTATGAGCTATTTAGAGTGCCTAAACATGTTCAGATTGTGTTGGTATGTTCAGAAGAGTTGTTCGGCGTTACCTTGGCTACACTTTTGCCAATATTGTTAGGAAAAATTTAACAGTCCCTGTAAGTAATACTGGAAAAAGTGAAAAAACATATTTTTTTCCTATGTTTTTTCAAAAAACTCCAGGAAAAAAATATTTTTTTGGCATAAAATGTTGAAAGAATTTGTTCAGTGGCCTGTTAGCCACATTATTGCCAAATATAGTTAAGCCGTAGCACCAAGTCTTATTAAGATTTAGGGCAAAAACTAATGATACCATATTTTGAGGGTCCCACTGCTTTTCAGAAACTTTAGAGGCCCATAAAAAGGAATTGGTCACCAATCTGGACAAACCAAGTATAGGGTTTTACTATCTTTTAGTAGTACAATCAAACCTATATAGTCAAGTTCTTGTGTTTTTTTTCACTGGTGCACAGTGTAATTAGTCTTCTTGTGAAATTTACATAATTTTTATACGACATTTAAAATTAAAAAATAATTGTAGGGTTTCGAATTTTTCATATTATTTTTTGTCCCAAAAAAGGGAATCTAATTCTCTTTTTTCAATAATTGAAATTTTAATAGACAAAAAAAAACTTTTTGTCAGAACTTGAAAACCGACCTAGTGGGGTTGTAGGCCAAGGTGACATACAAAAACCGTTTTCAAAAATTGTGAAACACCCTCAAAATTTTGAGTTATTTTCAAAAAACTGTTTTAGGGTAGGTCGTAGCACTTTAGTACCTCTAACTCACACATTTTTTGACCGATTTCAAAATTTTAAACAGTTTTGGAAAGAATTAAGAAATGTATTCATAAAATATATATTCCAAGAAATTAGGTAAGTGTTTATCAAAAGTTTCTCATATTTTTTCCTAATTTTTCAAATTCAACAAGAGTTATTTTAATTTTTTTCTATGAAACCCTATCTTTTTTTGCACTGTATTTTATAGACAATTTTATATAAAAAAAAATGAGATATAATTTGTTAAAATCGGTTTATATTTGCAAAAGTTACTAAACTTTTTCTAAAGTAAAAATTTTGGGATTGCAGACTTGATTATGAATAGTGTTAATGAAAAGTTGAATAACTTTTACAATTTTCATCCGATTTGAAAAATGAAAACCATGTTTTTTTTTTTTTTTTTAGTTAGTCTCTTTACAGGAAGAAGAAGAAGAAAACATTTTTATTGAAAAATTTTACGGACACAAGGGATACACCAGACTGCCGCAGTTTCGTCCCCCTCCTGGGACTCGTCAGTGGTTAATTTATGTGTCAATTGAACAAAGTATTTTATATTGTTAATTTTGCTCTATATGAAAACTTTTTATTTTTTGGTGTCGTACTGTGATTTGAACTCACGGTCTTAGCAACAAGCTATGCATCGTAATCTCGCCTCTTAACGAGTTGAGCCACGGTCGACACAGCGTTGACTGCGACTAAATTGGAGTTTGGTCACACTACATACACAAAAGTATTGTTTCGATCAGAAGAGACAGAATTAGCTAATACCAATGCACAATTCATTTCTCAACTAGAATGCTTCCTCCTCTTAATCCTATCTCTTTTTCACAAGTAATTATCACGTTTTTATGATGCGCTTTATTCACATACAATAGTTGGATACCAAGTGTAGGTTAGAGATTGAGTCGCCGTTAAGCAAGTTTATTCAAATTTTATGTTAGAAAGTGTTTTGCAACCGTCAGATAATGACAATCGTAATTAATTTTTTTTTATATTAATTACTGTAGAATATTTCTTTAGTTAGTCTCTTTACAGGAAGAAGAAGAAGAAAACATTTTTATTGAAAAATTTTTACGGACACAAGGGATACACCAGACTGCCGCAGTTTTTTAAGAACTAAATTTTCTTTATACGTTGGTATAAATTTTTATAAACAATGAAAATAAGCAATGAAAAGCTACTAAAGTCAAAAAAGTTAATAATTTTCTTTTATAGTAATTAAATGTGCTAAAGTCCCAAAACTTATTTAACAAATTGTGAAAAACAATCTGCTGTAGGCGTGTCCCTATCCGGATTTCATTCCTGCCCAAGGAAATGTTCAGGGGACTTTGTTATTAGAATTTCTAGAGATATTTGTTATGTTAAATCACAATCTCAATGAGAATTTCTTGTCCTCGTCTAGGAGCGAGATTCAAAATTTAAAATATCAAAGAAAAAACAAAAACAACAACAAAATATTATCACAATTGGCTTTCTCATCTTCCAAATACTACTCTGTTTTTTTGACAGAGCTAGCAATGTAGTGACGTTTATTCAAGTAAATCAACAATAGAAAATCATATGTTTTCTATTAGTGTCGTTTTCGTTTTTTTTTTTTTTTTGTAGATATTCTTAACAAAAACAATACTTATAACTTATAAATGTATCAAAAAATGCACGTCATTTTAAAGCGTAATCAGTTTTCTTTCCAAACCGAACAAAAACTGACTGAGTTACAGGTCGATAAGTTGACGAACATCACTGAAAACGGTTTTTTTTAGAATAACTTCTGGATTTGTTGGTGTTTCTGAAATTTTTTGACACAATTTGTAATGTACTCAACAAGACCTATAACCCACGCTAGGTCATTTTCCAAGTTTTTTTTTTCACTGTAGCACCGTGTAATTAATATGTGTTATATATATATATATATATATATATATAATATTAATCGTTAAAATAAAACATAAAATTTAGAGCGAACATTTTTTAGAAGCACTTTTGCTTTGTTAAAGTAGTTGGAGTAGAATCAAAGTGCTTGTCATTTTCGGAGTTTAGTTTATTCTGGACAATACAACATTTTATATCATACAAGTCCTACACTAAAAAAATATTACAAAAGACTAACTTAATATCATACGAAATTAATAGTGTCCCAACTAAAACTTCGGCCGCAAAATGCCAGTACACGGTATTTTAAAGCATTATGAACAAATTTGACAAATGGAAAATTTTTTTTTGGGATTTTGAGTGACAATTTTAAGGAAAAGTTAAGCAATGAATTCAATAATCAACCGCCGAATAATCGGCCAAAACGGAAAAAACTTCGAAAGGCCGGTTACAGCTAAACTTCGGCTTTGTCCAAGTTTCATATAATTTTTATTAAAAATAAAAATTATGTTTTTTTTTCGACCTTTAATTGTGCAATGAAAATGAAAATTATTCAAGTTCGAGGCCATACTCTATATTTTTTTATTAGGATATTGTCCTAACAAATAATCTATAGAGTTTTTTGTTTTCAAATTTATTATTTGACCCTTTCAGGAATGTGTTGATAGATCTATTACGGGAATTTTCTAGGTTCCCATCATCAGAACATGTTTTGAAAGCGGGTAATAATTCCATGCCAAACATCAAACATTCATATAAACTAGTTTACTCACTACATGTCTTTAAATGTTTTACTCAAAATCGAATTAAAATGGCTCAATGGTTTTCAATATCAAAATTTGTCCGCATTATCTCTACATATCAAAAACCGATCAAGTATCATTTTTTGGCCGAAATCTTCGTTCGGACACTAGAAATAAATATATTTTAGTATACAGATGTTTACCAAAAACAGTTGAATAAAATAATTTTCCTAAAGAAATATTGGCGAAATGAAATTTTATAATTATAGCATTATTTCGCTATAAACAAAAAATGTATACAAAAATAAATTGTTTTTCAGGAAAATTTATTTTAGTTTGTTCCCTAGGTTAATAATATACTAATTTAGCAAAGCTTTATTTATCAATGTTGTGATTTATGGCCAAAATTCTGTCAAATAACAACATACGTCCAGGATTTGATTTTAACATTTTTAAGTTTTTATACACATTTTAAACTTTTTTCAAAAAATATTATTTTAAGAACAAGTACTTTTCATCAAGTGTTGGTCGATTGCTTGCAGAATGTGACTAAATTTATCCGCAATCACAATGTAGTAAAATCATATTTTTTAGTTTTTTTTTTATATTTAATTAAATATTGTGTATTTGCTTACACTATTTCATTATAAGAAAGTGATTTTTGCCTTAATCATGAATTATTTTATAAGAAGTACTTTACCCGTAAATTCAGCTGTAGCTAGAAGTTTTACCCGTAATTTACACCGTAGTTTACTATCCGACGAGAAACCCTATATTTTTATTTTATTTTATAACTTTTGTTTATTTTTATTTTAACTTTGAAAGTTCAGTTATTTCAAAAAGACAATAATTCTAATAATAATTCTACCTTTATTGTTTTGCCCATGGTCAGCACCATTTGAATGGTGTGATTTTACTGTAAGTATTTGCATTTAAAAGGTAAGTAAAAGATTACTAAGAAGACAAGAATGGAGCAAAATTAATGATTAATAGGGTTTTTGTTAAAGTTCTGCCTATTACACTGATAGAAATTTGTGCGTAGTATTAATGAATTTCTTCATTAATCCAATAAATTTTTTCATAAAAAAGACCCTAAAGAAAGGTTTCATTGAGTCAATGAAAGGTGTTTCGTTAAATCAATTTTAATGAATGGTTTCATTGACCCAATGAAAATTGCATAAAGTATGTGATATTATATATATGTTTTTTCTATTTTTTTCATTAATCCTAGCCTAATCGTTATGAAAGTTTCATGTGTTTAATGAATAAAATTCATAGTTTGTATGAAATATTTTCGTTGATATTTAATAATTTGCACTGTTTATGATTATTTTAGTATAGCATTAATTTGCTGGTTATTGAGAAATTATCAGTCGTTGATATTATTTATAAGGTCTGGGGTTTATAGGATCTATAAAATATTTTTATAAAAAAAAGTTCGAAAAGTTCGAAAGTAAACATCACAGGCTGTTCTGCAAAAGCGATGTCAGATTTTTATTAAACTGATGCAGCAAATTTTCGTTACTTGGAATATTATGACATGTAAGAAATAAATCTAACAAGAAAGGTTTTCCCGAGGCCACCCACCAATGTAGCACAGTGGGGAAAATTCTATTGTTTGTCTACAAATTTGCTAAAGCTCATAATTTTTGACGAATTCGAAAAATATAAAATTTGAAAAGTAACTGATTAGATTTCAGATCGAAAATTACAAATTTTGAAAATAAAATTTTTTTATCCATAAAAAAGAAATATTTTAATTATTGTACTTTTTTTGAAATTATGTATATTAAGAACTTTAATGATTGAAAAAATCTTTTAAATATAATTAACAGCCATTAAAATATTAAAAGCTGAACTAAAAAAATCAATTTTAATTTATTTCCGTTTTTCTTTACATTTTTTATAATTTGTGTTAAAAGATGACATATTTTCTTATATGTCGGTACAAAATATGTAATTTTTTAGCGATCTGGCTTAGAATTCTGTAGAACGATCGACGATTATAGTCCACTTTTTAAATTACGACCATATTAGATAAAAATGTTAAATATTGTTAACAATGTTGTTAAAAAACAAAAATTTATTATCGTTTAGCATAACGTTTTTGTGTAACATCGTCAAAACGATAACAATTTAGGTCTCGTTTTGATCAAAACTATATCGTTTTTCTTAGAGAATCTGTTCCCTGGAAGTTTGTGACCAACTATTCAAATTCGTCAAAAACTGTTAGCTTTAGGCAAACTTAATAAAAAATAATTATTTATATCAAAGTTTTGGTTAATTCTGTTTAAAAGAAATTTTTCAGTTTTTTTTATTTCAAAATGATAGTACAAAAAAAAAATTTTTTTTTCTTATTACAAGTCAAAATTTTAATTGAAAAAAAATTTAAAATTTTTCATTGATTTAATTAATTTTTTTATGAAACTATGAAAAAATCATAAAATTTTTTTTTCTTATTACAAGTCAAAATTTTTATTGAAAAAAATTTTAAATTTTTCATTGATTTAATAAATTTTTTTTATGAAATTATGAAAAAATCATAAAAATTGTTAATGAAAAAAATACCAATATTAATGAATTTTCATTCAGTTAATGAAATTTTTCATTAAACCAATGAATCGATTTTAATGAAATCGTTTCATTAATACTATGAAGGAAAATTCTATCAGTGTATGGAGGCTTTAACTTTTCTTAAACTTCTGGTTTTGATGAGATCTTTAGCCAGGTCAAAATACTAGTATCAACCTAGCTTATATGTTTGATTTGCTTTATTTTTGAAAATATACGGAGGTTAGAAGCTCGTTAACAATTAAAAATAACATAAAAATTATCTCGATGAATATAAAAACAAAAAACTAACAAAACTGTAAAGAATTTTTTTTATTGAACAAAATTTTATAACGAAAATATTTTAAACCTAAATTTCGGTTATAATTTATTCGTTCACTACATTTCTTTAGATTTTGGGGGTTCAGCTAAAGTTGTAAAACAAAAATTGCATTTTTTAATATTAATTAGAAATTGTACTTTAAAAATACGTAAGAATTATGAAGTAAATAAAAATGTTAATAAAAATTCTAGTTTATCAACTGCTGTGTACTGGTACGTATGAGCAATAAAATATGCTAAGAAACCAAAATATAACTCATACGCACAGCACATTTCATTGTTTTGCTTATTTAAGACTAGAAAGACGATTTGGCATTTTTTTAAATTTATTAGGTTGATATCGAAACTTTTATAATTTAGCTTTTTCAATATACATTATCGGAAAAAAAATGTTGTAATATGGGACAATTCATGGTAATAGAAATTAACTTTACGTACACTGAACCAAAAAGAGAGAAGAAATCAACAAAAGTCCTAGTTACATATTTAACCTTCCGTCATTCTCTTTTTAGAACACATAATTGACACTGTTGTTTGGGTTTATTACACCCCAGTATGAGGAGCAAAGCTTGACAAGATTGTGTAGAATCAACAAACTTAATTTTGTTACACACAGAGAAATAAAGTGCCAACCGAATTGAAAAGTCTATGTTAATGATAGCAACTTATAAATTCCGTCAATACAACGATATTTACATTAGACTTCTGAATATTTCTGGTGTTGAAGCTAAAATTTAGTTGAATTATCCGATCTTTGTTATAAAAACTAAAGAAGAGCCGTACCAGCCGCCTGAAATTCGTAATAATCGCATTTAGGTCGTAGTAACCGAATTTCAGTTGGCAAATAGCTAAATTTTTCTCTGTGTGTAGTTAATGTACAAAAATGTTTTAATTATTTACCTTAAATTTATTTTATTTTGTTAAATTCACCAAAAATATTTGCTTAAAAATTGTACACTGCTGCACAGTGGGATATATCACAAAATATTTGGAAATTGTTTGGACATTGTCTTAATTTCTTAATTTTCTTCTGCTTTCAATGCCAACTAAAGTTAAATGCCAACTTAAGAAAATACCAGAATGCTGTGCTACCAAAACTTTCAATTTAATAAACTCCCGCATAAAAACAAAGAAAACAACACGACAGGGAAAATCGTCGAAAAGGGAAAAATCACAATGATATAAAAAGATTCAACAAATTAATTTTAGTTTTTATTCAAAAGTATAAAAAAACGAAACATTTCGTTTTTTACCGTTACTTTTTGGTAAAGGGAAAAAATAAGATAAATTTTTTTTCTTAAACAGTTTTCAACCGATTTTAGCAAACAAGGACCCTTTTTACGCAGTATAAAAACGTACTCAAAAAAGTGCGTTCACTGTTCAAATAATACCGAAAATAAAATTAATTGCTTAAATACGTTTTTGAAATTTGAAGCTTATCCATAAAATGTCGAGACCAAATATAACTATTATTTATTTAGAAAAAAAAAATTACAGAAAATTGTAAAACAAACCTTACTTTTAAATAATTCACCAATGCAAATAAAGATTTTTTTTATTTAAAAATTTTGTATTATTGCAAATATTTAATACTTTTTTCCATGTACTTCCAGGTAATTTTTTGATTTTTATTTTAAAATAATTTATAAAAGTGTTTTATTTAAAATAATGAAATTATATTTATGTATAAAATATTACTTGAGCCAGAGTACACACTAAAATTTTTTTATTCAAAGTTTAGTAACGTCATGATGCTTGTTAGGAAAAGACCTACCCACGTGGTTGATTACTAAGAAGACAAGAATGGAGCAAAATTGATTATTAATAGGTTTTTTGTTAAAGTTCTGCCTATTATATAGGCTCTAGCTTTTCTAAAACTTCGGGTTCTGATGAGATCTTTAGCCAGATCGAAATACTAGTATCAACCTAGCTAATATGTTTGATTTGCTTTATTTTTGTAAATATACGGAGGTTGAAAGCTCGTTATAAATTGAAAATAACATTAAAATAATCTCGATGTATATAAAAACAAAAAACTAATATAGCTGTATATTTTTTTTTATTTGTATATAAAAATAAAAATTATTGAGTTTTTTTTAATTTCCGGGACAAAAATTAATCATATAAAGAGCGTCCCAAGAAGAGCGCAATATTTAAATTTTAAATAAAACACAGATATTTAAAAAAAAATCGTGAAACTTTATTATATCGTAAAGTAGACAGAATGAGGTTATGTATGGAACAATATATCGTGCAGATGGCCGCACGCGATCTTTTAATGAAATTTTCAATGACCGTTTTGCATGAATGCAGCGTCCAATTTCCTCTTTTAAGGCTTGAGTCGTCGTCGGCTTATTCGCGTAAACCATCGACTTCAAAAAAACCCCAAAGAAAAAAATCTAGTGGTGTTAAATCGCACGATCTAGGCGGCCAATTCTGATCTCCAAAACGCGAAATAACACGACCGGGAAATGACTGATGCAGCAATTGAATTGTTTCTCTGGCTGTATGACATGTGGCGCCGTCTTGTTGGAACCACATGCCCTCCACATTCATTTCTTCAATTCTAGGCAAGAAAAAACTGGTTATCATTTCACGATACCGAACACCATTGACTGTTTGCGCTTGACCTGCCTCATTTTCATAAAAAAAGGTCCAATGATTCCTCCTGCCCAAAAACCACACCACACAGTGACACGTTGAGGATGCATTTGCTTCTCGTGAATCACTCGAGGATTTTCCTCACCCCAAATGCGAAAAATTCTGCCTATTGACGAAGCCATCAAGATGAAAATGGGCCTCGTCACTGAAGATGATTTTATCGGCAAAATCAGCATTTTTATGTTGTCATGTTGGTAAAACAATTTCACAATGAGAATGCGTTGTTCATTCGTGTAGCGCCTCCATTTTTACTAACCTCGTACCTTCTACTAGCAAACAATAACAATTGTTCAAATGTCAAACAATGACACTTCGAATGTTGCCAGATTTAAAAATTGCGTTCTTCTTGGGACACCCTTTAGTATAGTTTCTAATATAATTATAAATAAAAATTATGGTTTGTTATAAAAACACAAATTTTATCTAAATAAAAGCAAAAAACAAATGATCTTGAACTTAAATAATGAATGCCCACATCATAATTTATGATAAAAGATCGAAAAAAAAAATTTTTGGTTTTAATTTTTTAAAATTTAAAAGTAAGACATTGAAATGCATTTTATGTAGATTCTAATTGTTAAATTACAAAAAAAGCCTATTTTATACAGTGAATTTTTTATATCTGAAAAAGTGGTTAGCAAATTGTTAGTCTATGCATAAAAATAAAAATTAATAGAATAATACGTTATATTTTCGGGTTAAAACTTCGTAATCATGTTACACGATACGTTAAAAAATTTCTTAGTTGCGATTTCGAGAACTTTATTGGTATGAGATCATTTATATATTTTTACAAGTTAATCATAACAGGCTTACCCAACTATATTGTACAAAATTTCCATTTCTCGCATTCTATAAGAAATCCTCAAATAATATTCCCCCGCATTCATAATGTCTTTTTTGATCGCTCATTTAATGTAAGATTAATACGATTGTGGAATGCTTTACCCAGAGACTTAAAGTGTTTTTCATATTCGCCTCAGGTCTTTAGGCGAAAGCTTGAAGAACATGCCAAAACTCATAACTTAATTTAATCTTTTTCCCTTTTTACTTACTTATTTTTTTGTTACGATTAAACTAAATCCACTAATTATTTGTTTATTTAAATAATAATTTAAGCATTATCTGTATTTTTTCTTAAAATTTTAGTTATATATTGAATTATTTTTATCTTTAAGGTATATTTTATATATATATATATTTTTTTTTATGTTGTTGTTACTGTAGTAGCCTTAATTAACTGTATATGGCCCTAAGGGCTCGGTTAAATAAAATGAAGAAATAAAATGAAGAAATAAAAAAAAAAAAAATTGCATTAAAAAACCTCTAAAAACTGTTTCTCTTAAAACCAATTGGCATATAAAATTTAACAGATGTTGAGTACCCTGGTTCTTCTTTAGTCTATATGTTCATTGGTTTAAAACCTAATAATTATAATGTTGTCTTTTAGTACTTTGATAAAAAAAAATATTAACAGCACACCTCGACAAGCTTCCTTGGTTTGAAAGCCGATATGTGATTTACATGCCCTGATTCCAAATCCGATATCCAAATTTTTCCATCATGCCACAATTTTGAGAAAACCGCAGTTAAAGTTGCCATCTTAGCCTATTATTTAAAGGATTCAAAATAAAGATAAGTAATTAGAATACAATTTACTCTTGAAACGTAAGGATACATTTATCAAATACCTTCTAGAAAGATATAAATACATTTTCTATATGAAATTCAGAAAAAAGAATTATAATTTCGTACAGTTTTAAAGATATCATATATTTGAAATACAGTTTACACAAAGTTGTTGAAATAATTTTAACGTTTTTCGCCGACATAAAAAAAAGAAAGTTCAAAGTTTATAACGTGGCCCTAAAATAAATTAAAAATGGTCGGATGCATGGCCTAGGCTACTTTTAAAAATGTAATATTTGGTAATTTTTTTGATGGTGTATTTTTTAAATTAAATTTTTACCTATAATAAACAAATTTGAAACGTATGGTAAACTCATTATAATAAAATAAAAATGCTTAAGCTGTTCGAATGTGTTTCCTCAAAAATGGTTAAAAACGCAATTTTTTCACGTTTTTAATCGCGGTTTTCTTAAAATTGTGACGTGATTTAAGGGGGGACATGACATTGGCCGTTTTTTGAAATCGACTTTTTTTTATAATTTGCATTTTAGTAAATATTCTTAAGATTCTAAGAAACATTCCTACGGGTTCAAAAGTTACAGCCGGATTAGTGAGAGCGCATTTTTAATTTTCGCGCTACCTACGTACGGCAGCTACAGCATTGAATTTTTGCAAAGGAAATAATGCAAATCGTTTGAAATGCGCCAGAGTGAAGGCACATGAAGCTTCAAAAGAAGCCCGAATTTCTAAACGATTGCAAAAAACTGTAAGAAACAGCACAACACAAGATAACGAAGGCATACAGTACGAAGCAGGCATGGCAGATTGAAGGTAACCTTTTTTTTCTTTGTTCACAAACTTTGAACGCGTTTATCTCGAAACCATGTTTTTTGTACTGGTTGCGGCACTAGCGGGTTCATTTTTTGACGATTTTTTTTTTTGTATTTTTTTAAACTTGATTCGCTGTCGTATGACACTAGCTTTTTTTTAAATTTTTTTCGATTTTTTATGAATTTTTAAAGTCAATATTTTTTTTCGAAAAAACACACTTTTAAATTTGGAACATCACCAAAAATTGAAAAAAAAATTAAAGAAAAAGCTCGTGTCATACGATAACCAATTTTGTTTAGATGTAAAAAAGTCATTTTCCAGATCGGACAATTTTTGCGACTTCCAGCGCTGCAACCACGAGGCCCCGTTTTTTTTTTTGTCTGCCGCCAGTTTGGAGCTCTATAAAACCATGTTGGAGTGAAAAATATATTTTTTTGAATTTTTTTTCTTGTAATTTGGAAAATGTTTGTTTTTGACTAAGTTATGAATTTTTAAAAAAATGTCTGTTTTCTCTGCCGCGAATGTAATGTCCCCCCTTAAAAATTTGGTAAACCGATTTGGTTCAAAAGAGACAAAATCCGTTTAAAATATATATCGCGGTTCAAAGAAAAATCGACTTTTTCTAATTTTGTGACTGCATGTCATCATTACAAAACAAAAAACCGTAGTTTTTCATGTTGTTTTGCAGTAATTTTTGACACTCATTTATATTTCAATTATAAACGGTGCTAAAAAAAATATATATAAAAGTGAATATATTTTTGTTTTTTATTAAATTGTACTATATATATTGATATATAATGATATGTTTTGCCATATATAATTATATATAAAAGTAATAGAATTATTTTTGATTAATTGTACCATATACACTTAAATATAATCATATATGGTAGAATATATGGTCATATAGAGATCTATATATATTTCATGTGATCAGATATACAAGATATGCTAATATAAAGCATATATAAAATTATGACAAATACGAAATTTTATTTTTTATATTTTTTATTTAAAAAACGAACTGATTTTTGAAACAAATTAAAAACGACTAATCTAAAATTATTTGACAAAATATTATTTGACAAAGTTTCTTTTACAGAGTTTCCCACATCTGCAGGAGGATTAAGAAATATGTCGCTTACAACGCACAAAATGTCTTCATCCATTTCCACAATTACTATGTGCTTCTGCCAGAGCGAACCAGAGAGCAGCATTCAATTTCCAGAACTTTGGTAATTTCATATTATTCCTGGGTGAATTTGAAGTTGCAACGCCTGGAGTTGTAGTTGTTAATGTAGTTGTTGTACGTGGCATATTTGTTAAACGTGCGGGGTCACCAATTATAAAATTATGACAAATACGAAATTTTATTTTTTATATTTTTTATTTAAAAAAGAGCTGATTTTTGAAAGAAATTCCGAACGACTATTCTAAAATTATTTGACAAAATATTATTTGACAAAGTTTAATTTACAGAGTTTCCCACACATACTATACAGTGATATATGATGATATATTACTCCATATTAAACATTTTTCATAAACTAAGTATAAGACATGAATATATATCGTAATATATTGTCAGACATATAAACATATATTATGATATCAAGTTGTATATGAGTTCATATAAACTTTTTCTGCCCTTTTCTTCTATGTATTCGCCAAATCTGATATGTTTACTTACCTTTATATCTTAGTACTCAAAATTAGGAAATAAATAAGACATTTCATTAATATATAATTTTGATTAAATCTGTGGTTTTGTTTTTATTTTTTTTATATATATATATATGTATATCATTACAATTTCACTTATTTATACATTTTAAATGTTTGATTTTAATATTTATACATTATTTTAAATTTGTTCCACATAATCTACAAATATTTAACTAATAAATGTTTTAGATTTTTTCTTTATATATGAAAAAAGAATTCACAGTTTGAATCGTAAGATCATAAGTTATGACATGATAAAGAAAAATACATAGAGCGGAATTTATAAAGTTATAAAAAATTTGGGTTTTAATAAAACTAATTCATAAATTCAGAAACTATAAAAAGCCTTTAAAATTTTATTAAAATTTATAAATTTATTGTAAATTAAAATTAGTTTAGCTACCACTCGCACAGTGGGGTATTTGAAAAAACTAATGATAATAAATAAGGACCTTCTAAACTATTGATCCGATCGGTACGAATGAAATTGGAAATTGTGTTAAAATGTTGTAATATTGATATTAGGTAACCCCAATGTTTTTTTGGGCCATAACTGATAATTTTTCATAAATTGTTTTAATTTTAAACTTAAAGGGTTTTTCACGACTAAACTATTAAAGATAGTTTAAAAAAATTTGCTATTGTTAGCACGGAAACTTTTTTGTTATTAAATCCATTAAATAATAAAGTTTTTTTTTTGGTAGATAAACCATGGCAAAAAACTTAATTTTCATGTTTAAATTTGAATAACTTTCATGTTTAAATTTGAATAACAAACTAGAGGAGATAACCTATCACAGTAAGCATGTTTTTTCTTCATCTTATAACGTACATTTTTGCAGGCTAAACATTTTTGAAATCGGTCTGCATTTACAAAAGTTTCACGCTCCAAAAGATGTTTAATACATGAGGTAGCCAACTTTGACAACATTTAAGTACATCCTGTACTAAAACAGGGTGATCCCAATCACAATATTTCAGAAGATAAACACCACTTTAAAAATTTGCAACTTGATTCATACCGATATGATCAATAAAGTTCTATATTTATTATTTTTTTCAAATACCCCACTGTGACCCGGTTTATAATTACATTGAATATTTCAAAATACCTAATGTCATAACTTGTGACCATAAAAGACTGTGAGTTCCCTTAATATTTTGTATATATCGCACACCCAGTACAAAAGTGACTTAACTCAAAATTATTAATTTTTCAAAAATCGAAAAAAAAATATTTGCAACTTTATACAAATTGACAGATAAAGAAAGACATAATTGTTTTTTAGCAACAGTTAACAACAACAAAATACTCTGATATTTTTTTTATAGATAAACAAGTATATTGTGCATACTCAGTAAAAAGTTTTCGTGTTTTTAGAAGCAGGATAAAACAAATGCGCTGAAGTAAGTGCTTACTATTATGTTGTTCGTATAAAAATAAACAAAAAACTTTGTTGAGCTTACTGTTTTCCTTTACAATGACGCAGGTTGTAAGCAGCTTACGTTAACCCCTTACGAGGATGCAGGTTGTAATGCAGAAAGTTTCATGTCGTAGATTATAAACGATTTTAACCAGTTTTCCGAGTGATTTCCGATTGTGTTTGGTGTTTTCGAGTATGTTAAAAAAATAATTAGTCGTTTCACTGTTCCTGAAGAGCTAACACGAGGTGCGGTAAAACAAAATTATTATATTATGTCTTAAATTAATGTCTGTAGAATTTTATGTAAAATAAATTATATATTATTCATATTATTACTTTTAATCGTAATAATGTAGACATGAAATATGATTTTACTGAAAGCCATGAAATCACAGCTTTTTGTAAGCGCTAAAAACCGCGCTTATTTTGCCCAAAAGTAATGCTTCCCAGTGGGAATTCGCCATATAAAAATCATGGCATATGTAAGCAGGTTTGTAAGGGATTCCATTTGGCTTACTCCCTTACAAACCTGCTTGCTAGTAAGCAGCGTTTTTTACTGGGTAGTTTAAGCATATAAAACCGAAAAATAAAAATTTTGAGTTGAGTCACTTTTGAACTGGGTGTGCGATATGAATGTTATTAACTATTTATTCAATATACTCATAACATACATTCCGAATACGATGGAATACAGTTTTATTTTTTACACAAAATCTTTATAATTTTTTATCTTTAATTTTGAATGTAATAATACATTATTAACCATAATATAATGATTATTATTTGAAATGTATTTACTTTTCTTTTTAATATTTATTATACTAGATGTAGTTATGTATATTGGGGAAGGGGATTTCTTTAATGCAATATTAAATACTTATAAATTTTATCCATTTCATATTGTATATATGGATTTTTTAAAAATTTTATTTCACCTAACCTTTAATCATTTCACAAAGACAATTCTTTTTTTTTTGTTGAATTATTGTACTACATTTTACTCAACAGTTTTATAATTTATTTGTTTTAATAAAGTTCATATTCTCATAATTACAATTTATTACACGCAAAAAAAAAAAATAATTGTTATTGTTGGCGGATTTCCTATTAGCAAATAATAATAAATTATTATGTTAGCAAATAAATTAATTGTTTTTACAAATTTAGTTTCTAAAAAACAAAAGTTTGTATATACAATTAATATGTTTGTTAATATGACAAAATTTTAATTGAAAATGTTTTAACCCTTTCCTATCTGACGGTACTAATTCGTACCAATTAATTGTAACGGTAAATTTAATAAATATGAGATCGCAGCAGTTTACGCTCTGCTTCAATATCTCTTCTAAAACAATTCATCTGTCTAACAAAAAATACTCTCTTGAAAAAAAGTTAAAAATTGCCATTTAGTATCACATTGAACTTGGAACTTGAAGGTGAATTGTTAGAAAAAAAAAATACCATTTTCATTGCAATATATATAAATTTTACAAGGCAATTAATATTACTTTTTAGATATAGTAAGTTTACAACCTGTTGTAAACTGTTTTTATTATTATAAAGGTATTTTATACATTTTATGTGCATAAAATCTGCAAAAACCGTTAGGGACTTACAAGTGCCGACAGTGAATTTAAGCATTTTTTGAGCTCTGTTTTTTTATATGTATATTTTTGCAATTTTTGCTTTTTAGATGGATATTTCTAAAAATATTGATCTAATAGAAGCATTATGGATCGAGGATGTAGATGTAGATGAATTTATGATAAAATTTAAGGGTAAGTCTGTACTCAAACAATATTTGCCCATGAAACCCATAAAAAGAGGGTACAAGCTATGGTGCTTAGCTGATCAGAGAGGTTTTATAAAAAAATTATTATATACCAGGGAAAGGACGATAAAATCGAGCAAAGTTTTCTGAATATACTTTAGGGGAAAGAGTAGTATGGAGTTGACTGAACAAAAATAGGGTAAAGAAAAAGTTATTTACTTTGACAATTTCTTCTCCTCTCTTTACTCGAAAAGTTAAAAAGAGGAGAGTATGATCACATATTTTCAGATTTGAATATTGGCAGAGTAATGGACCCAATTCTACGATTACTTGTCCTAGGTCTGTAAAGGATTATAACGCATATATGGGAGGTGTTGACAGTGTTGTTGATTGCTCTAAGAGCACTCTATTGCGTTGACCGTAATCGCCTAAATGGTGCCATAGAATATTTTGGGGTGTGCTACATATCGCTTTTGTAAATGTATATATTGTACATGGACTTATAATTGAAAAATCTACAGTCAAAGATTTTAGAAGATTAGTAGCCCAAGGTTTAATGTCTATGAAAGATGTGGGTAAGAAAAAACGAAAGCCTAAAGACAATGTTTCAAGACCTTGTAATAAAAGGCGCAAAATATACTTCTCCACATTGAAAGATGTAAGGCTTGGTAGCAGAGGTATTCATTGGCCAGTGTTTGTGGAAAGAAGAGGGAGATCTGAGCTATGTAGCATGAAGAAGGTACAGTCTAAGCCTCATTCCAAGTGCTCTCACTGTGATGTGTTTTCATGCCTGAACGAAATGAAAAACTGTTTTGCTAAATATCATGAGGCAAATAATCAGCGTTTTTTTTAAATAATGCCTTTATTTTATTTTTTCATCTGTGACATTAATAGACTGATGGTACTTATAAGGCCAGGTCCTAATAGACTGACGGTACTTATAAGTCTAGGTCCTAAAAGTAATACTAAGAGTCCAAATAAAAAAATTTAAAAATCAATAATTAGTTTCATTTGTAATGTGTATACATAATAATAAAAAAGAATTATATTTTTTGACTTAACGGCATAGCCGGTAGGAAAGGGTTAACAAATTTCCATATTTTTTTCTGTGTATATGGTATAGTCATGTGTTTTAAAATAAGGTGTTTACTTTTTCATTATTTACTGCACAATGGGTAGTTTACTATTCCCACCAAAAAATAGCGCTTGCCCTGAAGCGCTTCCGGAAGGCATTATTTAATTTCGAAGCGCTTACAAAGCAAATAAAGAAGGCATGATTTTTGTTTGCGATGTTCCACTTGGTATGTCTCTTTTAAGCAGGTGAAAAGCGCTTCTTTCATGTGCTCTTAGAAACAATAAATTCATGACTTCTTAGGCAATAAGAAGCGATTTTTTTGTATGTTGACAACATTAATGCTTCATAGTATGCATTCTTGATTGCTTCATTGTAAGCATTACACACTGCTTCAAAGAAGGCATTCTGGGAATCACTTTGTATGCATGGCGGTGAAGCGCTGTTTTGGAAGCATACAAATGTAGTTACTGCTTACCAAATCTAGGTTATTTTTAGCTGGGTTTTATTTTAAATTCCATCACCATTTTTAAGATTTTATTAAAATACAATTTAAAAATTAAGTGTACTCACAGTGTAATGTAAACAATTACATTTTTTTAAAATTTGTGCGATTGTCCATACAAAACTATATTTTATAATCTGGTAGATTACAAGCTTTGTATTTTGACTACTATTTGAATGCAACACTGTTTTGTATCTTGTTTCAGTGTTGATAACTTTAAAAATAAAAACTCTAAATCTGTCTTGATTTAGCGTCTAAAGTGTCAAAATAGCAGATGTGAACGGTATAAAGATTATAAAAAAGACTATAATGATAATCTGGTAGATTTTAAGCGCAATGTACCAATATGTGATAACCTTTAATTTTGAACTGAGTATAGTTTTAATCATAGTTGTAAAACAAAGTATACTAAAAAAAAATTTAAAGTATAATCTACTAAAAATTACAGTTAAAACAACTGTAATTTCAGTTAAAAAGGCGATAAAGGTAATTACCGTTAAAGTAACTAAATACGAAGTTGGTTTTTAACTGTTGAAAACAGCTATAAAATGTAGTAAAAACAATTACCAGAAATAACTACTCAAAACAACTGTTACTGAAGTACAGTATTTTTGGTTAGTTGTTTTTTGAAATGACTGTCTGAAATAGTCGTATTTCATTTTCTCACAGAAAACTGACTACAGCAACAGTTTAAAACAACTACTACTGTAAGAATATTCTAAGATTTTATTAAAATTAAAAAAAAAAATCTTAAAAACATGCATTTTAATGCGAAATATGCCAAAGTATGCATTTATAGCAAAGTATGTAATAAAAATGCCCAAAATATGCATTAAAATATGCATTTATAGCCAAATATGTGAAAATATATATTTATAGAAAAATATGCAAAGATAAAATCTGTTAAATTTTTTTGTTTTTATTTCAAATTCTTTGAATAAAAATGTTAAAATACATACCGTCACCTAAAATGCAAAAGGACGTTGCTAATATATTTACAGGAGAGGCAAAAAACGTCAACAGCTATTTTTTTTAACAATACCGTTAATAAAACTGATAGTTTTAATCATAGAACCCAAACAATTTTGTGCAGTAATGTAGCTCGATAATCACTCAACCCTATTTCGATATTTTACTAGGCAACCAAAAAACATGCGTGGAAACAAAAACATCAAAGATTCAAACTTTTTTTATAAAACCGCTATTTTTATCGTAGAAGTTTAATATTTTGGGTAGTATAGCCAAATAAATCATAATCATCATAAAAACCGGTTTGTTAGTTACGCCCTTTTGCATTTTAGGTGACGATACATACCGTCACCTAAAATCCAAATAGACACAAAAAACATTACATATAAAAAACTACTTGAACTTTATTATTATGCTTAAAAATGACCTATGAATGAATTATGCTTAAGACTATACTTAAGTTTCTGAGAAAAAGATTAATGCAAAAATAGTAGTTTTTAAGTAAGGTAGTTACGGCCTTTTGTAAATGATTTTGCTGAAACCAAAAAGGCGTAACTTCAATACAATAATTTATGCAAAAATTAAAACAAACGATTAAGATAAAAAAATACAGCTTTCGAGAATTATTAAAAAAGTTTTTAGTCAAATTCTGTATTTTTATCTATTTATTGTGAGTATTTTTAAAACAAAACGCATTTTAACTATTTCAAAATTTTCGATAAAAATTTTAAAAATTAACTAATTTATTCCCAGAAAATAAGATAAAATTAAACTGTTTAAACAAAAAAACAGTGTAAATCATTACACTACACGACTTTTTGTTTAAGAAAATATAATAAAATTGCAGTAACGATATTTTGGTTTTGTTAATAAAATTGGTGTTTTTGGACGTAAGCGTGTAAAATTTTGTCGGAAGGTAAATTTTGGTTAACTATATCGTCATCAATCAAAAAGTTAATTTCGAATTTTTTGTTAGTTACGTCCTTTTGAATTTTAAGTGAGGATACACAAATTTCTTTAAAGTTTCTTAAAAATTTTATTGTTTTCATTGACAAAATCTGAAATTCAATTTTAACAGGGACTTAACAGCGCTATTAAAATAGAACTTAAATTTTAAAAACAATCTAAAAAAAGTTAAAATTAAGCCAAAAATTTTACAAAAATTAAAATCGAACCGAAAATTGTATCTTCTAAAGGCAAAAGTATTTTTGTTAGCCACATTTTTACTCCCAAACATTTACTCTAACAAATTGGTACCCCTTAAAATCCCCCTAAGCGACTAAAAAATCTAGGGGAAAACTCCTAACTTGTCAACACTGTCTACTATTTCCTCCTATTGGTGATACGAATTGTCAAATTATTGTAAACTCTCTTTTGAAAATGACATTTATTATCAGAAATACCGGCAAATAGTAGATATGGGTGTACACTTCCGCGGGTCGATTTAAAAACTGGGCGGGTCGATTTAAAAATCGCGTCTCCCGGAGCTACTTTTTCTCCGGGAGACGCGCTAGCAGATCCATAAATCATCATTCTAGGTAACCGTTAAGGGGTTAAAATTTAAGTGGAAAGAGGGCCTTTTTAGCCGTGTTTTTATAGCAAAATGTACAAATCTCGGGATAGAGATATTTCAGAAAGTAGGAGGAGTCTTTCCAAGAATAGGGTCTCTATTTCTTCTCCGGAAGACGCTCTAGCAGATGAATGTATAAATTGTATTTGATTGGGGCACTCTAAATGGGTCAAAGTGGGATTTTTCAAAATTTGACAATACGGGTCAAAAGTCGGGACATTAGAATTAGTTTTAGAGGTATGGTTCCTTCGGCAAAGTTTCTTATTTTACAAATCGACCCGGCCTAGTGTACAGGGATGGATAGCGTCTGTGAATCAATCTTAATAATATTTTGTTTATTTTTACAGTTTTAGATTTTAATAACAATGAAAATTGATTTAATTTTTCTATTTTATGAATTTTAGTTATAAGACTAATAAGCTCCAATTATACAACAACATTTTTTTCAATATCCAATAAAGACTTAAAATTCAATAACTATTTTTAAATAATTATAAAAATCAATAGCTAACTTTATAAATTATATATTTAATGTACATATTACCGAAATAACGTATGCGTCATGAAATTGCAAGAAATTTTGAGTAGCTGATTAAAAAAAAAGTTATAATGCTATTAAACTTTTGCTTTTACTTTCGAATAGCCGCATCTTTTCTTATGTTACTGAATCATCAGAATACGTGTTGAAAGAGGTAACAATTTCATGCAAAATGTCAAGCATTCATGTAAACTAGTTTTCTCACTAAATGAGAACTAATAAAGGGTCCGCCATCTAACATTTTTTTTCAACTAGTGCTTATTTCGTGAATGGTAACACTTAGCTCATGTCTGATTTGACAGATAATTAGCTTTTTCCTTCCGCTGAACGAATATGGTCCAAATGTTCGTTATCTTGTGAAAAAAGTGAAAGAAACTGGCATCCTCATCGATAAACCAAAGCGTGAAAAGCCAAAAACAGTGCGTACGCC
Source organism: Delia radicum (assembly GCA_021234595.1). Taxonomy (NCBI): domain Eukaryota; kingdom Metazoa; phylum Arthropoda; class Insecta; order Diptera; family Anthomyiidae; genus Delia; species Delia radicum. The sequence goes on from CM037854.1 coordinate 49,381,199, forward strand.
CGAGAATATTGCTGCTGTGGCAGAAAGTGTGCGTGAAGCGCCATCAACATCAATTCACCGTCGTTCTCAACAATTGAACATTTCGGAGACATCATTGAGACGAATTTTGCATAAAGACCTTGGTATGACGCCATACAAAGTCCAATTGGTTCAGGAGTTCAAAAAAAAAGTTATTTGGCGGACCCTTTATATGAGCTCGAAGTTAAAGATTATCACCATTGATCAAAAAATAAATTGAAAACTTGTTTTTTGTGCGTAAGGTCTACCTTTGGTAGATATTCAATACACGCTTTTTGTTCTTTCCCCTTTTTTATTTGTACATTTGTTATATTTAAAAAAAAATTGTACAAGGGGAGTAGTAAACAAGACCGTACTTTGTCTTTTATACAAGTTTGATATAATTTTAATTGAAAATAAAAATTATGTTTTTTTCGACCTTTATTTTTTTGATAAATGGCATAATCTTTAACTACGAGCTCATATATTAGTTCTCATTTAGTGAGAAAACTAGTTTCTATGAATGTTTGATGTTTTGCATGGGATTGTCATTTCTTTCAAAACGTGTTTTGATGATGGGAACCTAGAAAATTTCCGAAATAAATCTATCAACACATTCCTGAAAGTGGTCAGTTAATGAATTTGAAAACAAAAACTCTATAGATTATTTGTTAGGACAATATCCTAATAAAGAAATATAGAGTGTGGTGGCCTCAATCTTGAATATTAATTAAAGGTCGAAAAAACCATAATTTTTATTTTTAATAAAAATTATATCTAACTTGATACTGCTTCAATTTTATGTAAATTTAGCATATACTTTTTTTAAAATGGCAAAAAAAAGCAGAACAACTTCAAAAAAAAAATCGATGCATGGTATATAGAATACTGGATAGGTAAGTAAAAAGAAAAAGTACTAAGAGTATGCCTTGCTCCGCTAAAAGGTGCAGTTTGACTGACTTGTCAACAAGATGCTAGCTTTTACAAATAACTGCTGGATATATGGCTAAATCGTATAGCCAGTTTGAAAAAAATGCGATGGAAAAACATTGAAAAAGGTTCATAATTATACGGAAATACAAAAAAGTCCAGAAAGAATAAGCCACATGTTTCTGAAACGTAAGAAGTAGAGTTGTCAAACCCGGTTTCCGAATTATTAGATAAACCGGGTTTTTTCTATTTTTTCGTCTCGAATATTTCAGCGTTTTCGAATATTTTTTAATCTAAAAATTTTAGAGAAATTTACATTTTTGGAATAATTTGCAAGGGTTTCTCTCGGTTTTAAATAAAACAATCCTGAGAAGACAAATTAGCTTTGTTCCTTTTATGCGTTTGTTAAACCCATATGTGTTATTTTTGGATTTACCGTTTTTTTTTGCTTTAAATATGCAAAAATTTTTACATTAGAGAACTTTTTACATATACAATTTTGAGTGCTCGCCATTTTTTTTGTTTCTAATCCGATTTTGAAAATTAACATATTTGTAGTCTGCTGGTATTATTTCTAATACATAGTTCCTGAGATATTCCCATTTGAAAATGAGAAATTCCAAATGTGGTCCGACTCTGGTCCAGTTTTTTTGCGAATAGCGAGACAAAATCGGGGCCAAATTTTATTTTTTAAAATATTGTTTATTTAACTAAATAAATTCGTGATTAAATAAAAAAAAGTTAATTCAATATCTTGTTTCACTCAAAAACTACATTTGTTCCCTGCTAAAAACATAATAGTTCTTAATATTTTTTATGGACTTCACTGCTAGGATAGGTAAAATTTGATATTCGCCAAAATAAAGTTAGAAGCTTTAAGCTTAATGTACATTAAATTTTTTCCTCTTTTGTCTTCTCTGTTAATAATTTTAAAGGCTATAAATGATTTAGCTTATAAAGAAGGTTTTTAGCCAGGGCACCCACCAATTACGGTGAGATGGATTGAATTGTTCGATTTCTTAAGATTTTTTTGCTGAATTTATTTTTTTATTTCACATTTTCATGATTAATCCACATCAGTGAGGGTTGCGGTAGAAGACCCTCCATGTTAGTCAAACATGCATTTTTCAAAATTTGTTTAGTAGGAAAGGTCTAAAACTATCACTATCTGTGCAAATTTAACTAAGTTCGATTTATAGATTTCAATGATTCGTCAGGCGTTGGATTATTTTTTCGAACGTTGCAATTTGACAATTTCTTTTTTTTAATTTACGTGGACCAAACTTTTAGATTTTTTAAAACATCTTTTATTTGACTACATTTAAGTTTTTGGTAGTGTTTTAAAATTTGTACAAAAAATTTCAGATATCAGCAATTCAAAGTGATTAAAAAAAAAAAAACGAAAAAGCGGTTATTCAAACCGGTTTTTCAAAAAAGCGTTTGTTTAAGTATTCGTAAACCGGTTTTTCATATAGGTCGAATATTTGACAACTCTAGTAAGAAGAGACCTTAAATTTTCAATTTACAAATTTTGTCAAAAATAGTAAAAAAAACGAAATTATTTGCATCATGGAAGATTCGTCATATTTAATCTTAGATGGCAATAAATGGCAGGGACACACTTTTCCGAAGGTAAATCTATTTAAGAAAAGTAAAATAAAATATTTGAACCAAACAAATAGCAACAAAATAAAAAATTTAATAAAAAAATTTGAAAAAGGAGTTCAGTAAAATCCTCACATCGAAGTTTTCAATAGGTATGGACAAGGTTCTTCCAAACTCCCTCCCAAAATGAATTGGGTCAAATTAAATTACTGTAGTGCACTGTTTTTTACAAAAAGTAAAATTTACTTTAAGTTTATTAAACAAAAAAAAAAGTTTTCGTTTTTTGTTGCAATTTCATTACACAAACGTTATTTTTTAATATTTTAACTAATTTTAATGGATTTTTTTTAGTATTTATGAATATGTTTTGTAGAGTATATAAAATAATAAACATATTATTATTGTTAATATTTTGATATTGTTTTACAAAAGGAACTAAAAGTTAAATAAATTAAAGCAGTTTCATTTAATTTGAAATTATTTGAAGCTGAGTTTCATAGCCCTTAGTTAATATATACACAAGAGTTAACCCAGTAGTAAGGTGGTCCAAACAAAAAGTTGGAATTCGCTAGATTCACAACTCTTAAAATATGCCGTTATGAAAATATATATAATCTGCCAAAAAAAAAATCTAAAATAAAGTTCTCTGATGGAAATTGAATTTTTAAAGTTGTACTGAAATTAAATGAAATAATTTGAAATCATTTTCTACGATATTATTTTATTTAATGAGAAAAAGTTTAAAATAATAACTATAATCGCGACACATAAAATCTAATATATTTTTGATGGTACATTACGGTTTCTCGACACTGGACAAAATTTATTAAAAAAAGTGTTCAACTTTGATCAAAAATTTTTCATATATTTACCGATGTGAAAATTTCTTTTTTACATGATTGCATTTCTGTGGAATGTCCGTTTATGTGAGATAAAATTTTTTTTAACACTTAATTTTAATAAGCTAAAGCTATTAGCGAAAAGCATGGATATATGTAAAACACATTTCGATTTGTGACAACAAAAGCGCTGTATCAATTCCGCCAAAACGAAAAGGCATCTACAAATTTTACCGACTTCAAATTTTATGGAGCAAACAAAATTTTCATAGTTTTTTTTTAAATTATTTTTCTAAAAGTTATGTTTTTATTAAATTATGTGCGAAAATTACACTCATCGAAATAAACCTGTAAAAATAGCAGAAAAAACCTACTAAAAATTAGTTAAAAATCGCTTTACAAAAAAAAAACAGCTAAAATTAGCAGATTTTTTTCTTAAATATTAATAAAATAAGTACAGCCAAAATAAATCTGTTAACTTTACAAAATTTTAGTTACATTCGATGCTATTTAATCTTCCAAATTTAGCATATTTACCTTAACAGTATATTTTGTTAATATCAACCGAAATTTTGATAAAAAATTGTAAACTGCTTATTTCAAAAGCGTCGATTTTTATTCGCATTAAATTGAAAATTTCACATTTTATATCATTTTTTTACTTTACACTCAAAAAAATAATTTAGTACAAAAGTTAGTAAAACGTCTTGTAAATCAGGTATACCATTTTTTAGCAAATTTTTTGCTAAAATCGTGTTTTCAGCTAAAGTTTTTGTTATACTTATTCAGCACTTAACTGTTTTATACTAATGCTTTACTAATATTATACTAATGTTTTACTAATTAATTTTGCTAAAAAAATTGTGCTGATAAGCACATTAATAGTGTGGACGACAACCAGATTGAAAGATATACGCAGAATGAAGCAGATGTCGCGGCATGTCAAGATGTAGTAGAGAAGAGGAAAATGATACTAAAAAGTACAACTCTAATAAGACATATAAAAAAATCAACCATGGAAGACTTTTGTATCTGTTTTTCATACATAAAACAAAATTGAGGATTAAAACAACTTAAATTTTGCGTTGTCACCGGCTTGTGAAAATAATTGTCTATTAATAAAATTAAAGACAAAAGAAAATATTTAAATTTAATATGTATTTCTAAACTAAATGTTAATAGATTAATAATCTAGTGTGGTCAAATTGCAAAGAAACATATACAGACATGTAGACAGAGTAAAGCGAAAGACAAAGACACACATCTTAGGTAGATTTTTATGGTTCCTTTTTCTTATTGCAAAAAAAGGGTTGTTTTTTTCGTTTCGTTTGTTTTTGTTTATTTTTTCGTTTCGTTTCTATAATTATCTTCGGCAGTTGCGTCCTTAAAAGATAGCATCATTTAGACAACCATTGATGTAAGTAGTTGAAAGAAAATTTTTGTTATGTTATATATATTTATTTCTATTTATTTTCAGATATTAAATTACTTCATGGCATCAATGTGGGAAAATGAAAATTTTTATATTTCGTAATTATTGTAAATTATTTTTAAAAGAATCACAAAAATATGTTTTATGATTTTCAGCATATATTAACTAAATTACAATTTTTTTACAACTTTTTTGCGTTTTTTTGAGTCTACTAAAATTTAGCAAAAAATTTATTAATTTTTACCAACGCTTTTTTATTTCTATTCTACTAAGTGTTAGCAAAACTTTTGCTGAATCTACTAATTTTGTTGCTAAAAATCAGCTCGCTGATTTTTAGCAAAAGGTTTTGCTGACATTAGCAATTTTTTTGCTAGCACCCTCCTGACTAAAATTTTGCTGACTCAGCAAAATTTTTTGCTGACTTTACAAACTTTTTTTTTTGAGTGTACAAATATTTAGCAGATTAATTTGCTACTTTAAGTTAACTAAAATTTAGCTCAAATATAACTAAATATTTGCAGATTCAACAGATTTATTATTGCTATTCTTATTTTACCAATATTTAGTGAAAAAATCTGCTAATTTTATCAGTTTTTTTCTGCAACGTCATTTTTAACTAGTTTTTAGCAAAAAATTTGGTTAAACTGTACTTTATGAGGCGTTCTAAAAAAAATTTAGGAAGGGGACCGCTCCAGAATAAAAAAATAATTTGTTTTCTATTTTCGGTTAAGGGCCCGGTACACGTAGTAACATACAAGTTTAGGTACTGAAAGGAAATTTTCTTATGATTTCAAAAAATTATATTATTTTTAGGATCTATGATACGTAGCGCACTCTGCACACTTCTACAAATTTTGTCTGCAACAATATTTTCGAAAACACTTACAAATACATCAAATTTGATGAAATCGCAAAATGGAGAAACTTTACTCAGCGATGCCGCTAACATAGAAATCGAGTTTTGGACGGACTGGAGGAGAAAACCCTTACGCCATTAAATTTTGTACTATCACCTTCACGCGGTTATCCCTGGGGGCGCAGCGCGATAAAGCCATGGGCAATAAGGCCATATGGTCTTATTTCACCGCTTTTAGAGAAATAAGACCATAAGGTGTTTTTTCCGATTTCATTTGGAAATAAAGCCATTATGGCTTTATTACTCAATTAAAAAATTTTAGTTCAACAAAAATGTAGTATATTTCATTACAAAAAAATAATATTTACAACAAATTTAACCTGCGTAGCCGGCCTTCGGGGTTTTTTCCTCCAGTATGTCCCACTCTCGGCTTCGCTGAGGAAAGTTTTTCTGTGTAAAAGTAATCTGTAAATAATAAGTGGCTTTGCCGAGCTCAGTAGTATAGCCACTTACTTATTTATAGATTACTTTACCCCCACCCACTCGCTCCCGCGATTGTACCATAACTTTTCAACACTTCGTAATGACAACTCATTATTTTGTCGCTATGTAACTAAAAAAAAATACACAACATGGCTTTATTTGCCATTTGGTTGCAAAACGACCATGGCCTTATTTCCCAATGAGTTGGAAAAGACGCCATATGGCATTTTTTTCCCATTTTTTTGAGAAATAAGACCATATGGCCTTACTGCCCATGGCTTTATCGCACTGCGCCATCGCTGGGTAATGCCAATGATAGCAACATCATATTTCATTTAAAATTCAAAATACTCCCAATTTTCGTACTTAAAATATACCTAAAATAGCTCTAGAAGGCGCTACGTATTATGGATCATAAAAATAATATCATTTTTGAAATCTTGAGCAAATTTCCTTTCAATTGAGTACCCATACTTATATGTTCCTACGCACCCCATAAAGTTTTGCTAAACATTTTACTAATTTTTTTCTATCAGTGTATGTGAATAGTTTTCATTTTGACTATATTTTATAGCATTTTTTAGGAAAAATTACTTTTTATGGTAGGAATACTTAAAAATAGATTTTTTACAAAATAATTGAAAAAAACCGAGTTCGAAAATGTATGTACCACTAACATAACGTTGCTATCAAAAAAACCAATACAACGATCTCTATTGTTTCGTTCGTATTTATAAACACAACACAAGTGCTCAAATCGTTGTTTCTAATATAACAAACGGAACAAAACGAAAATGTTTCTTTCGTCAAACATTATTATTTCGTAGTGGTTATTTTTTAGTGTTCATTGAACTTAAACATTAAAACGCGTTTTTAACGTTGTGGTTGCCAAAATAAAGAAATGATTTTTCTGCATGTTATCAATGTTTTTTTGCATTAGTTTTATGAAATTTCACTGGAACTCCTCCGTTGAATCTTTTTATTAAACTAATGCAATTATTCATAAAATTCAATGAAAATTTTTTTCACTTGTAATATGACATAAACACTAAGAACGGTTTACGAATAGTTTTGTTCCATTCCATAAACACAACAAAATCAAACTGTTTGAAATATTGGCCAAACAGAACAAAATCGTTTAGTTCGGTCTCTCATCGAAAACTAGTTTGTGAAATTGTTTGTGTTCTGTTTACAAATCAAAATGAAAATAAAGAAATGTTCTGTTTATGTTTACTGTGCACAACAAAATGATTGTGTTGAGTTTCCGCCAAAAATCAAAACAGAACGATAGAAAAACGTTTGATTGTGTTTAAATTCGAACTCTGGAAAAAAATGTGACAAAAAAATATTTTTTTTTTAAATTTTTGAAAAACGCGAATAATTTAAAATCCACTATTTTTTTTTTTTTATTTTCATAGCAGATTTCTAAAATTTGTTTATATAAGTTCGATTTTTGATTAGATCTTTTCAGAAAATTACATCATTTTAAAAAAAAATGTGTGTTTTTACAATAATATTGAAGAAAATCGTGAATAACTTAAAAGTTTTCAGTTTTTTTTTAAATTTTGATTTCATATTCCTTTTTTGCACATAAATTTAGACTAGATTGGAAAATTCTGTAAAGGTGCATCGCATTGGTTAAGAAATAATGCAACTTAAAGTCAGCCCTTATATGGTTTTCCCTTCGTATGAATTTCTTCTAGAGACAAATTACTAATTCTTAAAAGTTAACTCTTTCTGCGACCTCTAAATGTTAACGAATTCAGCTGGAACTTGGCACATCGAATTTTTAGACATCAAGAAATAGGGGCAACATACAACTTTCATAATTGTTTGAACAACTCAACCTAACGGTTTATGTTTTGTATAAAACTTTTTGTTACTGCTATTTAAATATTTGGTTTAACTTTTGTGTAGAGTTTAACTATTGCATCTGAAACCCAGCTTTAAAATGTATGCATAGTATTTTATGTTCTTTTATGTATACTGTTTTCGGTATTGTTTGTTTTATATATTTTTGTTTAATAATATTTTTTTTTTTCAAATTTAAAGGTGGGTTTTTATACGGTTTTCTTTAAGGTGTTTCTTTTTTTTTCTTTTTTTGTTAATAGTTTTGTATTAACTATTAATTAAATACATACTCCTTTTTGTTTAAACATTTTTATCATTCTTAAATATACAATACAAAAAATTTTTCTTTTTTTTTATAAAATTTTATACAAATTATTAAATTTTTATGGAGTTTTTTTTTTTTGTTTTTAAAATAAAGTAATTATTTATTCTGGCTTATGTGTGTGTTATTTATTTTTTTTGTTACTTTAAACAAATGATTCTAAATTTTAAATATTGTTCAATAAAATATTTTCTTTTGTATAACACAGTAAGTATGTGAAAATGACACACCAAAACCCCGGGACACATAAACTTAATTTTGGGGCGTAAGAATCCAATGATATACTCCATTTTAATAGGTTAGGTCAAAAGAAATTAATATTTCAATTTTAAGTTTGAATTGACTCCATTGATTTTTTGAGTGTATTTTGAGTATAAGGCATTAAAATCTTTTTTGAAATGGTTTATTTATTGTTTATTTGTATAAACTTAAGTCTAGCAAGCATGGCCGTACATTTTTCCCAGGATTACAATTCATTTATATACGATCCGAAACGGCAGGGTAATAACTAGTGTCCGACCGAAGACTTCGGCCAAAAAACGATTGTCAGTTTTTTAGTATTTGAAGACAATTTGGGCAAAATTTGACATTGAAAACATATTTTTTGAGCCGTTTTAATTCGACATTGAGTAAAAAATTTAAGGAAAAAGCTAAAGTTTAGCTGTAATGTTAAATAATCGGCCTCCGAAGTTTTTCCAATTTGGCCAAATGTTTGGCGGCCAAATATTGATTAAATTGCTATACTACGGACTTTTCATTACATTTTATACACAAAATCGTTCTTCAGCAAAAAATTTCCAAAAAGGTAAGCGGGTTTGTACTCAAGCATTACCTACTCGATTCTTTTAACAGGGCGTGAGACTAAAATAATTAATTGTTTAGAATTGATTATTTTTTTACCGAAGAACCAATTACTTTATATTTTTAAGAACTACATACATTTTTTAATAAAGAAATAGTTCCATTGTAAAACTACGAAGTACTTACACAAAAAAAAAAAATAAATAGTTCCCTAGAAAAAATAAGAAGTACTTACATTTAAAAAAGAGAAGTAGTAGTTCCATAAGTAAATTCAACTTTTACTCACATGTCGTTCTCCTAGGTCACTCAAATATAACGATCAAAACTCATACGGAAATAAAATCCTAAAAAGTGAAACATCGAAGTGTTATTATAACATGGGTTTGTCATAATTTTGGAGCTATAAACCACGAAAATATAAATTTTTCAAAAAAAAAGATCAATTCAAAATTGAAAAACAAAAATATGACTCACGCACAATCACCCTCGAAAATTTTTTTTACACTCACTCACGATAACGTCAGTAATTTCAACTTCCACTCACAATTTTCTGCTCACGTGTGCTTCCCTAATTTATACCTAACCACAGTTTAACAAAATTTAGGCAACATGGAATTTCTGTTTTTGGTATTATTTTCATGCAAATAAAAATTTGCTTGAAAAAATATATAAGATAAATTCTTTAAAATTGTATAACTTCTTTTTTCAAAATTAGGAACTACTTCCAATAACGCCCTTTTATTAAGAAAAAGTATATGATTACTTCTTGAGTACAAAAAGTTATACATACAAGTTAATAACGTTGTTATTTTTTTAAGTAAATAATTACGCAATGAAAATGAAAATTATTCAAGTTCGAGGCCATATACTCTATATTTCTTCATTAGGATATTGTCCTAACAAATAATCTATAGAGTTTTTGTTTTCAAATTTATTATTTGACCCTTTCAGGAATGTGTTGATAGATCTATTTCGGGAATTTTCTAGGTTCCCATCATCAGAACACGTTTTGAAAGCGGTAACAATCCCATGTCAAACATCAAGCATTCATATGAACTAGTTTACTCACTACATGAGAACTAATATACATATGATTTTGAAGTTAAAGATTATAACCATTGATCAAAAAATAAATTGAAAACTTGTTTGTGTGTATGTCTACCTTTGGTAAATATTCAATACACGTTTTTGTTTTTTTTTTTTTTTTCCTCCTTTTTATGTTTTGTTAAGTTTGTAAACAAAACAGGGGAAGTAAACTAGGCGGTACTTTGCCTTTTTTCACAAGTTTGTTATAATTTTTATTAAAAATAAAAATTATGTTTTTTCGACCTTTAATTGTGCAATGAAAATGAAAATTATTCAAGTTCGAGGCCATATACTCTATATTTCTTCATTAGGATATTGTCCTAACAAATAATCTATAGAGTTTTTGTTTTCAAATTTATTATTTGACCCTTTCAGGAATGTGTTGATAGATCTATTTCGGGAATTTTCTAGGTTCCCATCATCAGAACACGTTTTGAAAGCGGTAACAATCCCATGTCATATGAATGCTTGATGTTTGACATGGGATTGTTACCGCTTTCAAAACGTGTTCTGATGATGGGAACCTAGAAAATTCCCGAAATAGATCTATCAACACATTCCTGAAAGGGTCAAATAATAAATTTGAAAACAAAAACTCTATAGATTATTTGTTAGGACAATATCCTAATGAAGAAATATAGAGTATATGGCCTCGAACTTGAATAATTTTCATTTTCATTGCACAATTAAAGGTCGAAAAAACATAATTTTTATTTTTAATAAAAATTATAACAAACTTGTAAATAATTACTTTTTTATTGAGTTCATGCTTTCTGGTTTAAATTTAAAGTATTGATTACAATACTACTTGCTTTTTTGACTCTATCGTTGGAATGAGTTTTTTATTGCAGTTACTAAATTTGGCAATGAGATATGTAAGCAAGTGTGGGCATCACCTTCTTTTTGGAATGTGTAATTTTTTCCTGGGTCAATAAACATTTTTCCATTTGCCATATTTTTCCATAATGCTTTAAAATACCGAATACCTATAAAAGCATATTCTGGCCGAAGTCTTCGGTCTAACACTAGTAATAACCTTTGGCTATTATTGACATTTGTTAGTTCAATGTCAGAGTTATGGTACGAATCTTCTAATTCCATAAGAAGATCTTTGTTAGCTTTGAGTTTCAACATATAAAGAAAAATAAACTAATTTTAAATTACATTTCGATGTCTTTTACTTAAAATACACTCAAAATTTCGCATAAGTCAATGCAAACTTAAAATTTAAATATCTTTTTATTTTGACCTAGCCTATTAAAATGGTGTATACCACTGAACTCTAAGATCCAAAATTAAGTTTTCATGTCCGGCGGTTTTGTTGTGTCATTTCAAAAGTTAAATTTTACTTACAGTGTGATTATTATTTACAATAATTTTTATTTAACACTTCATTACTCGATCGTATCTCCTTATGAATAATGAGTAAAAAGAGTAAAGAAAATTTGTTGTCTCTTGTGACGGATCAGTAAATTCTGTTGAGAAGAGTTTTTTTCTACATTCCCCGTTTAGAAGAGCCAAACAAAAAAAAAACAAATTTTCATATGTTTTTTTACACTGAGAGAATTATCTGCTGGATATCAATGAATTTTTGCATTATATCTATGAAATGTCACTGGAATACGTCCATCGAAACTTTTCATTAAATTAATGAAATTTTTAATAAAATTTTATTAAAAATTATTTATTTATTTATATTATTAATTTAAAATTTCATATGTGCAATGAAAAAGTTTCATAAAAATTATGAAGCTTTTTCAAAAAGTTCAGGAAATTTTTCCTTTACTTTGTGAAGAAAACTTCATTAGCTTAGTGAAAAACTTCATTAAAACTCGTCCAAGAAAATTCTCTATTCATTTTCTATTTTTTTTACTCATTTAACTTTAACGTTCGTGTAGTTTAGGCTTAAGCTTTTGTTATTAATTTTCTTAAATCTTTTTTAAATTTTTATAATTTTTTTTTTAATTTATATTAGTTTATTTAGAATGTGATACCACAGAATGTGATACCGCCGAATGTGACAGCATGGAATGTGATATACCCGATATTTCTGCATATGTATCTGTGGGTCCTTCATTACTACACACCGAATCTTCTGGTGTTCGCGATGGTTCTGCCTCAGTTATTTCCATATCTTGATGATGTTTATTACTACGATGCTTGGCACTCAGAGCCTAATTGAGAATAAAATATAAGAAGAAATGGAAGTTTTTATTAAATTCAATATAGATTCAAATACTATACACTAACTACATACTAAATAGTCAGACATTACATTAACATGCATATTTTTCAATACTATTTCTAAAACAAATCACAACTCTTTTTATTTCATTTCATATGTGCAATCGTTGAAATTAGGAATGGAAAGCCCTAGCTTATTTTAAATAATTATTGGTTTGTAACCAAGTATAGTAGAACCAAATGGAATGGAACTAGTGAAATTGGAACACTAAACACAGAGAACGAATTGGAATAAAACACAAAACGGAATTTGAATTTGGCGTGAGCTTATTAGTATTATCACACATATTGGTAAACAAATTAATTATTCACCCTGTAAATATTTTCTAAAAATAAAACATTCGGAGTCCCTTCCAATTTAAATCAACTTTTGCAAACGTTTTGTCCGTTTTGCGATATATCGCTTAGTTACCGAGATACTGAGCATTTTGTAAAATGGGCTTTAGTTTAAATGGCCAGTATCTCCAAAACTAATTAAGATAACAAAATTTTTGTTCATCCGGAGTATTAAATAAACCAAATAGGCTAGGTCTGGGAAGCATCTCCAGGGATGCATTTTTTATGAAACAGCCACAGATAGGAACATTGGTCCAAAATGAAACGGGAAACGAGTAGAGTAGGAACACTTACCACATTTGTATTATCGCATCCGGGACTCCCCTTGTGAGTTCATATCTACAAATAAAGTGCATATTTCAGGACTCGCAACAAAGAATTTACGAGTTGCAATAATCGATGGTTTTTTTAAGCGAGGTGTACAAATATATGCAAATATATGCAATTACATGTGACATATCTAACCATATATAGATCGATATGTAATAATAATAATAATTTTATATATTGGAGTGTAATATATTTGAGATATAATTTTATATAAATATATATATTGCAATATATGTATCATTATAAAATATCACTTTTGCATTACGTTTATTCTCTAGCTACATGCAATAAATGTTTAAGTAAGACTTCTAACAAATATTAATCAATGGATGTTTAGACAACAGCGAAAATCCAGTAAAATTCGAAATAAATGTGACTTATTAAGTTCCTACAGTAAGCCCTCTAATTGTATAAAGTAATATATAACTTTATCAACACTTGTTTGCTTGGGGTATTTATAGAACTGATCCATCAAATCGTTCCACACTGATAGAAATGTGTGCGTAGTATTAATGAATTCTTTAATTAATACAAAGAATTTTTTCTTAAAAAAGTCCCCAAAGAAATGTTTCATTGAATCATATAACAAATGTTTCATTAAAACAATTTTAATGAATGGTTTCATTGACCCAATGAACATTTTATAAAGTATCTTAAATTTTTTTATTAATGCTAGCATAAACGTTATAAAACTTTCATTTACTTAATAAATAAAATTCATAGTTTTTATGAAATATTTGCATTATCTTTTATTACTAAAAAAATGTATCTCTATAATACACTTTTTGAAGAGGTTGAGATATTAGTCAAAACAATTTGTTCTTTAATTAAAAAAAAAAATAAAAATCTGCTGACTTTTTACAAAAGCACTTATGTTGACTTAAGAACATTAGTAGTCATTTCACATCAACGCTTTGTACGATAATTTTTATGAGTTCGCCTCAAATCAAATTTTTTTTAAAGTTTTAGTTCATTCTGTTTAACAAAAAAATTATGTCATTTGGAATATTAGGCGTTTAACTTCAGCGATTATATTTTTTAATTCAAAATGTTCCATGTATAAAGAAAAAAAAAATATTACACTGAACTATATTTTTTTGCGTATTACATTTTTACATTTTTATTGAAAAAAAATTCGAAAATTTTTCACTGCTTTAATTAATATTTTTTTATGAAATTATGTAAAAATCATAAAAAAAATTAATGAAAAAATTAACAATATTAATGAATTTTCTTTGAGTTAATGAAATTATTCATTAAATCAATGAATTCATTTTAATGAAATCGATTCATTAATACTATGAAGGAAAATTCTATCACTCTAGATCAATCACATAATTTGCTGCATTATCTGTGTAGAGAATTTGTCTTGTACAATCAATAGGACAGAGGACTATTAATCTGAAGGCCATGTTTCGATATCAGAAAAATTAAAAAAAAAATTAATTTCCCTAAAATTTTGTGGATATTGGGTATTGGGTTAGTCAACTGAATATTAGCTTTCACGACAATAAATATAATTTAACATTACGATAGTTACCGTAACCGGTATAATTCGATTAGCAACAAATTCGGTGGCCACACACAACTGAGACCGTTTTCTGGGTGTACATTAGGGTGATAACTTTTTGCATTTTTTGCAAATATCAAATCTCCCCAGACAAAATCGTGTAGGGCATGGACAAATATTAAGAACTGCGTTTTTAGTTTTTCGCTATCGGTAAAAAAGGGTACGCACCAAACGCGTTAAAATTTCGAATCAAACAAAGTTAAAAAAAAAACTTTTTTTGATGCCTCAACGTCTGACCATCACATCTAAATAATTAAGGCATGCTGATTTCAATAGTAAAGTCCATTTTCGAGTCAATGGAATAGTTTTCTTCCAAGTTTGCTTACTTACATATGTATAAACCATATTTTAAAAAAATGTGCGTCTTTGTGAAGCGATACAATTTTCTAACTGAACATCAATCTGGTTTTCGTCCAAAACATGGTTGTGTCACTGCACTCCTGAAAGTTACTGAAGATGTCAGACAGGAAATTGATAATGGAAACGTAGTTTTCTTAGTGCTACTTGACCATTCAAAGGCCTTTGATACTGTTGATCATCAAATCCTATGCGAAAAACTTAAACATTTATTTAAATTTTCTGACACCTCAACAAAATTACTGAAATCGTATCTTACTGGTCGGACGCAGTCCGTTTTCTTGAATAATTGCACTTCAAACGTAGTTAAAGTTTCAAGAGGTGTGCCCCAGGGATCCATTTTGGGCCCTCTTTTATTTTCCCTCTATGCCAATGATTTGCCTTCTCAAGTTAAGAACACAAAAATACATATGTATGCAGATTATGTTCAGGTTTATCTGAGTAGCTCAAGACTATCGTTAGATGTTGCAGTAAAAAGACTTAATGAAGATTTAAATAGAATTTATAAATGGGCAACTGCTAATGGCCAGTGTCTTAATCCTACTAAATCTAAATATATGGTAATACAAAAGCGGTCAGTTAACATTAATCGTGATTTTGATATTAGGCTAAACAATATGAAAATAGATAAAGTCTCATCGGCAAAAAATCTTGGTATAATATTTAATAACACCTTAACTTGGTTTACCCATATAAACAGCTTAATCGGAAGGGCTTACGGAATGTTACGTACTCTATGGGCTACACAGTATTTTACGCCTCTAAATACAAGAATTCTTCTCGTTAAGGCCTACTTAATGCCAACTGTGCTTTATGGCAGTGAAGTCTTTTCAAACTGCGACTCAGAAAGCAAACGTAAATTGAATGTGTTATATAAAAACATTATAAGATATGCTTTTGGATTAAAAAGATTTGATAGCACATCATCTTTTGCAACAAAGCTGTATGGAATGTCTTTCGACAACCTTCTAGTACAGAGAATTCTTCTGTGCTTACACAAGATTGTTTTTGAGAAAACACCAAATTATCTCTATGAACAACTCGTTTTTGCTAGATCGAATAGGGGAAAGAAGATTATTCCTATTAGGTACAAAACACTGATATCTGAATGGCAGTTTTTTGTTAATGCTATACGTCTTTGGAACGGACTACCAAACAATATTCAGCGCAATAGTAACGCTTTGAAATTTAAAAATGAAATTAACAACTTTTTGTCATGATAAATTTTTTGATCTTGCTTTTGTTTTATATAATTTTGTTTTGTATAATTTTTAACTTTACATTTTTTTTTTTTTTTTATTTTTCACGTAAATATTAAAAATAATTCAAATTTTGTTTTCCCGTTTTTTATATTATTATTTTTATTATGATTCTAATATTTTATCCATTAAACTTATGTTTGAGATTTTAATAATATAATAATATTTTATATCCAATTATTATTCATAATGTCAATAATTTATAATTTATTTTTTTTTTTTTCATTTCTTTTTGTTTTTTATGAATTTTTTGTATTAAATATAAGTATGTAACAGATTAACTTTGTTTGCGCCTTAATTTCTGTGCTGTAATTATAAGATTTTATCTTGTTGCACAGAAATTCCAATGAAATAAATAAATAAATAAATAGAAAAAAAAAAATTGTTATTAAAAAAAATTTAAAAAATATATATTAAAGGCATTTTAGAAATCGCTGTCGGTTGCGTACGGTTTTTTTACCAAATTGAACTGAATTAGTTTTTTTTATCATTAATTCAATATTTGCCATTAGAAAACCCCTGGGGAGAATTTTGTCCAAAAAAAGTTATTACATAATTAAAACACGAAAATCCCCAAATCCGTATGAATGTATTGACCTGCAAACAGCTTTAAATAACTTTCATTTTGCTTTAAGCGGCACATCCCTTTTTCCAATAAAATTTTTCCAAGTAATATTAATACAAACTTTTGCAGCATCATTTTTTGAACTTTGCCCTCTACACTTTGAGATATTCTAAAATCGCTAAAGCTCTGAAAGATTTGTCTCTTGTAATTCTACACTGTGCATTAAATCGGGATACGTATATAATACTGTTATGCAATATACTGTTTAGACAAAATAATGGTCAAAAAAATTTTAAAAATCCTGCTTTTCATAATACTGTTTTACAAAATAATGGATTTTACAATAATGTCTTGCAAAATACTGTGAAGTAAAAATGCTGGTTTACGAAATTCATTTTATTAAAAATAACTTCAACAATATTACAGTGAACTTTCGCCGCCCAGTAAAACAGGATTTTGCAAAACAGTATTATGAAATGCAGGATTTTGAAAACAGGATTTTGTTATACACAGGATTTCGACCCGAACCCTATTAAACCACTTGTTTTTAAATTTCACTTGCTGGCCTTTATAATTTGGAATTTCGCATGATTCAAAAATCAGTTGATTTAAATCATTTAAATCTGGTTTCAGTGCCCTGGTTTCATATAATTTGTCATTCCATTTGGAACAACAGATTACTCTATCTTTTTTATTCCATTTTAGTTTTGAAAGAAAACATGTTAACTGTTGCAGTTGACTTTCCTCAAATATTCCTTTTTCGTCTGTTCCGTAGTTAAAAGGACTGTTGTATTTGAGTTTTCTCATATATAGCCTTTTTGAGTGTCCCGTAGTTAGGAGGACTATAGAGTTGACTTTCCCTAAATATTAAATTTTATTTTTGTCCCGTAGTTAGAAGGACTGTTAAAGTTGACTTTTCTCGAAAGTACCTTGTTTTGTCTGTCCCGTTGCTATAAAGTCGGTTAGATTGCCATTTCGGTGAGATCTTTAGGAATAGTACGTGTGGTGTTGCTATGCTAGTGTTAAATGTGTAACGTGTAAAGAACCGGGGAAATATATTACGTTAAATAAAAATTAATAAATCGGAGGATTATAAATAAGATTGTGCGGTTTTAAATAATATGATTATTCGTAAGTGTGAGCGGTATTAAGGATTAATATAAGAATATTTACAAATAAATAAGCGATACGTTTTATAAGAACAAAAAAATAATTCTGTAACGAACCCTGGACTCAACTTAGCCTATGCCGGCAACCAGTGAAAACACGTCGTTTCATTTTTAAATTAGGTTTAGACATTTATCAAATTATTATTTCCCTACGAGGAATGGGACCGGTCCTGCGTGTGCCACAGGATCGGTCCATTCGTGCCAAAGACCGGTCCTCTGCTAAACCCTACCCTATGTAAACAACTGGCAACTTTAACATTGGCTTGACATATTAGGAGGTCATTTGTCCTGCTTTAAACCACATAGTGGCATGCCACAGGACTAACCAAAGATGGGCATACCACAAGAATGTCGCAAAAGCGGCATGTCGTATAAAATAAACGAAAACTAAACAGCTTCCAATGGGTAAAATTCTGGCCAACTGAATTTTTCTTGTTATAAGCATTCTGGTTAAGTGGTATGTCCTCCCTTTACCAGTCACAGGATTTGTAATTTTAGGGCAATTGACACTGCTTAACCCACTTCAGTATTAAATTATACCAGTCCTGTGATAAGTCCTTCTTTAACCAGTCACTTTTAGGTCAATTGACTCCTCATTCCCCATAGGGTTATTAAAAGAGTTGTGAAATGTTTTCTTATATAGATAAATTCTTATATTTAACACTATCGATTATAATTGCATATAAGGGATATTTTGAATGGGAAATAGAAATCACCAGGAAGTAGAATAGATGGAGTTTAGTGACAGCAGAACATATATTGATTTAAGGGAATAACATCTTAAGTTTGAGGTTTTGTGTACATTTCGGATATAGTGTTGATAAAATAAATGAAATAGTACTTAATATAGCTTCGCTTTTTTTTTTTTTTAATTTTTAATAACTGTTACTATTTCATAAACTTTTACACTGTAACTATTTAGTGCCATACAATATTTTTATTTAATATAACAGACATTAATGTTGAATACACAGAAAAAACAGTAGGCACTAGCAATGAAATTTGTAAATTCAAACACGCTCATTTTTAAATTCAAATTGATTTCTGACAAATTTTCTTATATGAAATGCTTATAAATTGTAGTTTTTTGTATAAAAATTCTTTTAAAACAAAAATTCAAAATTACAAAAAAATCAACAAAAATGTGTTTATATTTACAAATCACCATTGTTGGTGCCAATTCAAAAAACTTATTTTGTATAGACAAAAATGCTCTATGAAACATGTTTTATATTACATTTGTAATTTATTTCTGTGTATGTTTACTAGAGTTAGTTTTGAAAAATAGATTTTGGATATTATCACTTTTTAGAAGGTTTTTGTATCAATAAAAATAATGGCGTATTTTTTTTTTTTAATTTCAACTCCATCCCGTGCCTATAGGCGACTCAAATCGCGGATTTTGGGTCCCTTTTCCCATACAACAAAAACGGCTAAATATATGTCAAATCTGACTTCAGTATTCGATTATACGGGAAAACTTAGGCCCATAAGCTTTTTTTTAGTTTTTGGAATGCACCAGAATGCATAATTAGAGTGGTCCAAAAAAATAATTTTGTAAATAAGAAATTAAAATATTTTTTTTGTTAATATACAATGAAAAAACACATACATCTGACAAAAATGGTCCAAAAATTTTAATTTTGTAGTTACCCGTTCAAAAGTTATTAAAGTTTAAAAATTTAATTTTTCTTTATATATACAATGAAAAAGTACTCCTAGCTGAGAAAAATTGTGCAAACATTTTTATTTTATAGCAACCCGTTCAAAAGTTATATAATAAATATAATTATAAATATAATAAATGCTATATAAAAAAGATTTTATAGAAGTAGAAGAGGGAGAAGAAGTGGTTAATAATGTTGTTGATGCAGCTAACAAGTTGGCATATTTTGATTCCGCTTTTAGTAAGTCACCGTTTGATTATATTACTCTTCAAAGTTTAAAAACTCTGGTTAATTTTGGAATTAACATATCCTTTATGCTTTATAACGCTGTTGAGTGTCCAGCCCAGAAAGGTTTCCGTAATGCAATCGAACAAGCTAAAAATATACAATCAACAAGTATTTACACCGAACAACTTGTTGGTAATATTTCGCGCCTGAACAACTCGTGTTTAATTAAAAATAAAGATAATTTAAATTGTTTAGCTTTATCTGCTGTGGAAAGGAATAGAATTAATTACAATTGTTGTTAAATAGAAATTACAAAACCAATA
The DNA here is from genome assembly GCA_021234595.1 of Delia radicum. Classification (NCBI taxonomy): domain Eukaryota; kingdom Metazoa; phylum Arthropoda; class Insecta; order Diptera; family Anthomyiidae; genus Delia; species Delia radicum. The sequence goes on from CM037854.1 coordinate 49,401,449, forward strand.
AATTATTTTGTATTCACTAAAAAATTAAATTTTTAAACTTTAATAACTTTTGAACGGGTAACTACAAAATTAAAATTTTTGGACCATTTTTGTCAGGCGTAAGTATTTTTTCATTGTATATTAACAAAAATAAATATTTTAATTTTTTTTAAAAAAAATATTTTTTTGAACCACTCTAATTATGCATTCTGGTGCATTCCAAAAACTAAAACAAAGCTTATGGGCCTAAGTTTTCCCGTAGAGTCGAATACTGAAGTCAGATTTGTCATATATTAAGCCGTTTTTGTTGTATGGGAAAAGGGACCCAAAATCCGCGATTTTAGTCGCCTATAGGCACGGGAAGGAGTTGGAATTAAAAAAAAAAAAATACGCCATTATTTTTATTGATACAAAAACCTTCTAAAAAGTGATAATAACCAGAAATCAAAATCAAAAAAAAATTGAAAACGAACTCTAATGTTTACTACATAAATTTTCAGACAGTGTAAAATACATGTATCATACCCTCCACATACTGAGATGAGTCAGTTTGTCAGTTTGTAATTTTGTTTGCAATGCATCGAAATATAGGTCTTAGACCACATAAAGTATATTCATTCTTGATCCTTATTCAACTTTAAGACGATTTTGCGATGTCTGTCTGTCTGTTGAAATGGCGATCACGGAGCGAAAAAGCAATACAAACTTATAATTTTTACATGGATTGATTAACATTTTCCCGAAAAGTTTGGTATTGAAAATGAGCAAAATCGGTACAACCACTCTAAAGTTATAAGTGAAAATGTGAAGGTACCTCTAAATTTACCATACAAATTGATGTAGGCACTGTATATTAGTACAATTTCATAGTAGCATCTGGTGTATAAAATATAACGTCATATTTTTTCAACCAGATGCTAAGAGGTGAATAACATTTAAAATTCACCTCAATTTTTTTTTATTTCACCTCAAATTTTTTTCAACACAATTTTTTTTTTCAGCTCAAAAATAGTCTTTTACCTCAAAAATGATTTTTTTACCATACAATTTATTTTTTACATTCAAAAAGTTTTTCACCTCAAAATTTAGTTTTCACCTATAACATATTTTTTTTGTAAATATTTTTTTGCTGTTTCATTTGTTCGTGGCTGCATTGTGGAGGGTATAAAGAAAAAATTTGGTAAGACCAAATTTAATGCATGTACTTGTTTTTGTAGTAAGTTGTAGTAGATTTTCAATTAAAAAAAAAAATGTTGCTTACCTTATCCTTGCTTCCCTTTTTCTATTTTAATACGATTTTATAATGGCAACACAGGTGATTTTGGTATATATTTTTTTTTTGGTTTGGTTTGATGTTAATGAAAAACATAGGAAATGTACAATATGTAAGTATACAAAAGTTATATACACCGTAAGAAATGTAATCAAATAATTTAGATAGTTTTATTAAATATTATTTGAAATTCCAATTGTAAAAAAGTCTGATATATTTTTTGTTTAGTAAATAGATTTTTAAGACACAATTAAATTTAAATGGGTTTCGAAAGTAGTTTTGATATGTCTGTACATTTATCTAAAGTTTTTAGGGATTTTCTAGATATATTTTATTTGGTTTTAACACAACTATTATATTTTTTTTTTAACTAGTTTGGAACCATATATCTATGTTAATCTAATTTAAGTAACTTTATACATATTGAAACAATAATATTGAATGATTTTGGGGGAAAGCACATACCTGCAGTGAAAAACGTCTATGACCAGCTTTGCGTCCACCACGTCTTTTACTGATATGAGGATTATCCTGACGTAAAGTTTTATTTTTCAATATTTCTAATTGGGTATACAGTCTGAAATAAAATAAGGGCATATATTTTTCGATTAGAAATTTATTTCTTCAATTCCTGATAATATCATAAATAGAGATTTTAACTACAAAATATTCACCCGAAATCAAGCGTTAACCTATATTTAAAATTCACAAATTAATTAAGATATATTTAATGAAATCTGGATTTTAGTTATTAAAAATCCTCGGCAAAATTAATAAAAACTTAAAAACATAAAGAACACAAGATCAATATCAAAAGATAATTATGTTAAAATATAAATGTGTTTGTGGCCCCACAAAAAATACGAATATCTCAGTATCACCATCTAGAAATAAATACATCAAAACGCACAAACTCAAAAAATCATAACCACCCAGCAAAACTTTGGTAATGGGTGCGATAAAGTAATGCATTACCTTGTAATGTGTACTCCTTACCCGTATCATTACTTTCCAACAAGAAGTAATGAGTTACCGATAATTGGACACTCATGGATTACCTTGTAATGAGACCTCATTACATTTTACATTACTTCAAAACATAAAATAATGACTTACCGATCATCTATTACATAATGCATGAATTATAAACGTAAAGTAATTATCAATATATATTTTTGAAAATCTATTTATAGACACATTACTTTGTGATTTTTTGTAAGCATAATGGTAAGGTGTATATTTTTGATATCACGAACGAAAACACGAAGCACAGCAACTCATCTACATGTTAAGCAATAAAATATTGTATGTATCGATAGCTCAGTTGGTAGAGTTCTCGCCTAACTAATTGTTAAATACCAGAGACCCCAGGTTCGAATCCCAGCATGACCAAGTTATTTATTTAATAAAAAAAAAGTTATTTATTTAATTAAAAAAAAATATATGTAAAAAAAATTTTTTATGCATTTTTTTATGAAATCTATTTATAGACACATTACTTTTTCCCACCATGTAACCATATAAGTAACCAGTTACTTTACCCACTACAAGGTAATGAGTTACCTTGAGGCTCATCGCCTGTAAAATTCATCAATGAAGTAACGTGTAAAGTAATGCATGAGGCCCTATGCCGATACATTACTTTACCCATGATTTGGTAATGTGTGGTTTTGCTGGGCATGTCGGAGAGCCAGCTATCTCTTATTTCCGCTGTTCTGTAAATCGTTTCCATTAATATACCTAAGACAAATAATTATATGTATGTATACGTCATTCATTGTTACATATTTTAAAGCTACTGTTTTCGTACTTTTAATAAAATTAGAAAAAAAAAATAATTTTTTAAAGGCAAAATGGACTTCTTTCAAAATCCGCGGCTTAAACCGCTGTAATTGAAAAATCAGATTTTTTAATATTCTTAAAAAAATATGTTAATTATAAATTATTTCCCTATGCCGTTGCTAAATGTAGTAGAAAAAATACTAAATGTACACTGATAGAATTTTCCTTCATGGTATTAATGAAACGATTTCATTAAAATCGGTTCATTGGTTTAATGAAAAATTTCATTAACTGAATGAAAATTCATTAATATTGGTATTTTTTCATTAACATTTTTTATGATTTTTTCATAATTTCTTAAAAAAATTCATTAAATCAATGAAAAAATTTTCAAATTTTTTTCAATAAAAATTTTGACTTGTAATAAGAAAAAAAATTTTTTTTTGTACTATCATTATGAAATAAAAAAAAAACGCAAAAATTTCTTTAAAACAGAATTAACCAAAACTTTGGTATAAATAAATTTTTTTATTACGTTTGCCTAGAGCTAACAGATTTTGACGAATTTGAATAGTTGGTCACTAAATTCCAGGGAACAGATTCTCTAAGAAAAACAATATAGTTTTGTTCAAAACGAGACATAAATTAGTATCGCTTTGACGATGTTACACAAAAACGTTATGCCAAACGACAATAAATTTTTGTTTTTTAACAACATTGTTAACAATATTTAACATTTTTATCTAATATGGTCGTAATTTAACTACAAAAAGTGAACTATAATCGTTGATCGTTCTACAGAATTCCAAGCCAGATCGATAAAAAATAACATATTTTGTACCGACATATAAGAAAATATGTCATCTTTTAACACAAATTATAAAAAATGTAAAGAAAGATTGAATGTAAAGAAAAACGGAAATAAATTAAAATTGATTTTTTTAGTTCAGCTTTTAATATTTTAATGCCTGTTAATTATATTTAAAAGATTTTTTCAATCATTAAAGTTCTTAATATACATAATTTGAAAAAAGTACAATAATTAAAATATTTCTTTTTTATGGATAAAAAAATTTTAATTTCAAAATTTGTAATTTTCGATCTGAAATCTAATCAGTTACTTTTCAAATTTTATATTTTTCGAATTCGTCAAAAATTATGAGCTTTAGCAAATTTGTTGAGAAACAATAGAATAGAACAATAGAGTTCTTTTTTACATGTCATCCTATTCCAAGTAACGAAAATTTGCTGAATCAGGTTGCAAATCGCTTTTGCAGAACAGCCTGTGATGTTTACTTTCGAACTTCTCGAACTTTTTTTATAAAAATATTTTATAGATCCTATAAAGACCAGAGCTTATAAATAATATCAACGACTGATAATTTCTCAATAAGCACCAAATTAATGCTATGCTAAAATAATCATAAAAAGTGCCAATTATTAAATATCAACGAAAATATTTCATACAAACTATGAATTTTATTCATTAAACACATGAAACTTTCATAACGATTAGGCTAGGATTAATGAAAAAAATAGAAAAAAAATATATATAATATCACATATTTTATAAAATTTTCATTGGGTCAATGAAACCATTCATTAAAATTGATTTAATGAAACACCTTTCATTGACTCAATGAAACGTTTCTTTGGGGACTTTTTATGAAAAAATTCACTGGATTAATGAAGGAATTCATTAATACTACGCACAAATTTCTATCAGTGTAGTATTGAATAAAAACTAGTTTTAATCACAACAAAACTCGACCTGACGATAGCTCAGAGGGCTAAAGCGCTCTGTCTAACGTGTAGTGCGAGTGCATGTGGCATTAGAAATTAGTTTATCTATACCACGGTCAGTGATTGCACAGAAAAATTTCATATAGACGCAATCGAACAAATAAAACGAAAAAAACATAATTTTTATTTTTAATAAAAATTATAACAAACTTGTAAAAAAGGCAAAGTACCGCCTAGTTTACTTCCTCTGTTTTGTTTACAAACTAAACAAAATATAAAAAGGAGAGAAAAACAAAAAACGTGTATTGAATATCCACCAGAGGTGGATCTTGCACATCAAACAAGTTTTCAATTTATTTTTTTGATCAATGGTTATAATCTTTAACTTCAAACTCATATGTATATTAGTTCTCATGTAGTGAGTAAACTAGTTCATATGAATGTTTGATGTTTGGCATGGGATTGTTACCGCTCTCAAAACGTGTTCTGATGATGGGAACCTAGAAAATTCCCGAAATAGATCTATCAACACATTCCTGAAAGGGTTAAATAATAAATTTGAAAACAAAAAACTATAGATTCTTTGTTAGGACAATATCCTAATGAAGAAATATAGAGTATGGCCTCGAACTTGAATAATTTTCATTTTCATTGCACAATTAAAGGTCGAAAAAAACATAATTTTTATTTTTAATAAGAAACTGCGCAGTCTGATTCAGAAAAAATTGAAAATTTGCAATGTAGTTATGATTTTTAGAATATACACTCATTCTTCGCTACCACGCCTCTCACAATTAAATTAAATAAAATTGCATATTAATTATGGTATTAATTGCAATTGTCTGAAAAAGACGTTAAAATTCAAACTCAAAGTAGAAAAAGAGATTTACATAAAAATTATATATTTTATTAAAATAAATATACAAGTTTTACAAAAATAGTTGCACAAAATTACCCATCTTTTTAAAGGCTTAAGTTATGAGAGTCATTGATATCTTCATTTTAAAGCTACTTAAATCGTGGTGTTAGTGGAAAAGAAAAGTTATTCACTTTCGGTTTTTTAATTCTATTTTTTTACATTTTTATTCATAATTTTGGATTTCGTAAGAGCTGCAAAAAGGATTTGGCAACGGCATAGGGGTATAATTTATAATTAACATATATTTTTTTTAAGAATTAAAAAAATAGTTTTTTAATTCTTAAAAATTAAAAAAATGCATTTTACCTTTAAAATTTTGGTTCTAATTTTATTTAACGCACGATAACAGTAGTTTCAAAATGAGGTATAAATGAATCAGGTAGCTTTAACCGATAACCGATGAACGATTACGTACGACTACTTTTGTTAAATTTTCAAATATTTTTCATAATTTGAAACACGATATTTCAAGATTTGATCAAAGACAACACTTTTCTCGTTAATATAGATCGAACGTCTGATGTCGGAGAGTAATTCTGAAACCAGATTTGAATTCAGCGTACCTTATACGTTTGAAAAAGTATACTTTAGTTTTAATGCTATAAACACATACCCAGCTAGCATTTGGATGATTGAATTTTCGATTGTCATTTTACTTACTCATATTTGACTACTCTAGGTGCTCAAAAATTGAGTTTTCATAAAGTTAGTCACAAGTAACAATCAAATATGTTTCTTGTTTATGATTCAAAACTGATGATATTTTTTTACTAATTTGCCTGAGTTTTTTCTCACTACTCTTGATGACCAAAAACTGATAATATTTTTTTTCATCATTTGAATGAGTCCTTTTTCACTGCTCTTGGTGATCAAAAATAGATAATTTTTTTTTTGTTACTTGTGTGATTTGTTTTGGATCATACTTGGTACAAAAAATTAAAGTGAACTCATTTTTTAGTCAACGAATATTCGAAATTTGTTTCTTCGTGCTGGTGCAATCTGTTGTTAGTGTACAATATGCCTCAAAACTGATTTTTGTGCTTTAGAGTTTACTGTTATAACGGGATATTTTTTTTAAGCTAAATGTTGTTTAAAATTTTATGATTTGAAATGTTATTGAAATTCATATCGTTTTGTGTTTTGAAGTGAGAAGTGGTGTTTTTTTGTTATTAAAAATATAGATCATAACTATGTATATATAGATCATTACAACAATAATTAAAAGTAAGAATGTAATGATTTTAATTAAAACATGATGTAATATTTTTTCGTTTATTTTCAGATATATGTCATTTGAAGTATAAGGCCCAGGACAAAGAAATCAATAGTATATTGCAAAAACATTTTGTACATTCTAAGGAACGTCTTAACAAACGTAAACGTCCGTAATTTCAACAATAATACACATTAAAAATACATTTTATAACTTTAAACTTTTATAACTTTATATTAATATTAAAGAATTTAATGAATTTAATAAATTGAAAAAAAAAATGAACATAGTAAAAAGTATTGTCATAAAATGATTTCAAATATAGTTTAATGCGATAAAAAAATGGGTCGAATATTATAAGAAATATGATCATAAAATAATTTCAAAGTATATAAACATGTGACTCAAAAATGGGCAAAAAATTAAAGCAAATTTGATCATAAAATGATTTAAAATTCAGTAAGATGTGACTTTAAAATTGGTCGAATATTATAACAAATATGATTATAAAATGATTTCAAATTACTGTAGGATGTGACTAAAAAATGGGTCAGAAATAATAAAAAATATAATCAGAAAACGATTGCCAATTTGACTAAAAAGTGACTAAAAAAAAGAGTACAAATGATAACATTTATACATGAAAACTGCATAAAAGCGGAGATCATAAATGATTGTTCAGGAGTAGTCATATGCAGGGTACCATTTTCTCCCGATGACAGAGTCATTTATGATTCAATATTGAGTGCATATTTGATAGTTTTGATCATCTAGAAGAGTCAAATGTGACTATTTTTTGTTCAAAATTTTCAAAAAAATGCTGGCTGGGCAGCCTGTCAAAAATAAAATACACACGTTTATATGAAAACGATTATTTTGGCACCAACACAACTACACGGCTACCCGACTACTTTTGCCGCTGTAGTCAACTTAGGATAATTTCTATTTTTGTTGGCTGCAAAACAAAAATAGTGTTGACAATAAAACAATATATGTAACAAATTAGTGCTTAAAAATATTTTATTTTGTTAAACACAAAAAAACGTCGCAACATTAAATGGTATAATTGCATTAATATTCAAGAGGGGTTAGATAAATTTATTTACACGTTATAATAATGTATTATAAATAAGTAATTGTATTTTAAGTGAACTTTATATACGTGTCTACAGCCATGCATGCTGTTCTATTTTAATAAAGCAAAAAAAAAAAATGTAATTGGCACTACTGAAATAAAAATTCATTTGTATAAAACAGCTTTTTATTATGTTGCTGTCGTTTCCAAAATAATAAGTAGCTGGCCACACGGCGACGATTGCAGTGAACGGCATTTGTAGTCGTGTAGCTCTGCAGTCTGCTGTGGTCTATGTGTTTATAGCATAATGTCGAATATTTTTCGACCTGAGTCTTTAGGTGTAAAAAGTACTAAGATGTACTCACGAGTGCTCCCATCTGTACATTCCTTCAAGAGAAACTAAATTCGTGAAACAAAGCGGAAGCTATTTATGTTTAATTTGTTTTATTTTTCTTTTCAATTTGATTTGACGTGTTGTTCAGTTTACTTTTTTCATAACATTAAAAATATATGTCAAAGATACACACTTTATGCCTAATTTTTATTTTTGGGCACAAAAATTTTTACTAAATTTAACTAATATAACTAAAAAATGTAAATATATTAATTTTATGTTTACTTTTGTACACTATACTGCGTATAGAAAAATTTTGCCTATAATAAGACAATGTGCGCTTTATTACATAAAAAATTACGGCGTTTATAGTAGCGAATTTAGATGCATTTTATAGAGTGTTAACTTTTTTTTTCAACGTCGATAAATTGTCTGTTTGTATTCAAATACAGTTTAGTACGGTTATAACGGATTTGCGCGGGCCTGACGATTTAGTTCGTTATAAGCGAAGTATGAGGTAAACATTTTCCAAAAAATTATTAAAATTTCAGAATTTTTTCTTAAGATTTCATAATTTTAAAATTCTTGATTGTAATTCTAAAACAATTCTTCCATTACATTACGTTTCCTGCAGTTTTTTATTCTTTTTAGTGAATTTGGAATTAAATAGCTAAAATTATTAAGATTTGCATCAGAATTTTAATATTAGAATCTTGATAGTTTTATCTGTCCGTTATACCAATTTGTATGAAAACTCGTAAGAGGATCCATAAAATTAGATCGTTATAAACGATGTTAGTTATAACAGTATTATTTTGTATGAAATATGTTAGTAAATGCGTCGGGAAAAGAAAAATCGTTCGTCACTGCATATTAGAAGTGCTGCCATATTCCTGTTAACTGTGAGCAACCAAATAAGGCTAATGTTAGCTAACTGAAAACTCGAGATTTATCCTAGATTTTAACGCCCGTATTCATAAAAAAATCTTAATTTAGATTTTATATTCATTTTAGTTAAAACACATTTTAAGCTTTAAAACTGTATTCAGATGTGAATATTAGCTTAAATTACCTATTTTAAATCTTGTGTAACAGTTAATATTCGTTTATGAATACAGTTTTAAGGTAAAAATTTGTATTTTAACTAAAATTTATTTGAAATGCTGTTTAATGTTTTTATGATTACGGGGCTAACTATTTAAAACTGACGTTTAATTAAGATTAAAATTAGATATTATTTAAATTAGAAATTTTTTTGTCCTGATAAAATCTAAATTGAATGTGTAAAAAATTAACGATTTAATAGAGATTTTAACTACAAAAAAAAGCTGTAGCAAATCAAGATTAAATTTATTAAATCTAAATTTAACTTATTAAAAATCCTCGAATAAATTACACAGAATTTCTATTAAAATGCTCTCAAACAAACTCACTTTCAATTAAAAGTTCAATAATAGGATAATTTAGGACGTGGGGTAATTTCGAACTTTGCATTTTTTCCCATACTAATGCATTTTCAAAATTTCTAGCTATTGTGCCCTGTTCCTTAATAAATTCTTATAACTATGAGCAATCCATATTTTAGAAGACGCATTTTTATTACTTTTATTTGACAAATAAAGGTTTTTGTGTTGAAATGCATTTTATTCATTTAACACCTCAAAAATGCAAGTGCTAGATATGATTGTTACGTGATTAAAATAATCCTCAGATGATTTAGAAAATCCCGTTTTTCATACAATTTTGTTAGAAAACTACATAAGTCAGCGCGCACAATCACCGTTTTCATCACCGTGTTTTTAAAAATTCAAAACTACAAAAAATTAGGTGAAGTGAGGCGTTGTGATTAAAAAAAAAAATTACCCTATAAAATTTATTTCTACAATTTTTTTTAAGTGTTTGTAAATTGTTGTTTTTCATATAAAAATTCTTTAAAAACAAAAACACAAATTACAAAAAACTTAACAAACTTAACTTTTTCTAGATTTAAATCCAGACAAACCTATTAAAAGTCCACGAATTAATCTAGATTTAGAATAAACCATGAAGATCCACTATTAAAGGTAGATTTAGCTTTTCCTAGATATAACTTTAATCTAGATTTTAAAAAGCCACAATTAAATCTAGATGTAACTTTTTAGCTTAACCTTTCTAGATTTAAATCCACCTATTAGAAATTCACCATTAAATCTAGATTAATATCTGGATATCGCTTATTAAATCAACTATTAAATCTTGATTAAATCTGGATTTATACTATTTAAAATTCACAATTACATCAAGATTAAAGCCCAGATTTTAATTATTATAAAAACCACGATGAAATATAGATTTAAATCTGCATTAAACCAATTCAAAATCTACGATTAAATCTTGATTTAAATCTATATTTAAACAACTAAAAATCTACGAATAAATCGAAATTAAATTTAGATAAAAAAAGGTTTAAATTATAACAATTCCACGATTAAATCCAAATTTTCAAGAAATTACATTTTTGAATATTTTGTAGCTAATTTCATGTCTGTGACACACTTTAGTAAATATTGTATAACTTACCTTTTAAGTTCAGCACGTATATCCTCAGGACTCATTTCCGATATAGTCAGTTCACCAATATCAGGATCTCCCAGACAGAGACCAGCATAACCACCACCCAAACGTTGACCAACATCATGAGAACCCTTGAAAGCATCCACAGGTAAACGTATTGATAGATCATGGGCAAGAGAACGGACCTGCAAGCTATGAAGATGCAACCAAACACCGCAAACCACACAGATAGGTATAACAAATAAAACAAACTTAAAATAAAACAAACTTAAAAGCTTAACAAAAAAAAAACTCAAAACTTACAGAAAACTTTATAAAAGTACTGTCAGATGAAGATGTTTGTAATATGATTGATTAAAAGAGGACGTGTTGTGTATGTTAACAAAAATTTGATTTATGAATGATTTATGTTTAATTTTAATTTTAATAAGTAGAGTTGAAAATTTGTTTTATTTTAATAATGACTGTGTCTATGATGAGTGCGCTGAAATCATAAAAAAATAACACAAAAAAAAAAAACATAAACGTAAACGTAATTTTAAATTATAATTAATATAACTAAATTATATAGAAGTAATAGATGACATTTAGGACTAGTACAGTATAGAAGTTAAATATATATATTTTTTTTGTTAAATAACTATAGGAAACCGATTTTTGTCGAATTAGCATAAATTTGAAAAATAAAACAAAATATTACAGGACAGTTTTAAACAACATCTATTAATAATACACTGTTTCTTATTAGAATCAATTTAACCTTTATGTCTGCATCCGCATACCTGGGTATGTTTTTAATTTTCAAATTGATATATCTTGAGTTTTAGGTGCAGTATCGACTTGAAATTTTGGGTAGCCTACTAAAATATTGCTTTTTATAATTTTCCCAAAAGAAAGTTGTAAAATGTATGTGTGACCAAATTTACAAGTAGTTTTTGCGATTTACCTCTTATGTCTGCAGCCAGCATACCCGGGTATGCTAGATTAAATGTGTGTACATTTTTTAGTAAGAAATTATGAAAAACATTTTTGTTTTATTGCATTGTATAGAACAAGAAATGAAAGTATTAGATTTTATTAGAATCAGTGGTACTTAGGGTTGTGAACTATTATATTAAGCAATATCTACAAAATATTGAGCACAACCTTAGTTATATGATGAATTTCATATCAAAACCTATAAAAAAGGCACATTTTGAACCCGATCCTCTCAGATTTTGATGAAATTTTGCATACAGCTACATTTTACCTATACAAACACAACCTCATTTTTAGAAATTGCATTTTTGAAAATATGTGGGCGTGGCAAGGTATCGAAGTTTTTGAAAAATTACGATAATATGTACTTTCAAGCTGTGATTACTACGGAATGGCTAAACCGATTTCAAAGATCTTGGTACCATTAAGTTATCACTTCAATTGTCGAACCATTGCGTTATTATGAACTAAAAAAACAAAAAGTTGAGAAAACCAGGTTTTTTATGATCTGGTAACTCCATCAGCAGTGATTATGAATACAAATATAAACACAGCTGATGAAAATTTAAAACCAAATTCAAATTTGTGTTTATAGCTTTTTTTCATTTGTTTTATTTAAAAGCTAACGCTTCAAAAAATTGGGTGTTTAATTTGACAGTTCAAGTGAGTGGGTTTCCCGCCCCACAAACCGAAATCGGAAAAAGGAAAAAGAAGAAAGAATAGGAAAAAGGAAATATATAAAAGCAATTTCCAAAATTTTAATTAAAAACTGTTGTTAATTAATTTCAAATTTGTAATTTAAAAAACTCTAGAGTTTTAAGGCTAACATAAATATTCTTTCTTATATTTTATAGAAAAAGTCGTTCAGAATTTTTCTTTTAGAAGAATATGTACAAATGAAAACAAATAAAGCAAACTTAAAATAATGCTTGACTTCAAAATGGGGAACAATTTACCACAAAGTTTTTCACAAATTCTCAGCATATCTATGAGTGGGCCAAAATTGGATAACAGAAAGTTAGTTCGAAATTTTTCGACTCATTTTTGAGTTAAACATTGAATATTTTGAGTTAAACATTGCACAAAACATAGAAAATATGCGCTAAAAATTTTTTGATTTTTAAAATTTTAAAATTTTATCATTTAATGTAACAATTTTAACAAAAAACAATGCTGAAAATAAATTACAATTTATTAAAAAAAATACACTCGTTTTAACAAAAGGACTAATTTCTGCAAATGTCGGCTGCCAATCTGGCGGCCAGGGTTCAATTACCGGTGGCTCAAAAAAAAAATTATAGATGAATTATTTTTAAATTTTATTTTAGAAAACAAAATTTTAGACCACCTTTTTCATGGTTTTACCAACATTTCGCTAACATTGGAAATTTTGTTTCCCTAGTGCTTGTCCGACCGTTTTTGAACAGACGAACCTTTTCTCTAATGATGTTATCATTTTGGAATTGGAAAACTACTTCTTGCCAGCACTTATAAAACTTGCTAAAGTGCCTTGCCAGCGGTGGTCCGTTTGTCATTTTCTGACTGGGAAGTGCCACATTGCAAATAAATTATAAAATATCCCCCCTAATATGGCATACACTTATGCACCCCTACCCCTGATAACATAATCTTAAAATAATAGACGTAGGGAAAGTACACTAATTTTCGTGAATCTATACATTGTTCATGATTCTTAATGAAGTTGTTAGAAATCAGTCAATTAAACCTTCATCGCAAATTGCCATTTACCGATAACTCTTTACAGTACAATTAATTCTGTTATACGTTCATTTAATTTTATTTTCTTTTCTTAAAGGAAACAGTGTAATTATCATCTATCAAAGAACATGCACAGTAAAATAGCTTTTTGTTTTAAGACAGTCAACATAAATTAATTCTAGGAAAGAAACGACTAAAAACTAAACTAAAATTTAATTAACAGAAATTATAAAAAGTAACAGTTGTGTTCAACAAAAACAAAATAAAAAATTAAATAGATATGTAACAATCATGCTACAAACTTAAAAGAGAATAAAACTTTTAATTAAATTACAAATTACCAAACAACACAACACTTGCAGCAACTTCATAGCTCGGTTAGTAAATTTACAGAATTTGTTCTTTTTTCTTTTAATCATTTTGAACATAAAAAAACCTCTAATAAAGCATTTTAATTTGTAATGACAAATTTTCACAAAAACCGTTTCCCTTTTTTATGTATAATACATTTTTTTTTTTATAAAAAAAAGTTAAGGCCTTATTAAGAAAAATGAATTTGAATTAAATAGTATACACTCAACGCAATTAAGTAGAAATTGATTTTAGTTTTAAGCGCAAAATAAAATTATTTACAATTCAAATATTTTCGGTTAAAAATGGGTAAATCTACAAAACGTTTGCAAAATTTTAGTAAAAATTACACACAGATTATTTTGAGTGTTTGTAGTTCCATCTAAATATATTTTGTATTTTGGGTCCCTCGAAAATCATACAGATTTTGATATCAAACGACATATTATTAATAGACATTCATCATGCGAAAAAAATTGGATTGAGCCGACTTATAATATATTTTTTCATTAATAGGCGCTTGAAGTTAAAAATTTTCTTTATTTTAGAAACGTCGAGGTTAGAAAGAAGAATAAACGTTTTTCTCTAAAAATTATAAACAATATTAATTTTCAAATCAGACTAGACTACACAGAAAAAATTATCAACCTAAAATATCTAATTAAAGATTTGATTTGAGTTAAATTTGTTTCTAAACAAATATTTAATTGAATCAATTACTATTTTAAATGACTTTTAAATATAAAAATACATATTTTATTTTAGACGTAATTCTCAATTTGTTTTTTCACACACTGTATGCTTAAATAGAAAATTGTTAGTATAAAATACCAAATACATTTCGTCGGCTTATTATTGGTTTGACCCACCGACCATTTTCGAAAAAATGAGTTAGGAATGAATTGTATATAATGTTAATATCCTCTTTTTGATTTCGAAAACCGTTTCGCGTTATTTCGTATCATATCATAGATATCAAGTAACAAATTTGACCTACCTGCAGATTTTGCATACAAAAATTGAAATAACTGCACCTTCTTTATCGTTTTTCTCGATAACACCTTTTTGGCGTATGGGTCAAACCAATAATAAGCCGACGATTTGAAGTTTACAAACAAAACAAGCATACACACAAACAGATGCAGCATTAAGAAAAATACACACACCAACGTAACATATCGTGCACACACTTTTTTGTGACTTTTTTTATAACTTTTTTCCTTTTTAATTTTCAATAAAAGCTTTTATTGATATTATTATTGCCGTGATAGGTGCAAAATCAATTAAAATATTAATTGATTTAATACATTTTTTAATTGAAACCTGTTCTTAGTTTTTTCTGTGTAGTTTCAGCCTTTTTTATAGACAGGCGTCATCAGTGATTTTCCATTTAAATTGTATTATTATTTATCTCTATATGATATCAAGTATCAAACCTGCGGTTCTTCTTACATTACAAACGTAACAATACTAAGTCATGACCGTTTAGCGATCACACCCAAATATGGCCTCGAATGTAATGTAGATAAATTGTTACTCAGAAGTAACAAATACTAACAAACACAAATATTCTATTTTTAGATTTTTTGTTTATTTTTCTAATCTTGTCCGTCTCTATTTCACAACGTTACCAGATTGACCTATAGTTTTTACGTTCAAGTGTAGCCAAATTTGAGTTTATGTGGAGACATCGACACAGAGCAAATTTTGTAATGTACAGTGTTATTTTAATTTACGTTCATTTTGGTTGTTAACTGTCTTTAGAAAGTATCTTTGCTTTATAGTAAATGCTTAACCAATTTTCATAACATTTGGCCTGTTATTGTAATTTTAGTTGCTGTTTTCATAACCAATTTCAGATTTATTAAATTCAGAACTACTGATGAAAATAGCGTCCTGAATACTAAAGATTAAATAAAAAAAATGTGAAACTAAACATTTTCTTTTCTTAAATATCAATAAAATTTTTTTATTGATAACCTTTAACTATATTTGAAATAACGAATATATTTAATTAAATATAATTCATTCAAAAAATAGGTTTTCATTACAAAACAATAAAAAAAAATCCAATCCAAATACCTGTGTGTTTAGACCATTATTTTACGTATATCCATATATACGTATATCTATAAACTGGAAACTGCAGCAGAATTTCGTGCGATTCACGTGAATCACGCCTGAGTGAAACCTAAAATAACTCACACAAACGTGAGTGTGAGTAGTTAAAAATTCTTCGTGAGTGAGTATGGTAAAGACCACTGTAAATGAAGTCAAGTGCAATTTCACTTAAAGAAAGGACGACTTACATTTCAGTAAATTCAACTTACATTGTCATTTGTTTTTTAATGTTCATAAAATGAACCACAATTGTAGAAAAAATAAACCACATATGTTAGTAAAAATAAACAAACATTTATTTTTTTAAAAAATGTTAAGTTTTCTTCGATCTTCTTTGGGTGAAGTCACCCAATGTGGGGACGAAATATTGGAAGTAAATAATTATAATTAGTAAATAAATGATCTTAAGCTCGTTTAAAATAAGAGAATTTATTTTTTTATTTATTTAAATAACAAAAAACGTCTGCAAAAAAATTAATGTAAAATCATAAAACAGTCATTTTATGTGGTTTGTTTTTTTAAATTAACTACAAGGTTAGTAAAAAATTTAATTTGTGCTAAAAATGACTGACATTTACATTAAACGTAAAGAAATTACAACCCAAAAAACTACATATTTTTTAGGATTTTAAAATATAAAATAACTGTCAAAATTAAATATTCATAGCAATTTTTAATTAAAAATTAACAATTTAATTAAATTTTTACATTTAAATTTTTTTTTATATAACATTTTATTTCATGAATTTGTGTAGTTCACGTAAATCACGCGTGATTACTCGGAAGTGTGAGTTTAACCTGAATTTACTTACGTGCACATGAGAGTGAGTCAAAATTTATTCATGCTCATCTCTACTTGTCACAATAATGTCGGCATTTCCTAGTGATCATAAAAATTACAATGGTTTTAAGAGATTTCGAAAAACTATATATTGTAAAATATTTCCCTTTAGTTAGCGCTTTTTGCAGATTTAAAAACTTTCAAAAAAAATAAACACGAGAACAAACGGAAAAACTCTTTACAACAAATATTTAATAAATTTAAAATCATGTTCAATGTTTCCCGCTTATAATTACAATATTTAAATATTGGCAATTAATTATCATTCTTTTTCTTCCTTTCCTATTCGCAGTTTTGAAAGAGTGGAGGGCTATTCTTTATAAGAAATTAAAAAAAAAAAAAACATGAATTATTTAAAATGAACAACTTCTAAAACGTTATTGTTTGAAGTTTCCTTTCAATTGGATGAATACTATAATAATGTAGTACAAAGAATGTTTGGTCTAAAAACACAGGTATTCGGATTGGAATTTTTTGTTGTTGTTTTGGAATAGAAACCAATTATTTAAAACATAGGTAAAGGTTATTAAAAAATTATTTTAATTAATGTTTAAGAAAAGAAAATCCCGAGAAAAAAAATCAGATCTCATTTGATATAGATCGATATTTATTCTTATTCAAGTTCATCTCACAATTGGGGCATCCAGCAATATCCGATTAGATCCCTCAAATATATTACTGGATTAAGTTAGATCAAAATTGATTTCAAAATTGGGATATCCAAAAATATCTAATTTAAGATCGTGGTAGATCCCAAAATATCCCGTAGGACTAATTTAAATTTATAAATTTAATATGAAAAACATTTATAATTTTTTTTTACTCGGGATGTTAAATTTTCTATTTCTTTAAATTTATATTTTATTTATATTTTGTATTTAGAACTCCATATTTCATCTGCTGTTCTGAATTTCATAAATCTGAAATCGGATATGAAAACAGAAACTAAAAATACATGCCAAATTTTATGAAAATCGGATAAGAATTTAATATAAAGGGTCCGCCAAATAACTTTTTTTTTTGAAAATGCTATAAAAAAAAACTACTGAATATTTTCTCAAATTTCTTTTTTTATTTGAAAGTACAATCCTTCCGGTTAATAATGGAAAATAATTTCATTCAAATTGCTGCCTCGGCTGGCCATGCAGTAGCCTACACGATCGGTCCAATTTTTAAGCACATTATCGATTGTGTGCAGCTGTATTTCACCAATGGCTTCACGAATATTGTCCTTTAAAGCGTCAATTGTCTCTGGCTTGTTGGCGTAACACTTATCTTTGACGGCACCCCACAAATAATAGTCCAATGGTGTCAAATCGCAGCTCCGAGGTGGCCAAACGACATCAGCTCTGTGGCTAATAATGCGATCTTTAAAAACAGGGCGCAAAACATCGAGTGTAGCTTCGGCTGTGTGGCACGTAGCGCCGTCCTGTTGAAACCAAATATTGCCAATATCCTCCTCTTCAATTTTTGTGAACAAAAATTCGTTCAACATGGCCCGATAACGATCGCCATTGACTGTAACGGCCACTCCTTGCTCATTTTCGAAGAAAAATGGCATGATTTTCAAAGTAGTGTCGCAATATTTCCCAGCGTTGTTCAAGCGTATACACAACCATATTCGTTCAGCGGAAGGATAAAACTAATTATCTGTCAAATCAGTCATGAGCTAAGTGTTACCATTCACGAAATAAGTACTAGTTGAAAAAAAAACGTTAGATGGCGGACCCTTTAAAACACAAGTTCTTTCGAAAAATAGTTAACGATCCCATTGAACGAACATTTTCAACTTTGAGCGCCTATAACGCAAAAAGCATAAGCCGACTCAATCAAATTTTTTCAAATAACAAATGTCTTATAATAATGTGTCGTTTGACACTAAAATTATATGAATTTCGAGTGACCCAAAATGGGGCACCACTCTTTGTCCCTCGTTTCATACAAATTTAAATGAACATTTTTTAAATAAGATTTGATTTCGATTAAGATTTTTCTTGGTAAGGCCTTTTAATTTTATATTTTTGTAATCTTTTAATACTTTTTCTTTATTTTATATTGTACAAAAACAAAATATATTAAATTAAACTGAAAATACGAAAACTGATACAAAAACAATTTTAAAATTCGAACTTACCTGTTTATGTTGATACCATAATTTAGGTATAAATATTAAACCCAACGCTATGGTATTGGTAAGTTGAGAACGCAGGAATAAGGCCAAAAATATGGCACTTGGACTCATGGCAGGCAAATAGAAATAACGTAATACATAAAATGTTGCAGAGACTATAAATTCAATAATCAAGGTGGTAACTAGAAATTGTCGTTCCTGAAAGGATATACATATAAAATAAGATTAAAGAAATATGTTTCTATACAGCGCCAAAATATATTGTGCATACTTCGAAAATTTTCGACACCTGTTAAAAGCGACATTAGATGCTTCTTATTTCTCAAGGTTTTATGAATTTAGTGGAACGATTTACAGTGACTATAGTTAAAAGCTAAGACGTGCAAAGGTTTAAGGCCATTTTAAAGTCAAAAAATTAAAAAAATTACTCGGAATTTACAAGAGTTTTTTTATACATTTTATTTTCTTGCTCATGGTTTTTAACTTTTAGATCCAAACTAATAAAAAATGTACTCATTAGACTTGAAAGATACTATAACTGAAAAAGTGATTTCCGTATCACTGACTGGTGAAAAATTCTATGGTGGTCTACAAATGAAACCAAAGTTTTCTGATTTTTAAACTTTCGCAGCACACAGCACCTCCTAGTCAAAAAGAAATTTTAAAAGTTTTAAACGCAAACATTTTACGAACTTTTTAAAAATTTAGCAAAATTCAATTATTTTGTTTCGCATATTTTTATAAGAAAACATGAATCCTTACTACAGACTTAATTGATAATGTGCAAAAAAGTTTAATTTTTTTCATTCATAGCGGCTAAAGTGGCAGTTTTTTGCAAACACATTTCGCTTTGTGACAACTAAAGCGCTATATAAATTACTTCAAAAAGTAAAGCAAATAGAAGATTTAAATGAGCTTAGTAAATTTTCATAGCCCCAAAAAGCAACCTTATATACAATTTTTAATTTTGTGAATTTAAAAGTAATTAATATGATTTCCATAAACTCAACTAAATATCAAAAAACCGGCACAGGGTTCGAGTTTTCGAAATAATAGCGATTTTTTTTTAAGTCCTAATATTGTTCAGTTTATTTTTATATATTTTAAAATGTGACAAAAGCAATGAGATCTATAAATTTATGTAGCTTTTATTTAATCTAAGCAAAACTTGTAATATTTTAAATTTGCTTGGAACGTATAACCGCCATAATTTTTGCACACACAAGGGGTTATTCATGTCATACAAAAAAAAAAAATCAAAATATTTTACCTCGAAGTATCGTTAATATTTGAAGTTCCCCATATAAAATTAATTAAGATTTTTTTCTAATTTTATGTTTGTATCCTTTTTTCAAATATAAAAATAATAACAAAACTGCTACAACACTTAGAATATGGACCAGAAATATCTACAGATCTAAAATAAAACCTTTGTTATTTTACTTTTATCACTTAGTTTTAGTGCGGGTAGATTTTAATGAAAAATTTGCGTATAGGAGTATTATCAATTTACCAAGTAATTGTTTAAAAATATTCTAATTTGCGTATTAAAAATACAAAAAATGTTCTTTTGGACTCTCATATATTTATGATATTAATAATAATATGATATTGTCATATTAGATTTTATTTGTTGCTTTTCAAAAAGTTTGATCATTTTCATGATAGACAATACAATTGTTTCATTGGCATCACCCAAATCTTCAGTTGTCTGTAATAGAAAAAGATAGTTGGCTTAACTTAGACCGAGACTTACATACAATGGACAAAATGAACTCTATGAGAATTTTTATGTCTGCTTTAGTGTATAAACTGCCTGATCTCGTAACTCTAATTATAAAGTCAAAACTATTTGAAAAACAACAATTTTACATGTTGCTATACTTTGTATGTCAGTACATGTATGTGTGTTTGTTGTATTACAATTTGTAAAAACAACATATATCCCAACAAAACTTCTTCAAAAATTTTCTAATTTTTGTATTAAAAAAAAAATAAAAAATTGGTCTTTCGGACTCTCTTTAATATATTTAATTAGAGTATTGTTCTACCTCAAGTCCAAAAATCTAATATGCTATTGTCATAATTTCATGATCATTGGTTTAATTGCGGCATTCGTGGTCGTAATTTTACTATCGAAATTAATTTGTTGTTTCTGAATATAAAACATTTATATAAAACCTTGCTTGGAGGCAAAGTGAACCAAATTTCAGAGAAATTCGTTAAAAAAAATTTATAGCGAACGATCAGAAAATGCATTTCATATATATAGATAGATGAAATATTTTTCGACCTTTGAAATATATTTGATGATTTTATTTAAAAATTGTGCTCGAGGTCACTTTCTTTATTATTTATAAAATATCTTTATAATTCTATATGAAGTCGATATTTCGTCATTCCTTGAATGACATCTTCAGCTATTATTTATGTTTTAAGTAAAAACGGAATACATTTTAGCATATTTTCAACATTATGTATTTCAAAAATTAATGGTCCGAACGGTCAGATTTTTAAAAGTTATATATAAACGATGAACAAATGTTTTAGAGATATAAAAATTTTTGTATTTTCTCATTACAGGATTTTAAAATATATTTAAAAAGGTCAACATTTTTGTTTTATTTTTAAATATTTATTAGGAAACTCTGGCAAACACATTTTTTCAATTTGTTTATTTACGATTGTAGTTAAGATACATTTTAAAACCACTTAACTATATTTATCTAATAAAAAAATAGACTTTTATAAGTACTTGGCTGAATTTAGCATTTTGTGTCCATTTTTAAAGATTTGATAAGCTGATATTTTTAACATTATTTGTGAAAAAAAATCATATTAAATTTTTGTACACTCACCCTAAATTGTGTATTGGCATTGCGACTGGCATAGGCCAGATGTAGGCCAAAACATAATATAAGTATTTCACTGGCCTGTGTTACAAATTCCCATTTAAGTGGTTGGCACGTATTCGTATTAACTTCACGCAAACTTTCTAGCTGTGCTGTCTCCAAGAGGTCTAAGGAAGATGCTGTAAAAGCAGACATATAACAGATAACAGCGAAAACCATAGTGCCCAAATATTTGAGCAAATCAACATCCCGTAAAACCCAACGATGAGCTTTGCGTGTACGGAAATCAACCAAATGACGATATAATTTAAGAATTATGGCACCATAACAGGTAATAAAACCCAATTCACGTAACCAGGGTTCGATAAGACAACGTTCGGTAGAGGCAGGGAAAAAATGGATGGCAACCTGAAAATTTTTAAAGAAGCGTTAATAGAAAAATTTCAAAATGTTAAAAAAAAATTAACTTACAGATGAATAAAGTAAAACTATACCCAGTAATATAGTTTCCAAAACAGTCCACATACCAGAAGCTATGGCCTAAGGGGATTTATGAAAATATTAATTATTATTTAATCTGTTTTATGAAATTCCATGAAATGTATACCTTGCATTTTCTTTGTTGAAAAATTATAACACTTAATACTAAACAACATAGAATACAAGCTCCCAATACCGAACCCACTGATACTTTGAGTAAACTTTCCAATGACACTGTTTCCTGTGGTTCACCAAATAAACAAACGCCAGTTGAATCACAATTCGAACAACCAGCTGGACAGGGTATACAGGAAATATTATCATAACCCTCTGACATTTCCACAATATCACCGCGAAAACCCTGGAGTGTGGAATTGGGCAAATAATAAGATTCTTTACAAATGCAGGTATAAACATCTCGGGTAGCCGATGGTTTATTTTCAGTCAATAGACAAAAGGTGGTATTACGATCGCAGCTGAAAGGATAAAAAATCGTTAATGATATATATATATATATATATATATATATATATATATATATATCTTTGTGAACGGGAGACCCTCTACCCTCAAAAACTGAGCTTGACGTTATTATCAAAAAAAAATGTAAAATAAACTTTTGTTTGATTTCAAACTCACTTTTAATTAAAAGTTTAATAATATGTATTAAATGTGTAATTGAAAAATTGAATTTAGTGCACACAAAATTTGCAGTTTTTATAAAACATAATGACAAAGAAAAAATGCCAAAATTTAAAAAATCACATAAATTAAAAAAAAAAATCGCCAAAGTTAAAAAAAATTGATGAAAGTATTAAATTCCCTAATTAAAAAAATATTTGCCAAAATTGAAAAAACCTCAAAATTTAAAAAAAATGGAAAAAATCTCCAAAATTAAAAAATATTTTGTAAAAGTGAAAAAAATTCTCCAAAATGTAAAAAAAAATCCCCAAATTGAACTAAATCAGTAAAATTAAATAAAAAAAAAATCACAATGACAAACATTTTAAATTTAAATTTAAGCTATTTTTCAAATTTTGACGGTTTCTTTTTAAATTAGCGTTTTTTTTTTAACTTTGGTTTCTTTTTTTTTCATTTTGGCAATTTAGTTTTCAATTTCAGTAATTTTAAGTTTTTTTTTTTAATTTTGGCGATATTTTGTAAATTTTGTGTTTTTTTTTACAACTGTGGCAATTTTTTTAAATTTTGAAGATTTTTTCAAATGTCGTTTTTTACAATTTTGGTGATTTTTTTAAATTTTTGTAATTTTTTCAAATTTGGCTATTTTTTCCAACTTGAACGATTTTCTTTAATTTAACGGTTGTTTTCCCAATTTTTGGTGATATTTTGCATATTTTAATTTAAGTTTCGATGTATCTATTAAAAACTAGTTTGAAATTAACAACAATATTCAATTGAAGAGCTTAGTGCAAAAACATGATAAGCCACACGTTTTCAAAAAATGATTTTATGTGTTCATTGCATTACCTAACGTGTTATCAATATCCACTTAAATGATTTAAGCTATATTCCAAATACTTTCAGATCTAGAGCAAATGTTACTTTTTACAATTCGACTATATTTCAATATTTTTTTACGCAAGAACATGATATGCCACACCAATAAGATACACTTCTGAACAAAAAGATTAACTCTGAAGAAAATAAAAGCAAACTTGAATTTTTTTGTAAATATATTGATTGAAGTATGTTGGATAAAGATTATTTTCCAACAGATGATCTAATCATTTAAGAAACCATCGATGTATGATTTATTTTAACTTTTGTGGCTTATCAAATTATTCTAAATTCTAAATAAATTTTCTGTAAAAACTTGATAAGCCACATTAATTTAATAAAATGTTTTTTACTGTCTTCTTGTCTCCGAGCGAGTAACATGTAAAAGAAGCCACATCTTTGCACTTACAACAAGTATATTTATCTCGAAAATCTGTCAAATCAGCTATCTATTCTTTAAAATAAAAATATTCTAAATAAAATTTCTGCAACAACTTGATAAGCCACATTAATTTAAGAAAATGGGTTTTTACTGTCTATTAGTCTCCCAGCGTTGGACATGAAATAGAAGACACATCTTTGCACTTAAAGCAAGTATATATATCATGAAAATCCTTCAAAAAAGCTACCTAGTTTTTAAAATTAAATAATTCCAAAATAAAATTTCTGCAAAAACTTGACGTAATATAATGGTTTTTACACTCTTCTAGACTTCCAGCGACGGATATGTAATAAAAGACACATACTGTCACTTATTATAAGCATTTATAGCTCGAACATCTTGCTTAACAGCTGTCTAGAAGTCATTGAAAACCATTTCTTTAAAATCAATGTGGCTTATCATGTTCTTGCAGAAATTTTATTTAAGATTTTCTTATTTTTAAGAAAAAGTCGCTGTTTTTCTTGACTTTTATATTCTAGATACTTGTAACAAGTGCCAAGAGGTGACTTCTATTACATGTCCATCGCTCCGAGAATATAAGGCAGTGAAACCAGTTTTTTTCAAATACACGTGGCTTATCAAGTTATTGCAGAAATTATCTTTAAGATTTTTTAATTTTGAGGAAATAGTTGCTATTTTGCAGGATTTTCTTGTAATAAGTGCTAACATATCTTGGCATTTATTACAATTTCCTACATCACGAAATGTCTGAAATACAGATATCATTTCTTCAAAATTAAAAAATTCTAAATAAAATTTCAGCAAAAATTTGATAAGCCACATTGACTTAATAAAATGGTTTTTACTGTCTTATAGTCTTCCGAAGAAGGTCATGTAATAGAAGACACATTTCGGCCCTTTTTACAAGTATCAAGTATCAAGAAAGACCATCTAATTTGCTACCATTTTTCAGACTATGAACTTCTTTACTTATCTTTGTGCAATAACTTGATAAGCCACACTTTTTTTTGTAAAAAAGCAGTTTCCGATGGATTTCTATCATCCATGAACGGGTAAATAATGGGAGCCTTCCTTAAGCACCTATTATGCATGCTTACAGTCTGCTTTAGTTAAAGCCTTATTTTCTACATTGTTTTTAAGCTTTGAAGGCGATTATTTCATTATTTTAATTGTGTGGCTTATCAAGTTTTTGCACTAAGCCCTTCAATTCAAATTTTAATATATATGATAAAAGCCTTAATTGAGTATAAACTAGGGTATTCAATCGGTTAACCGTTACTCGATTAATCGATGAAATGATGTCGAACAATTGTTCGAGTAATTCGAAGTGGCCAATTTCGAGTAAAGAATAACTCGAACAATTTTGGTCGATTAATCGAGTAACGCGAGTAATTTAAAAATATGAACTATTTTATATTTTTTTAATATTTTGTATAAAATAATGTGACTGTTATAGTGAATATTTAAATGTTAAGTGTATTTTTATATTAAGTGAGCACTGTTAAAGAAATTATATTACGAAAAACATAATGCGAAAAACTCCGATATCGAAGAAACTTGGATATTTTTTAAAGAAACAAGTTCTAAGACTGGGGTGTTTAAGATTATTGGTGCGGATTTGAGGGTTAAAAGTGGTATCAAACATTATTTTGTTTTTTAATTTAGTTGCGATTTGATCTAAAAAAACTACATATAAATACTATATTTTCAAAAAGGAATTTTTAAATATCATTTACTAAAAACTTTTTGTTGGTCCCTTTTATGTCGTTGTAACACTCCAATTTTAGAAGCCCTATATGGAAATTCATAGCGGTCCTACGCAAAATTTCCACATATTAAAATTTACATATAGAAGTGATGAAGTTTTCATTAATATGATGAAAATCTTCTTAAATATTCATGAAAGTTGTTTCAAAACTTCTTTATAATTTTTTTAGAAAAATTACATATCTCAAAATCCCAAAATGATAGGACAAAATGGACTATTTTTTCGTTTAGTACTAACACACTAATATAACAAAAATGTGTCAAGTCTGAGTGAAATTACAAAACGGATCACCTTACAAATATTTTTATAAAACAGTTTAATACATATTTATGAACCAGTTATATTGAAAGAAAATCAATGAAGATTACAACATATTTATAAAGAATTTGATTGATATAATAACGCTTTTGCTTTGAGTGTACTGAGGCAAAGCTGTCGCAATAATAAATGATCTTAGCAAATGTTTTTCTCTTTTATATATACTTTTTACTAAAATTTTTAATTAATTTGTTAATTTTTATATTATGTTATATTAGTACTAATAAAATATAAAAACTTACAAAAATGTGAGTTTTTGGAAAATAAAATTAAAGTATTAAAATTGTTCGAGTTACTCGAGTTATTCGAGCAATTTTAAAATCTTACTCGCCTACACTCGAGTAAATTAAAAATTAAAAACCTCAAAATCGAGTTACTCGATTACTCGAACAAAAGCAAACCCGAGTAAATTGAATACCCTAGTATAAACTCAATTAAACAGTTGCAAATGATTTTTTAAATGATACTACAATTTCCTTACCCTATTTTATACCACTCATCTACTTCATACCACTCATATCATTGTAAGCTTATTGCGCCATCTATCGGTGGTACTCGCAATTTAAATTCAAATTTTGGTGGGTTAAGATTTTTAAAATTCCATTTTTTATTTGTTGTTAAGGCAAATATCTATGAAACCGTAATATACAATTTGATCTGTCGGATTTTTACTATTTTGGAGAGTTTTTTTTTTTAAAATATTTTTGTTTTTAGACAATTTTTCAAAATTGTATTTTGGCTAAACTGGCGAATCAATTTTTAAAATTATTTTGTTTGTTGGCAGAAAAAGCTAATATTTCGCATTAAGAAAGAAAATGAAGTAGTTTTCTGAATATTAAAGTTTTTACAAGTTCTTTTTATAAATTAAAATTTTTGAAAAAATTTTTATAAAAACTGTAAAATTTTATTTTTCAAGTAATTATACGGCAACCCTGGCACAATATTTGCAAATTTTTTTTAATTATTTGTATAACAAAGACCTCAAATTTGCACATGATTTTTAATGCGTTGTTATATCCTTTCGTATTCAAAATGATCGGACCATAAAGCAACGGCAGTATAAAATGGGCTAACAGAAACGAATTCAATTAAACAGTTAATTGAATCAACAAATTGAAACCCAATTTTAGTTTTTCTGTGTACTTTCAAAAGTAGAGTGGCGCAATGTGGAGGTAATGATGGTTTAGCCAATATGGATACGCGAGTTGAGAAACGCTTAAGGGGTGACGAAATCGTCTTTAAAATTGGTATCGGGGGAGTTTTTGGGGTAGCTGGATACGAATCTAATATTTGATCTTCAATATGGCAGATTCAATATGACGGATGATTTTCATTAAGAAATTAATGAGGTGGTATTAAATATTTTTCAGAAAGTTTTAGGGACGCTGAATTTGAATCGGAAATCAGATTTAAAAATTTAAAATGGCGGAGACAATTTGCGGATTTTATTTTTTTAAGTGATCGGTTTCGTAAACTGAAAAATTCAAAATGGCGAATCATTTTTCTCAAAAGTGATCGGTTTTGTGGCAAATTATTTATCGGAATGTTTCGAGCGTAGCTAAATACGAATTTGAAATGCGATTTTTGAAATTAACGATGGATTTATTTTCGGTAATCGGATTATCTTCAAATTTATTTTTAGATACGCCATCTTAAATTGCGAATATGAAATTTGTATTTAGCGACCCTCAAAGAACTCCAATAAATATTTTACAACAAAATTGATAAATTTTCTAAAAATCGATCCGCCATATTAGATTAGTCGAATTTTTAGAATCTAATTTCGATTGATTCGTATTCAGCGAATATTTGATTCGAAACTAAGAACTGTTCAAACACATGATCAGCCAAATTAGATCCGTTATTTTAAATTTTTAAAATATGTTTTCAGATTCATATTCAGCAACCCCAAAAACCTAACGAACAATATTTGATATGAATCCGATAGCTTTTTAAAAAAAGGTTTTTCAGCCATATTGGATCCTGCATTTTGAAAATCGAATACTTGTATTCAGCTAAACCTAAAACTAAACTTTTCCTTCAATTACTTACAGCAAAACCGATTACTTTTCAAAAAAAATCATCCGCCATTTTAGATTAGCCATTTTGAGTTGTGAAAGTCTAATGTCAGATTCGCATTCAGCGGTCCCAAAAACTATTCACAGACAATTTCAATTTCGAAATATTTTAAAATCATCCGCCAATTAAATCTGCCATTTTAAATTTTAAAAATCCTTTAAGTCCATTCTGTCACTAAATCCCATGTTTTTAAGTATCTCAGAAAGTAGTACGAGGGCGGATCATGAAACACAGTTTTTTTTTGCAAAAAAAAAAAAATATTTTTCAACATAATCTCCTTTTAGTTCAATACACTTAGTCCAACGTTTCTCCAATTTTTGTATCCCTTCCAAAAAATAGGATTTTTCGAGGTCCATGATCAATAATTTCATCGTTGGAGCTAAATCTCTTTCCACCGAGCCAATAAGGTGATGGCAACAGTTTTTTTGGGATGCACGCGGAATAATCCACATCGATTACCTTCAAAAAGTATAAAAAATAAACGGCGAATATTATGCCAACTTGTTGGACCGATTTAACAAGGATTTAAAAAAAAACGACCCCATATGGCCAAGAAAAAAAGTTCTTTTTCATCAAGATAATCCACGGGTGCACGCGTGTGCAGTCTCAATGGCAAAATTCCATGAATTGGGCTACGAATTGGTACCTCATCCGCCATATTCTCCGGATTTAGCCCCCAGTGACTATTTCCAAACCTAAAGAAAACTTTTTGAAGGTAATCGATGTGTATTATTCCGCGTGCATCCCAAAAGAACTGTTGCCATCACCTTATTGGCCGACAAACTTAATTTGCCCTTCTTTGGAGCCGGTTTACCCGGAGAAACCCTTTGTTTAGACTGCCATGTTTTATTCACAGTTACAAAACGCTGCAAAAACTCATTCAAATTGCGGTTAAACAACTCCAAACAATCCTTTCAAGTTGTCACACGATTACGTTTATGGTCAAGTGAAAGCAAACGCGGCACCCATCTTGCAGGCAGCTTTCTTAAACCCAACGGATCATTTCAAATTAAAACCACACTGCAATATGAAATGCCTATGGTATCAGCAATAGGGTGGGGAAAAAAATTTTAATGGGCGCTTCGCGTTTCTGATTCTTGGGATTGTACTGAGCGAAAAAGTCCACTAGACCATACGTCTACGGTGAAAATCGAGCTTCCACATTTTGACTTTACGGCAAAAAAGCCCTATTTTGAAATTAAAAATTAACCCCTTAAACCCACCCACAAACATGATTGATGCATTAATCTGCTAGAGAATCTACCATAATCTTGGATAAGCTCCTCCTATTTCCTAAGATATGTCCATCCAACACATTGTTACTTTCACAAAATACGGCTAAAAAGTCAAAATGTGGAAGCTCGTAGTGAACTTTTTTGCTCAGTACAAACCCAAGAATCAGAAACGCGAAGCGCCCATTAAGATGTTCAAATCGCCCCACCCTAATCAACAATCTCACGCACTTTTACCCTTCTATCGGCCAACACCATATCGTGGATTTTTTCGACATTTTCGGGTGTATTGACCTCAATTGGCCCTCTAGAACGTACTTGTGCGACCTCAAATCGAGTCTCCATATTGACTAAACCATCATTACCCCCATATAACGACATTCGAATTTTGAAAGTAGAGGTATTCACCTAAATTTGAAGCCATGACACAACTCTGTACGTCAAGTTGAATTTTGAATGCATTCACAAAAAGTATCCCATATATAAATTTTTTTCATTTGATTTGTAAAATATTTTTGATAGATTCCCTTACCCATGTTTACGACCAAAGATTTGTTCCAAACCATCATTACAAACATCTTCATCAGCGGCTATAAAAGCAGCAGCTACAATTCTGTAATAGGTAAAGTGATGTTAACATTAAATAAATATTTAAAATTTCTACCCAATTCCTAGACAACTTACTTAAATTTTGATTCAGCAAACGATATTCGAAATGGCCATAACCATCTACCCACTAAGAGATTGCAATCTTTAAATGGTGCACCCCATTCTTGCGAACCATCTGTACTATTCCAGGCATAGCCCAGTTCACGCCAATATGAACCCAAAAAGCCTCGATTATGTACTTGATCCGGAGGAATCTAAAATTGGTGTAATATTATAAAACAAAGTCGATGAGAAAAGTAGTTTTTTTATTATTATTGTTATATTGAATAATTTAAAAAGAATATAAGCGTATGAGTAATATTCAATACATATGACTCATACGTCTCAGTGTTTTAAAAAACGCTGTAACAAAATAAAAATTACCAGCTTGGCGTATGAGTGATATTAATTCAATTGTATTTTAATGCCGAAAATACTGAATCACTTAAATTTAATTGGAATTCATACATATTTCAAAGATATTATACTGCGATAATAATAACACGGTGCTACAAAAAATCACTTTCCAAGTGCCCTATTGTAGGTTGTAAGTACAAATGAGTGTTGTTACATAGCCGGTCAAAGAGTATTTTTAGCGACTGGTGCATTTAAACATTTGTAGTTAAACAATTTTTCAACCGATTTTCAAATTTTAAACGGTATTTAAGAAAAAATTACCCAATATATATTTAAATATATAAACTTTTAAGTTAAAAAAATGTAAACCAAAATAAAAATTATGATGTGAGCAAGATTATTCAAGTTTAAGATTATTTGTTTTTTGTTTAACAGCTCGTTATAAATTGAAAATAACATAAAAATAATCTCTATGTATATAAAAACAAAAAACTAATATAACTGTAAAAAATATTACTTAAGCCAGAGTACAAACTAAAAATTTTTTATATAAATAGAACATTTTGGTCTTAAAAGTTTAGTAACGTCATGATGCTTGTTAGGAAAAGACCTAACCACGTGCTTGATTACTAAGAAGACAAGAATGGAGCAAAATTGATTATTAATAGGTTTTTTGTTAAAGTTCTGCCTATTATGGAGGCTCTAACTTTTCTAAAACTTCGGGTTCTGATGAGATCTTTAGCCAGATCGAAATACTAGTATCAACCTAGCTAATATGTTTGATTTGCTTTATTTTTGTAAATATACGGAGGTTAAAAGCTCGTTATAAATTGAAAAAAAACCGTGCAATGTTTATTTATTATTTAAAACTGTCTTCATCAGCTAATTTAACAACAATATTTATAAAGCTAGTGTTTTGCTGAATAAAATGAGCCTCCATTAGTTAAAATGGGCTGAAAAGTAACAAAGTTATGAAGCTTTTTCTATACCCGGGTAACCATTTTAACCCGTTAATGCGCATACGTTTTTTTTTTTCAATTTTGAGACAAAATTTTTGTACAATCTCACTTTTTTCAGAGCATGCTAAATTGTAACAACTCTGCTGGCAACTTAAGTTGCCAATGTGCATTAATGGGTTAATATGGAGTCTAATAACATTATATCTCATTTGATAAGTTCCCATATATAAGCACATAGAAATTGATGCGAAAAATGTGTCATCTACATGTATCTAATTATATCAAATTAGATATAATTTGATACAATTTTATCCGAGATTTGTCCATATTCGGGAAATGAAATTATATCTAATTAGATATAAATATATCTGATTTTATAAAATTTTAGCCGATAGTAGGTATGCTTTTTCAAACTTGAAGTTAGGCTTAAAAGTAAAGTAAAAGTATTTAAGTTTAAAATTAAAATTTCTAGAAATCAGCAATTTTAAGCAATAAACTTTTATTAAATGATACAACGAAATGTTTATAATTTATCAAGAACGAATTTAGTGTTTCAAAAATATATAATTATAAGTTAGCCCGCTAACGGGTAAGGCTGCCTCAGGGCAGTCTTCATAAAATTTACCACAAATGCGTCAAATGAAATACCACAAATGAAATTACCACAAATGCGTCAAATAGAATAATATATATATTTTGAGAAAGTAAACTAAATTTGCTAAATATTTTGTGGAGAAAGTTTTCGTGTGCCGTCCACGGTTTGGAAGCAAGAAAGCTTCAAAATCAAAATTTCGTAAAATTTCAAAAACTAATTATTTAAAAAAAATAATTTTCAAATATCTAACAAAACAATTTAAGTTGACTAAAAACTCTTTATAATAAAATACTATAAGTAAGATTGAAGCTTTATCTTTAATAATAAGGATTTTATCATTATTCCTTTAAAGCACATCTTCTTAACTTATAAACTAATATACGGATTTTTATGAAATTTTGCAGAAAGAAGACATTAAGTATTAATAGCAAAGCGTTCAAGTTTGAACAATATAAATTGAAGTTTAGATACTTTTTCGCCTAATTTCGCTTTTTCCAAAATACGAAAGTCGCGATATCTTCTTAAATAGCAGCAGAAAAAAGATAGTTTTTCGAGCGTGGTTATATCTTGGTAAGAGAGATATTTTTTGTCCAAAACTTTTCCTTTATATGCTCATATCGCCTAACTTAGGCAACGATAAACAATTTCGTTGAAGAACTTATTATTTGTTTTTCGAGTGGAGCACATGGTATGAATTTCGTTGCAAAACATTGTTGCCAGTTAGAGTGTTAATAATAATAATGATAAGTTACAACCAGAAAACAGTCACAGTTATGGC
The DNA here is from genome assembly GCA_021234595.1 of Delia radicum. Taxonomy (NCBI): domain Eukaryota; kingdom Metazoa; phylum Arthropoda; class Insecta; order Diptera; family Anthomyiidae; genus Delia; species Delia radicum. The sequence goes on from CM037854.1 coordinate 49,434,448, forward strand.
CACCAAATTTGTTGCCGAACAAATTCTGGCGTTAACGAGAACTTTCGTAATGTTAAACTATATTTTCAGTAGTGGAAGCTAATATTCGGTTGCCTAACCTAAAAACCTATTTTATTTTTTCTGGCATTGAACCGTGGCTTTCCTATTAATAGTCCTATGTACTACTGATTGCACCACAATAACTTTAAATATTATTTGCCTCATTTGCTATTTAAGCATGTGAAGATTTTATTTTAATTAAAAAAAAAAAAATTACAAATAAATTAACGTCCTCTCAAATAAATTCTAATAGTTTTGACCGAACTCCAACCAATCCTTTTTCTGGGTGTAGCGTCTGAAATATAAAATAAAACAATTCACGGTGAGTATTTTTCCAATTGATTAAAAATTTTTAAATTTTTTATAGAAAATAACAATAAGGTACATTATTTTCGCTTAAAAACTAAAATTTATTAATTTTACTAAATATTTTGTTTCCTCAAATAAACGAAACATTTCGTAAATCTAGAAGTTTTTCGATTATTTAACATAAAAAACAAAAATATCGTGAATATTTCAAAGAACTATACGAACAATTTACGAAATGTCATAAGTAAATTTTACGAAATGTTTTGTTTCGGAAAAATAACGAATATTTTCTTTAAATGTACGAGCGTTTTTGTTAAACAAATTGATTTAAAAAGAAAATACCTACGAAAAAGAATAAAGTTTTCTTCTAAATATATTCCGGTATTTAAAACTACTGGTTACGAAGTATCGGGTTTTAAAGATAGTATCGTATTTATCTCATCAAGACAAACTTATTATTAAAAGTTAATTATTTTTGCGAACACTAAATATAAGTACCAGAAACTGCGCAGTCTGATTCAGAAAATTGAAAATTTGCAATGTAGTTGTGATTTTTAGAAAATACACTCATTCTTCTCTACCACGCCTTTCAAAATTAAAATTAAATAAAATTGCATATTAATTATAGTATTAATTTGCAGTAGTAGTGCCAGTACATGTGGCATTAGAAATCAGTTTATCTATACCACGGTCAGTGATTGCAGAGAAAATTTCATATAGACGCAATCGAACAAATAAAAACATAACAAATGTTACATTATTAAAAAAAAACAGGGTCACTGACGAAGGTTCAATACCAGAAACTGCGCAGTCTGATTCAGAAAATTGAAAATTTGCAATGTAGTTATGATTTTTAGAAAATACACTCATTCTTATCTACACTTAAAAAAATAAGTTAGTACAAAAGTTAGTAAAACGTCTTGTAAATCAGGTATACTATATTTTAGCAAATTTTTTGCTAAAATCGTGTTTTCAGCTAAAATTTTTGTTATACTTATTCAGCACTTAACTGTTTTATACTAATGCTTTACTAATATACTAACGTTTTACTAATTAATTTTGCTAAAAAAATTGTGCTGATAAGCAGATTAATAGTGTGGACGACAACCAGATTGAAAGATATACGCAGAATGAAGCAGATTTCGCGGCATGTCAAGATGTAGTAGAGAAGAGGAAAATGATACTAAAAAGTACAACTCTAATAAGACATATAAAAAAATCAACCATGGAAGACTTTTGTATCTGTTTTTCATACATAAAACAAAATTGAGGATTAAAACAACTTAAATTTTGCGTTGTCACCGGCTTGTGAAAATAATTGACTTTTAATTAAATAAAAGACAAAATAAAATATTTAAATTTAATATGTATTTCTAAACTAAATGTTTATAGATTAATAATCTAGTGTGGTCAAATTGCAAACAAACATATACAAACAAACATAGACAGAGTAAAGCGAAAGACAAATACACACATCTTAGGTAGATTTTTATGGTTCCTTTTTCTTATTGCAAAAAAAGGGTTGTTTTTTTCGTTTCGTTTCTATAATTATCTTCGGCAATTGCGTCCTTTAAAAGAAAGCACCATTGATGTAAGTAGTTAAAAGAAAATTTTTGTTATGTTATATATATTTATTTCTATATATTTTCAGATGTGGGAAAATGAAAATTTTTATATTTCGTAATTATTGTAAATTATTTTTAAAAGAATCACAAAAATATGTTTTATGATTTTCAGCAAATAAATTAACTAAATTACAATTTTTCTACAAATTTTTTGCGTTTTTTTCAGTCTACTAAAATTCAGCAAAAAATTTATTAATTTTTAGCAAGGCATTTTTATTTCTAATCCACTAAGTGTTAGCAAAACTTTTGCTGAATCTACTAATTTTGTTGCTAAAAATCAGCTCGCTGATTTTCAGCAACAGATTTTGCTGACATTAGCAATTTTTTTGCAAGCACCCTCCTGACTAAAATTTTGCTGACTCGGCAAAATTTTTTGCTGACTTTACAAACTTTTTTTTTGAGTGTACCACGCCTTTCACAATTAAAATTAAATAAAATTGCATATTAATTATAGTATTAATTTGCAATTGTCTGAAAAAGACGTTAAAATTCAAGCTCAAATAAGCGAATTTAGTTGAAACATAAAGTTTTTAGACAATGAGGAATATGGGCAACATTGTGAAGACCATAAATTCTAACTATTGTGTTTTTTTCAAGCAAAACAAATTCAAGAAATTTGAACAAATGGAAAATGGGCCGAGTTTTTAAATGGAGTTTCTCCTTTAATACACCAGATGCCTCAAAAGCCAAGGCAACATAGCATAACCAAGTTTAATCTAAATCGGAGAGTTTGTTTTTTTGTTTGTTCTTGTACCTTTTTAATTTGTCAGTATCATCTAAATTTTTGTTATAAAACTATAAAACAGATTAAGAATCATGGATTTTTGTATCAATATAAATAAAATTAAAATTTTGTCAAACATTTTCTGGATTTTTCTAGGGAGTTTATTTGTATATTAGCATTATTATGTCTGGACTGTAGAGCATTTAAGCATTTAAGCATTTTTTATTTGGCGATTTTTTAGTAGTTTTTGCAATTAAAACTTATGGCAACACTGTTCATAACTAATGACCGGAAACAAGTCAACGATGGACGGTCTCATAATTTGATTGCAATTAAAAAAAAAAGAAAGTTTAACTATAAACGGCATTAAAAGTTATTAAAAAAGTCGACTATCAATGAGTATTAGCGATAGTATAATGTGACATCATTATTACCCATCACTCATACGCCATAGTGTACTAACTACAATGTATTTGATTGATTGAATCAGCCACTCTAGCGTAAGATGTATAAATAGTATATGTATATGTAAGTATATCACTCATACGTCTTTGTGTTTTACAAGATATTCTACTATCCCAAGAATATATTATCTATATTTAGTGTATCAGCAATTTCTTGTGAACTTTTTTTTTGTTTAAATGTTTTTAATGTTCTCCTCCATAACATTATTTTTACTTACCGTAACATTTTCTCTAAATTTAACCACAACCGTATGTATACTAGGAGCTGCCAATGCAAAAGCCAATAAATGTTCATCTTCATTTAGAGCATACGTAGCAATACCATTTGCCTTACGTCTAACCTCATCACGTAACTGTTCTGTTATAACAGCCGGTAAGTTTGTGGAAAACTTACTAGCCAAAAAATCAGTAAATTGTCGAGCAGCATCTTCAGCAACATCAGAAAAATCATAATACTGGAAGAGAAAAGATAATGAGAAATACAAATTACAAAACATTTAAATGATAAAATATAGTATTTTAAGAAACTAATTTACATATCTTTTATAAAGATTTCATTAAAAGATTTGTAATATAATTTTCAAGTTTTTAAATGATTTAAAAATGTAGGAATTTATTTATGAGAATTTATATATGTATTAGGGTGGGGCGATTAGTATGGAAGGAAAAAAAATCTTAATGGGCGCTTCGCATTTCTGATTCTTGGGATTGTGGTGAGCAAAAAAGTCCACTAGACCATACGTGTACGGTGAAAATCGAGCTTCCACATTTTGACTTTACGGCAAAAAAAGCCCTATTTTGAAATTAAAAATTAACCCCTTAAACCCCACCCACAAATATGATTGATGCATTAATCTGCTAGAGAATCTTCCAAAGAAGAGATTGATACCATAATCTTGGATAAGCTCCCCCTACTTCCTGAGATATGTCCATCCCACACATTGTTACTTTCACAAAATACGGCAAAAAAGCCCTATTTTGAAATTAAAAATTAACCCCTTAAACCCCACCCACAAATATGATTGATGCATTAATCTGCTAGAGAATCTTCCAAAGAAGAGATTGATGCCATAATCTTGGATAAGGTACTCCTACTTCCTGAGATATGTCCATCCCACACATTGTTACTTTCACAAAATACGGCTAAACAGTCAAAATCTGGAAGCTCGATTTTCACCGTAGACGTATGGTCTAGTGGACTTTTTTGCTCAGTACAATCCCAAGAATCAGAAACGCGAAGCGCCCATTAAGATGTTCAAATCGCCCCACCCTAATATATATATATATACAGTTATGTGAAAAATAATAAGTACACTTCTCTGTAAAAAAGTTTTAATTAAAAAAAAACACAAATCTTGGGAAAATATTGCCATAATATTGGCAATTTTTTGATTATTGGACAACAACAACTCTTCATTTTGTGTAACACTTTAAACTTTGTAGTTGTAATTTGAAATAATAACAACAAAAAGTCGTTTAAATATCCATAGTCTAATGTGAAAAATAATAAGGACAGTACGCCAATTGTACGAAAGTTCAATTAATCCTACACCCAGAAAAAATTTTGGTTGGAATTCGGTCGAAACCATTCAAATATATTTGATGGGACGTTATTTTATTCGATACTACCAATAATCGATTAATAAAGCAAAAATACTGTACTGGAAATTAAAAATAGGGAAAAAGAACTAAAAAAAAAATCCATTTATCCAATTATTAGTATTTCCAATCCACTTATCAAATAAAATTCGGTTAGTAATTGTCTACGGTAAAAGCAACATTTTTTTTGTGATAATAAAAGAGATTTGATACCATCTATCAAATTTTTTTAAAAAATTGTCAATAATCGAAAGTGGTTACTGCAAATACGGTGTTCGCAATCAAATATGCCACTAAATTAGAGGTTCAGTAGTTCCAACCGAATTGTGGATTTCATTGTTTATAGTAGCAACCAATGATTGGCATTGGTAAACGAATTTTGTTTTCCTAACAAAATATTTAAATTCAAATTTAGCACTCAGCATTTAAAAGGTCCGCCATCTAACGTTTTTTTTTTCAACTAGTGCTTATTTCGTGAATGGTAACACTTAGCTCATGTCTGATTTGACAGATAATTAGTTTTATCCTTCCGTTGAACGAATATGGTCGGTATGTTCGTTATCTTGTGAAAAAAGTGAAAGAAACTGGCATCCTCATCGATAAACCAAAGCGTGAAAAGCCAAAAACAGTGCGTACACCCGAGGATATTGCTGCTGTGGCAGAAAGTGTTCGTGAAGCGCCATCAACATCAATTCACCGTTGTTCTCAACAATTGAACATTTCGGAGACATCATTGAGACGAATTTTGCATAAAGACCTTGGTATGATGCCATACAAAGTCCAATTGGTTCAGGAGTTCAAAAAAAAAAAGTTATTTTTCGGGCCCTTTATAACTGTTTGTGGTGTAGTGGGTAGAGATTTTGCCTTGTACTCTGAACTTCCGAGTTCAAATCTCGAAAAAAAACAAACACAAAAAGTTTTTTTTTTTAAATTAAAATAAAATGAAAATTATTCAAGTTGATGAAAATGAAAATTATTCAATTATTCAAATTATTCATACTCTATATTTCTTTAGTTGAATATTGTCCTAACAAATAATCTATAGAGTTTTTATTTTCAAGTTTATTAATTATTTCGGGAATTTTTTAGGTTCCCATCATCAGAACACGTTTTGAAAGAAGTGACAATCCCATGCAAAACATCAAACATGCATATAAACTAGTTTTCTCACTAAATGAGAACTAATATATGAGCTCGAAGTTAAAGATTATCACCATTGATCAAAAATTGAAAACTTGTTCGTTATTTGCAAGCTCTACCTTTGGTAGATATACAATACACGCTTTTTGTGAAAATATTTAAATGTTTAAATAGCAAATAAGGCAATGAAAATTAAAAACTATTGTGGTGCATTCAGTGGGACAGAAAAATCAAAAAAGTTTTTTAATTTCCCTAAAATGTTGTGGAACGTAATAATATTTATTTGGAATGTAATATTGAGTTAGGCAACTGAATATTAGCTTTCACGACTAAAAATATAATTTAACATTACGATAGTTGTCGTAACCGCCAGAATTCGATTGGCAATAAATTCGGTTTCCACAACTAATGGGTCAATTATGGATAGCAACCGAACTTCAGTTGCGTTGTCAACTGGCAACGCACCTGAAATGAAAATTGGTATTATGTAAGGCAACCTTCGCCAGTTGCCAAAAAGTTATCGATAATCTTATTTTGACAGTTCAGCAACTGAAAAAATATAAACAAATAAAAAAGGTTGATAAATGTGAGTTTGTATAAAAAATAAATTAATAAAGTGTTAAGTGTAAAAAAGTTATTTAATTAAAAATGTTGAGTTCAGTGGAACTCAACATTTTTTCGAGTTGTTGGACCAACAACTCAAATTGTTTTCGGGTTGTGATTTTCACCATTTTAAAATCTACAGGTACAAATAAAATTATTTAAAATATTTATTATATAAAATATATGTGTGTAAAATATATATACAAAATGATATTTATGTATTTATTACAAATAATTAACCAATAAAATATACTGACTTTTTAATGTTCCCGCCTTTTTTGTTTGCTTAAAATTCTACAGCAACCAGAACTTTTCGGTTGCCAATATAATCACTATTTGACAACTGAAGTTGTCAGCTGTCAGTTGCCAGTTGCCATACGTAATATGTTTTTGGCAACTGGCAACGCAACTGAAGTTCGGTTGCTATCCATAATCTACCCATAAGACTGTTTTCTGTAACATTTTTTGTTGAAAATATAGTTGTGGTCATAGTATTTATTTTATCATATTTTTTGTATCATAATTGCAACAGGTTTAGAGATTTCCAAGCAATATCGGAATTTTTAGTGGATTGCATTTAAAAGAGAACTTGTTTTACTATATAATGTCATTAATAGTTTTATTCAACGATTATTAATTTTTAATTGCAAGACCATATTTATTAGGAGTACATTTTACAATTTTCCTTAATCTAAGCCACTGAATAAAAAATATATATATAATATATATAATATAAAATATATAAGAATATGTGAATATTTAATAGCGGAGTCTGACAATTATAAACTATAAATGATAAAATAAAAACACTAATGTCGTCGGTTAAGTAAACATGACCACTTTTAAGTGCAATCCACTAAAAATTTCGATATTACTTGCACACAGAGAAATAAAGTGCCAACCAAATTGAAAATTGTATTTTAATGATAACAACTTATAAATTCAGTTCGTTCAACGATATTAACAGTAGATTTCTGAAAATGTTGGTTGTTGCAACTAAATTTCAGTTGAATTAACTGAACTTTATTGCGAAAACCAATGTTCAGTTGTACCTACCGTCTGAAATTCAGAATAACCGAATTTGAATAGTAGTAACAGAATTTCAGGTGGCAAATAGCAAAATTTTTCTCTGTGTGTGGAAATCCCTATTAATCAAAATAAACTTGGGACGCCCTTCAAAATTCCCACATAATTTACGATTTATGGATGTACGTCTGCTTTCTACGGATTCAAAAGTGGTCAAGTCTTCTTTTATTTGTCTTTGAATTGAAAAACTGCTCTAAAAAAGTTGTTTGCTAAAAATTCCATATATTTCGGATTTTTTTTTGATTTTTGACTTTTTTGAATCCTGGCTCTAAACTTGTCGCAGTTATGTTACAAAAATAGGTCTATCTATTAAATACAATTACCATAACTATATTTGCTGCAAAAAAAAAAATGGTAGGATTATTTGAACTTTCGTACAATTAGCGTACTGCCCTTATTATTTTTCACATTAGAATATGGATATTTAACGACTTTTTGTTGTTATTATTTTAAAGTACAACAACAAAATTTAAATTGTTACACAAAATGAAGATTGGTAATTTTTTCCAAAGATTTATGTATGTTAGTTTTTTAATTGAAATTTGTTACATGGTAGTGTCCTTATTATTTTTCACACAACTGTATATATTAGAGTTCGGCACTAAAATTTGATTTTAGGATATCATCACTTTTTTACGTTTTTGCATGAATAAACAGAAATTGAGTTATTATTTTTTTTTTTTTATTCCAAAGTCTTCCACTAGCGCGCGGTGGCCAAAAACGCTAAGTTAACTTCCATTTTACTACAGACCAAAAAGGGGATAATTTATATGAAATTTGAACCTGACATTCGATTCTACTCCAAAAATTATTTTAAAAAAAAAACTTACCATAATGCGAACATTTTTGCATAATTTTTCTCAGCTAAAAATGCTAATTTATTGTGTACAATAAAAAAGTTCTTTATAAGTTAAAAAAAAAAAAAAAATCATATTTTCCGACCACTTTATTTCCTAAATGATGCACTTTAAAAACGGAGAAAAAGGTTTTTTTGTTTACTAATTTTTTCCTTTTCATTTGGTGTCGTACTGGTACTCGAACTCACTGCCTTAGCATCAAGCTATGCATCGTAATCTCATCTCTTAATTTTTTAATTGATGCCAAAACATTTTAAAAAGTGATGATATCAAAGAAACTTTATACTTTTCTGACGAACTCTAATATATGTACACTCACAATATTTTAACAGTAGCGGATTGTAGTTTGTTTAAAAATTAATCAGTAAACTTTGTATTTAAGGAATATACATTTAAACTACAAAGAATTATTATTTTTCAGTTGCTGTTTTTCTGTAACAGTTTTTATTTTCATTTAAGATTTTCTTTTCACAAAAAAATTTTTATTTCAACCAAAAAGTTAATGAAAGTAAGAAAAAAAAGAAAAACTGTTGTTTTGGGAGTTAATTTTTGATAGTTAAAATAAAATAAAATCGTTTATTTTTACGGTTTTGGCAGGTTTTTAAAATTTTTAATTTTATGTTTGATAGTAAAAATTAAAGAAAATCATTATTTTTACGGATTTTGAGGTAATTTTTTAATAGTTAAAAATAAATGAAAAAAAAAACATTTGAAAGTAAGTAGACCAGTTCTTAACTATATGTTTAATAGTTTTAAAGTTCATATTCCTTTGATTTTAACGACAAAATTTTGTGAGTGTATACAAGTTTTTAAAATAAATTTAAGTTTGTCTTAAAAATCTCTATTCTATTAACAAGTTAAATTTCAATTTAACAGATGCTTTTCCGAAATCATTATCCATTTAGTTTCTTAATAAAAATATATATCGGCCATTCCACCGAAGACCGGCCAAAAAGAAAGGCATTTTGGGTCCTCCGATTTGAATTAAATTTTACATATAGAAACTTTATGGAGCCACTTAAAGTTTGGTGTTTTTAGTTTTTCAAATTTCGGAAGATCCATGGTTTTATGCGCGATTTAGTTTTATTAGAAAATGATAAATATGCAAAAACTGTGTAAGTTTGAATATTCCCATTCTTTTAAATATTCATCACCATTTAAATGTTGGAATGGTGCATTCAGTGGTTAATTCAAATTTGTTAAACCCGGTTAAAGAAGTTCATATATGTACAAATATGTTCATATATGGACATAAACTATGTTTGCTTATATGGACAATGGTATATGTTTCATATATGGGCATATATGGAAGTACATGCGATTACATATATTCAAAAAAGACTCGTATATGGTCATATATGGAGGTATATGGTATTTCATATTTGCAAAAGGTGCTCATTTATGAACATATATGGAAGTATATGTTATTCGATATTCGCAAAAGAGGGTCAAATATGGACAACATGTGTGGGCAAATATGGAAGTATATGGAATTCCATATGTGCGAAATTAGTGTCGGTTTTTTGATATCTAGAGGCAATGATGACAAATTTTGGTATTGAAAACATGTTTGTTGAGCCGATTTAATTCGATTTTGTATATAAAATTTAAGCGAAAAGCCGAAGTTTAGCTATAAAGTTAAAAGTTCGGCCGCCGAACTATTTTCAATTTTTCCGAACTTTCTGAGGCCGAACAGTGAATTCATTGCTTAACTACAGACTTTTCTTCAAATTTTACACTCAAAAAAGCATCTAATCAGCCCAATAAACATTTTTCCATCCGCCAAATTTGTCCATAATGCTTTAAAATACCGAATACAGACCAAATGCATTTTCTGGCCGAACTGTTCGGTCGGACACTAGCAACAAGTACTCATATATGAACATATAAGAATGTATATGTGACTCCATTTACCCAAGTGCTAAAAAAGGGACGACTATATTAACCCAACTTTTTTTAAATTTAAATAGGAAAATACATTAAAATTACATAAATATTTGTAATTTGCATATATATTTGTTTAAAATTGTGAAAATGACAGGAAAGATTTTGAAACACATAAATGGATCCAATCAGTTTTACAAATCCAAGACCGATTAAACTTCAAATTTTTATCTAATTCATAAGGCCTCTGATTCATATTAAATTTAAGTTAATTTAAAATGAAGTAAATTTCCTTTCAATTAAAAAAAAATAAATTTTTTGCATTTTTTTAAATTTCTTAAAATCTATAAAAAAAAATAAAATGTGAAATGTGGTTTTTTGAAAGCCCACAAAATTTCCTTTCATTTAAAAATATTTTTTTTTTTGAAAATTTTAAAAAAATAGATAAGACTATATATATATATAAGGATCCGCCATCTAACGTTTTCTTTTCAACTAGTGCTTATTTCGTGAATGGTAACACTTAGCTCATGTCTGATTTGACAGATAATTAGTTTTATCCTTCCGCTGAACGAATATGGTCCGTATGTTCGTTATCTTGTGAAAAAAGTAGAAGAAACTGGCATCCTCATCGATAAACCAAAGCGTGAAAAGCCAAAAACAGTGCGTACACCCGAGAATATTGCTGCTGTGGCAGAAAGTGTGCGTGAAGCTCCATCAACATCAATTCACCGTTGTTCTCAACAATTGAACATTTTGGAGACATCATTGAGACGAATTTTGCATAAAGACCTTGGTATGACGCCATACAAAGTCCAATTGGTTCAGGAGTTCAAAAAAAAAAGTTATTTGGCGGACCCTTTATATATAAATAAGATGTGAAATGTTGTTTTTTTTGAAAGCCAAAGAAAGTGCCCTTAATTTTTTTTAAGAGTTTTTTAAAATCCAATATTTCTAAAAAATTACAAGAAATATATAATATATGAACATATATGACCATAATTGTGATGTAGATTATTTTTCTAGTATAAGCGAATATGGATGACCATGTATGGTCATATAATCATATAAAAAATATATATAATCATATATGAACTTTTTTAACCGGGAAGACAAAAAAATAAGGTCAGTATGCAAATTGTATGAAATATTCAATAATCTTTGCATTTTGTATTAGATTTTTATATAAATTATTGTAATGGTGATTAAATTTAGTAGACATACTAATTTCTGTATCTTTATGTCACCAACTTTGGAACCAATAAATTCGCCAACTCTACATCAGGTGGCGACCAACAACTGTTCTAAGACTTATCATCTCGCGCAATTACAGTGTTGCCACATTTGAAGACCTTCATCTTTCACCACCTTTCATCTCTCCACTATCCCCTTTCTAAAGAAAGCAACACATGAATTAATAGGAAGAATTTCCTGAGTGTTGCTTCTCTTTAAAAAAAAAAAAAAAAAAAAAAAAAGTCTGGAATCTCTAAAATTGCAATAAATTCCATGCTAACAGCAATTTTCTAATTACAAGACAAACAAAATAAGAATAAACCACGTTTTAGTGCTAAAAGAGCCGATTTATTGTACAAACTGTGAATTATTTAGAAATTTCGAAGAGCATCACTCTTTTAACTCATACATCCGCTGGACATTTTTCAAGTAAACTTTCCAGATATATACAACCATGCGTCCATTTCGTGGAAAATGTTCAAAAGTTGTTCTTTTTTGTCTCTTATAGGGCAGCAAATATTGTAATTTTGACCAAATAGTACATACTAATAGAGAAACAACACTTCCCACACCTCTCAGAAAAACATAAATACCGAACTCGGGCAACATATTTTTTACACTAACAAATGATTGCAACATGTTGATAAAAGATTGTTGCTTAAGACACTCATTTTTATTTTGCTTATATTTTGTTATTTTGTATTAAAATTTAATATATTTTAATTTTAATTTACTGATTTTATCTTTTATAAAATTATATAAATTTTATAATTTTATAGATTTTCCACAAAAAAAAAAAAAAAAAAAAAAATATTAACGTAATTAAACGCAATATAATTTTGTTCCTAAATACGTAGATTTTAAACACTATGTAAATTATTTTATTCAAGAAAATTGTCTGTAGGGATTTATCCCGTAGACTTAAATTAATAAATAATAAAAAAAAAATAAAAAAATAAAAAATAATTAAAAATTTTATAAAATTATTATTTAAAAACAAGATAAAAATTAATTTAAACTTTTAAATTTCTGTAACATGTTTTCATTTGCTCGGTGCGAGTTTACGAACCAATAAAAAGAGACCAGATTGAGCGACACTGAGTAGTATGGTAACCCACTGGTTTGACCTTGATACGATATACGTTTTCCAATAACTGAACAGTTTGCTTGGAAAGCTCCATATATAAAAATAGTTAGCGTGTCAACATAATCTTTATCAATTTTCAAATGTGAAAAAAATTGATTTCTGATAGTGGGTCGCGTCACATGCAGACATAGTTTCGCATTTTTCTTTTTTTTCGTTTATTTTTATTTTTACTTTCACACATATAGTGAAAATATAAGTACACACATGAACATACTTGAATATGAAATTGGTATAAAAGTTTGTGAATGTAACATTCATATGTTAAAGACCCAGTTAACCGGAAAATGTTATAGACAAAGTTACAATGAGAAGGTTTGCCTATTTTTGCAGATACCAATAAACTTCAAATTTGCTGTAGAGTACACACAGAGAAATAAATTGGTTAAAATTTCATTGCAACCAACAAAATTTAATCATTATTCAATAATTTTAATTGTAAGTTCTTAAAATTCATTATCAAAATAATTAATCTATATTGTGAACAGAAAATATATAAAATTAACCAAAACACAGTCACATCATTCAAAATATTTGATTTTCTAATACAACAACTTCTCGGATATTTTGTCACTTGAATAAAATATTTGAAATAACAAATTCAAATTGGATTTAGGCTAAAGGTAAAGTAATTGCCTGACAAGCCTGACAAGCAGAAGGTCGCCGGTTCGAGCCCAGTTCGCGGCATACGAGTTTTTTATTTATAAAATCATTTTAAAATAATAAAGATTTGTTTTAGAGTTTGGGTAACTAATAAAATATTGAGATTAGCAACCGAATTTTTGTTCTTCTTACAAATCAATTTTTAAACAAATATTTAAATTTGAAACTAAAAAAATTGAAAATAAATTGGCTAGTGTATTGCGTGAACTATGCTACTTTCTAAAAAGCACCTCCGAGTCAAAAAGTCATTTTAAAAATTTTAAACTTAAACATTTTATGAACTTTTTAAAAATTTTGAGAATTTTTTATAAAAAGTATGGCTTGAGAATATAGTTAGGTATCTAGAGTATACGGATTTACTCTAGATACCTAATTATGTTCTCAAGCCATGTTTTTTTTTTATAAAATAAAAATAAAAAATAATTAAATTTGTCAACGATAGACTAAATTTATAAAGTGCAAAAAAGTTTAATTTTTTTTCATTTATAGCAGTACAGTGGCAGTTTTATCACAACACATTTCGCTTTGTGACAGCTAAAGCGCTTTGTCAACGTTATTATATTCAAAACGTACATCATAAAAAAGATTTTAATGCGCTTAATACTAAAACCAAAAAGGCATCAAAAAATTCTAATTACTTTAAATTTTATGGAGCAAACAAAATTTGAATAACATCAAACTAGATTTTTATAGAAAATTTTAAATTTTTTCAATCCAAAAGTATTTGATATGATTTCCTGTAGAGTTGGGATTAATCGTTCATTTTGGTGACTCGGTCATTATCGTTCAATTCGAGTCAGTGAACTAGTTCGTTAAAATCGTTCAATCGTTCTTATTTGCTTTGACTTGTGACTGATCTGCGTGTGGTGAACTGTGTCGTTTGGTTGACAATTTTTACGCACTATTCATGATTTACGAGTTTTTTTCACAAATTTTACTTTACATAGACAAAAAGTGTTATAAAATTGCAACTTTTCTAACAAAAATTTATTTATTTTGTGTAAAAAACATTTTATTTGTATGACTATAATTGTTTTTCCTAATTTGAAACAATATTATTACTGTTTTCTAAAAAAAAATAATTGTTCTTGCAAGCAATTTGATTGAATAGAGATGCAATTGTTCTATGAATAAAAAGAACGAAATTAACTACTAAACGAAATGAACGATTGAACGACAAGATCGAATATTGGTGAACGATTCATATCGTTCAATTGAGTGAGTCGTTCAATTGAACTAGTTCGTTCATGAACGACACAACTCTAATTTCCTGCTAGTAAGTAACCCTAAACCCAACTAAATATCATTAAACCGGAAAAACATGAGTGTTTTCTAAAATAATCGTGGTTTTCTTTTCAAGTTATAATATATGACAAAAAATTTTTTGAGTGTATTTTTATATTATGAAATGTAATAAATGTAATGAGATCTAGAACTTGATGTAGCTTTTTTTAATCTAAGTAAAAACTGTAATTTTATCATTTTTAATTTGCTTGAAACTTAAAACTGCTACAATTTTTGAGCCGTTTAACGCAAATGAATTTAGAATGGATTATTCATGTCAAACAAATAATTTTTTTTTAAATATTTTACTGCAGTGTCGATAATTTTTGAAGTTCCCCATATTTAAATTGAGTTTACGCTAGAGGTAAAATAATTGCCTAACAAACGGGAGGCCAACGGTTCGAGAGCAATTCGCGGCATAACAATTTTTTATTAATAAAATAAATTTTGTTGAACGCATGTAAATCTATTTATAGAATATTATAGTTCATAAATATTAAATATTCAATTGTTACAAAAAAAATCGAAATTTGTAAATAACTGTCGGTTGTTATAACAGTATTTAATTGGTGCTTTCCAATTAACTAAAATTCAACTATGTGAAATGTTTTAAAAACATGCATCTTTTAAAATGAGCAACCCACTTCGATCTTAGTATTTTAAATAAACAATTGCTGATTGAACGTGTTAAATAGAAGCAAATATTAAAAAAAGATAATGTTACTGATAATATTAATATTGGTAAAAAAAAACAATGGGGACAAAGAATTTTGCGGGTGAGTGATACTGACAAAACACTAGCTTTGCACACAAACTTGTGTTTTTCTGGTAATTTTTAACAGAGTGAATTTAACACAAATTTTTCTCTGTGTGCATCATAGTTATTTGTTTAATACTGCGGTTGTAGTTATTTTAACTGCCTTTGCAGTTGTTTTATTTAGAAACATAATTTTTGACTGTTGTTTTTTAAACAAGTTACCATAACTACTGCATTGTGGTTACATTTACGTTATGCAGTTGTCTAGACTTTTTAAAAAAGCGTGCATATATTGTAAACACAATTTTTGTGGGAAACCCCATATGGTTTCTGTTTTTTTATTGTTAGTGAAGAAAAGAAAATGTAAGAAGATATATTTTTATAATTTTTTGTTTTTAATTTTTCGTTATAAAACTTTTTTTAGTAATAAACAGAAACTTCCAGAGCATTCCCAGCCAGAAAAATACGAACAGCAAAGCATTGGCCTAGTGCTTTCAACGGTGGTATGAGCGTTGACAGAGCGTTGGATATCTGAAGATGTAAGTGCTTTGCCAACCCCAAAATGATAACACCGGGCAGGGCTTGGCCGTTCCTTTTTTAAAACGTTGGCAAAGCATTGGTAGAACAACCAATAAAGTGCTTTTTTAATAATATAATAAGTGCTTTGCCAACCCCAAAATGATAACACCGGACAGGTCTTGGCCGTTTCTTTTTTAAAACGTTGGCAAGGCACTGGCAATAAGCGCTTTGCCAGTACCAAAACCAAAAACGTCCAATAAAGTCCTACTTAGTAATTCACTTTAGTAAAGAGTTGTATTATTTCTTATTGAATGATTTTGGTAATTTGAACAGAAATAACAATAGGCTTGCTTCAGAATATTTTTTTTATCAAATTATTTTTGTGATAAGGTAGCACGATTTTTTACTACAATTTTACTAAAGAAAGAAATTTGAAAATAAATTTCTTAAGTAAAATTTTAGTAAAAAAAACTATACTTTGTTCTGACTATAATATGAGACCTTAATATTCTTAACTTCAAATCATAAATTGCAATTTAGTTTTGAATTTTTCCACTCTTGTTGTGAACAAGGGATGTGACACTTTTTTTATTAAGTTAACGGTTGTAAATTCTGTAAATAAGTACTGGCAATGCACTTTTTTTTAATGTTGTGAAAGCGTTCTAAGTCAGTACTGTGCCAGTGACTTTTTATGTTTACGCTTGTAAATTTTGTGAATCAAGTACTGGCAAAGCACTTTTTACTAACGTTGGCAGAGCGTTGTAAATCAGTGCTTTGCCAGCACTTTATTTGTTGGATCATTGGCAAATAGTGCTCGGCCAGTGCTTGATTTTTCAGACCATTGGCAATTTCTGGCTGGGTTGTTTTCAATGATTTTTGGAGTTTGCAACACTGATTTTGAAAATTCCTGGAATTTTTCAAAATTTGTGTTTCCTGTTTAAGACTGCACCGATGTAGATAATGGTTGATATTCCTATTCTCCATTTCACCATTCACCTCAGTTTTTTGAACATAATTTTCTCCCAAATATTACAAATAGATAATTTTTATGTTATCCAATCGTCTTTACAATCAACAAATATTCAAAAATCAGAAATCAAAATCAGACAAATTATTAACGCACGGGAAATAATAGGAATCGAAATTAAGGTGAATGGTGAAAGGAGAATTGCAATCGCTACTAACATTAATATTGTCACATTTTTTTTTTTTTTTTTTTGACTGAAAAAAAATTTTAAAAGTTCTCCAACTGTACTGAAAACCGAGTTTAAAATACGTATTTTTAATTAAAAACGTATTTTAAGGGGATATTTTTAAAATTTTAACAGAATATTTTCCGTTGTTTAGGGCTTTTTTTATGGACATAAAATCCATTTTTTAGGGCATATTTCTGGTGGCCCAGCTCATCATAAATTCAATCAAAATCTTTGTATGACAATTAGCATACCTTCCCCGCAGTACATTTTCGTTATAACACCCTTATTTATAGATTTATTGTAATAAAACTTTCTACAAACCAATTTAAGTTTAGGTTTTATTTAGTTTAAGTTTTATTACACACACAAAAAAAAACTCATTTAAACCAACAATTTTGCATTTTAACTTGGTTTTATTTTTCTAACACAAAACTTATTGTTTATTGGGATAGATTCAAAAGTACGTAGGGACATGTTGGTTGATTGCTTTGGTAGGACTTTGATGTGTGGTAAACTTTGATATAAACTATAAATACATTTGAGTTTTTGCGACAATCCTTTCCATTTTTTTTTTTTTTTGTGTTATTGTATTCCATATGAACATGTGTAAACATGATGCTTGAAAATCGTTTCATATATGTATGAAATGTGTGTGGCTTTTTACGGATGAACTAAATGATGGTTGGAGCGGTTTTTTCCTATTTTACGCTAAATGCACTTTGCACAAAATTATGGAGAACTAAAAAATGTCAAGTGCTTTTGAACTTTTTATTTAAGAATTTTGGTTTATATTTTTTCCAATAAAGTTAAGTGAAAATTATTAAACTATATGACATAGTTATCGTTACATTATGTTATATTTTCCATTAAGACATTTTATAACACTTTTTAGTTTAGTTATAAGAGGAAAAAAAAAACTAATAAATACCTATTCTTGGAATATAAACTAAAACAAATATTTACCCGAACAAAAAAAAAATATATATGGTCTTTTTCGTATTAAAATATATTATAATATATGATTATATATGGTGTCATGCATATCCATATATTATTATATATTTCTTAGGTGGTAACATATATAACGATATATTGTTAAATATTAACCATTATAAAATAAGATATTAAGCATACAGCTGTGTTCAAAATAATAGGAGTGCCGATACCCAATATTTTCACATGCACAATTTGTTAGTGTAACAAATGACAAATGACTCGATCTCCTAACGGTACTTCCAACGGGGTTCAAGAAGTTAAACACAAAAGAGGAACGCATGATAACTATTATGTGTTTAATGTTATTCATTAATTTTTATATTTTTCCTTGAGTTTAATTGATCAAAAAAATAGGAGTGTGATTGATTAATGAATAAAAAAGTGGATTAGATTAAAATTCTAAATATAAAGTGAAAAGTAAGTATGGAAAAGTGATATGAGTCTGGTTTCTTTAATTTTTAAATATAATTTTTGTATGGTACTGCTCATAGTGGGTCGAGGAAAGCACTGTTCTGAAGAAAAGCGGAAATTAATTCAAAACCTTCGAAAACAAGGAAAAACATATAGAGAAATTAAAGAACTCTTGGGGTGTTCGATCAAATGATCGCAAAGGTACAGTGAAATAACTCCCAAATGAAATAAGTCCCAATGAAATAACTCCCAATGAAATAAGTCCCATCAAAAATGAAATAACACCCAATGTAAAAAAATGAAATATCTCCCAATGAGAAAAATGAAATAAGTCCCAATTTTTGGGAGTTACTTTAAAATTTAAAATAAATCCCAAAAAAATGAATTAACTCCCAATGAAATAAGTCCCAACAAAAATGAATTAACTCCCAATTTTTGTTTGTTTTGTTTTTCTTTTAGAGAACACTTTTTATTTCATAAGTATATGTAAGCATATACATAATATTAATAATAATTATGGCCATGGACATAATGCCACTTTTTGGGTGACACAAGGTCCATGGATATTATACTCCAGTGTGGAAACAGATCAGAAATTTTGAAGTTTCTTTTATGTCGCACGCAGAAAAAACTTTATTTCGCGAAGCCGCCTGCCGCGTTCTACGGAGGAAAAAAACCCCTAAGAACGGCCGAAGGCCGCCACCCAGAAGGACTTGTTTTTCAAATCAGATGTCGAATCCGTTGAAATCTTATATTTTTAAGACGTCAAGTAATTTGTAAAACTAAGTTTTTAAGTTTAGTGGCATTATGTCCCAACTGCGATGAAATAAGTGCCAATGGTAACTCCCAAATGAAATAACTCCCAACAAAAAAACTGTTGGGACTTATTTCATTTGGGAGTTATTTCATAATGAATTAATTCCCAACAAAAATTATGAAATAAGTCCCAACGCATTGGGACTTATTTCATAATGAAATAAGTCCCAATTTACATGGAAAATTTTTTGGGACTTATTTCATTTTTCCATTGGGACTTATTTCATTTGGGAGTTATTTCACTGTACCGATCGCAAATGCCTTACCATTTAAAAAAAGCCCGAAACGCGTAGAAGAAAACGTAAAACATCCAGTGTAGATGACCGCCGCATAGTACGATATAGCAAATGTGACCCGTCGGCGTCATCAAAAAAGATTCAAAAGGATCTTAATCTCGCTATAAGTAGTGTTACTGTCCGTAGGTGAACAATTTATTCGCAAGAAGCCCAAAAAGGTGTCATTACTGACCAAGAAGCAGGCAGTTGCAAGCTTAAAGTTCGCCAAAGAAAACATCAACTGGCCGAAAAAAAAATGGAGAAACATTTTGTGGACAGACGAAAGCAAAATCGTTTTATTTGGTGGAACTGGTTCTAGACAGTATGTCCGACGTCCGCCTGAAACAGAATATGAAGCACAGTATACAATAAAAACTGTTAAACATGGTGATGCAAGAGTTATGATATGGGGATGCTTCTCATACAACGGAGTTGATCCAATTCATCAAATATGAGCCATTATGGATAAACACGTGTATGTTGGAATAATGGACGAAGTGATGCTACCACATGCAGAGTAGAATATGCCACTGAAATGGGTATACCAACAAGACAATGACCCGAAACACAACAGTAAATTCGCAAAAGACTGGTTCCTGGTCAATGGGGTTGAGGTCATGTCGTGGCCTTCTCAGTCTCCTGACCTCAACCCTATAGAACATCTATGGGGAGACGTTAAGAAAAGTGTGGCAGAGAAGAGACCGTCAAATGCTGAAGAGTTATGGAACACAGTACGAGATTCGTGGCAGCAAATACCGTTAAAAAGATGTCGGGATCTTATAGACTCCATGCCTCGCAGATGTGCTGCTGTCATCAATAATAAAGGTTGTTCCACTAAATACTAAATTTATTTAACTTTTTGTAAGATAATTATAAACTTTTATGTATTTTAATTTATAAAAATTAAACCTTGGGCAAATACTCCTATTATTTTAAACAGTGAATTATTTAATAATTTTGTTTAAATATTTTTTTTTTTTTCAATTTGTATGTCTTTAATTCAATTCCAAATAGGTCTAAAAATTAAAAAATAAATCAATAATTCATTTTAATTGAAAAAACTGAATAAAATTATGCTTTTTGTTTAAAAATATAAACTTTGTTTTTTTTATTAAGGGCACTCCTATTTTTATGAACACAACTGTATATGCTATACATAATAAGATATGATAGATTTGTTGTCATATGTAATACATTCTCATATATAACACAATATGTAATCATATATGGTGACATATGAGCTATATAATTTAAAATATAATAATATATGATGTCTTATAAATAAATATTTTTGTGTGTTTTATAAGATATGCTTATATATGCTAAAATCTACGAAACCATACGATTTTAAAAATTAAGAATTTAAAATTGGTGCTTATTTAAAATATATTAAAAAGCAATAATGCGTTCGCGTGAATAAATTTTTTTGATAACAAAAAACAGCAAAAATTTTCGCTTATATAATTTTGTTTTCTCGGGGATGTGAACACACGTTTTCGAATGACCTTTCCTTTTCGCGTAAAATTCAACTCAAAATTGAATCGCACATGCGCGGTTTATATAATTTCGGGGTCATATCTAATAATTATTATATGTAAATATTAAATCGATCAGATAATATTTTGTGTCCCTTATCCCGTATGGTGCCATATGAATAATGCAATTCAATATATAATTATATATGAAATTAAGATTACCAATTTAGTTTGAGATATGATTATATATGGTCCAATATCATTCACATTTTTCATGCGTATAAGACATAATTATATATTGTAATATATAACCCCATATGTATTTATATATGCGCAGATGTCCAAATTATTTTTTTTTAATTTGTTTCATATTTATATTAAAAATAATATCTGTAGTGGGAAACAATTAAATCCAAGTTAATCTTAAAATATCTCATTCTATCCACCAAAAATTACTATTCTATTTGGATCTTATTAGATCCAAATAGATCTAAATGCATCCAACGGGATATTTTTGGATGCCCCAATTTTGAGATACATTTTAATCTAACTTATTTCGGTAATATATTTGAGGAATCTAATCGGATATTACTGGATACCCCAATTTATTTTTTTTAATTTGTTTCATATTTATATTTAAAATAATATCTGTAGTGGGAAACAAGTAAATCCAAGTTAATCTTAGAATATCTCATTCTATCCACCAAAAATTACTATTCTATTTGGATCTTATTAGATCCAAATAGATCTAAACGGGATATTTTTGGATGCCCCAATTTTGAGATACATTTTAATCTAACTTATTTCGGTAATATATTTGAGGAATCTAATCGGATATTACTGGATACCCCAACTTATTTTTTTTAATTTGTTTCATATTTATATTTAAAATAATATCTGTAGTGGGAAACAAGTAAATCCAAGTTAATCTTAAAATATCTCATTCTATCTACCAAAAATTACTATTCTATTTGGATCTTATTAGATTCAAATAGATCTAAATGCATTCCACGGGATATTAGATATTTTTGGATGCCCCAATTTTGAGATAAATTTTGATCTAACTTATTTCGGTTATATATTTGAGGGATTTAATCGGATATTACTGGATACCACAATTTTGAGATAAACTTGGATACGAATTAATATCGATCTATATCAAATGAGATCAGATTTTGTATTTGAGATGTAACTTTTTTTGATCGGGTAGTTTATGATCTAATTTATGGTAGAGAAAAGGGTTTGTGTTATAACACTACTTAAAGATAAAAAAAAAAAACTAGCTTTGAAACACAAAATTTGGTCCCATTTCCAGTGTCTGAAATATAACGGTTTTTATATTTACATAATTCACATAATTTTTTAGTATATTTAACTTATTGTTTTGACATTATACCCGAAAATCATGAAACTTTTTTTAAAAAATTTGTGTATAATAATGTCGATGTTTGTATCAGGATATCTTATTGGTATTGCAAGGAAGTGAAAAATTATACTTTTTTAGTTTTAATCTATTAAATTTTGTGCATGCTAAGAAACTAAAAATTTATTACTCTCCATAATCTGAAGATTCCAATGAAAAAAAGTTTGTATTAAAATTGGAAATCCATGGAAAATGTAATGAAATATTTAGACAAGTATTAAAAATTTTAACTAATTTTCCACATGCTTCAATTACAATACACAGAGAGAGTCTTAATGAAATTTTTTCACTAAACTGATGAAGTTCTCTTCACAATGTAAATGAAAAATTTCTTAAACTTAATGAAAAAGCTTCATAGTCTTAATGAAACTATTTTAAATGAAATTCTGTCATTATTCGTATGAAATTTTTAATAAATGACATGAAATTTTTCATTACATTTTATGAAAAACTGCATTAATTTAATGGAAATTCAATGAACGAGTTCCAATGAAATTTCATAGATCTAATGCAAAAATTTATTGAAATCATGCAGAGAATTTTCGACAAGCATTTATTTAAAATTTTCTAGTTAAAATATTCAGAGTGGCTCCATTCACAGATTTTGTGAAAACAAAGTGGTTACTCTAGATATTTTCAAAGTGTCCGAGCTTTCTCAGAGATCGCACTATACGAGTTGTTATAGATGAGATCTCATCAGATAAGTTTCAGCTAAATTATGGGGTGTCGCAAGGTTCTGTTCTGTTCTTTCTCTCCCTCTCTTTATTCTCTTTATTAATGATTTTCTTGGCCAGTCTTTCAACCCTATATACTCTTTCGCTCATAACATCAAAATTTGTCATTAATTTTCCTTCGATCGTAGGCCAAGCCACACACTCAATCAGAACCTGACTACAATCTCAGAGTGACTACAATCTCAATTATTGTCTCAAATTGATATGGAGCAAACTTTCTCATCTATGTATATGGGTGGTATAAACATTGAGGAATCAGATACTCTTGATGTTCTAGGCATAAAAATTCTGTGTTATGTAAGTTGGAATAAACACGTTTTTCAGGTGTAGAAGGAAGAATTCAAGTGCCTTGGATTTTTAACTCGGTGTAGAAACTACTTCAACCCATTTAATCTCCTTACTATTTATACCACCTTTAACCGACCCAAGATGGAATACAACTACCATATATGGACAGGAGCTTCAAAGTCTATTTTGGAGCTTACGGACCGTGTTCAAAGGAGATATAGACAATTTTGCCTATACCTCGATTAAGTATCAAGCTACTGTGATCAGTAAAATTGCAAAACAAATATCATTTAATGCGTAACATATATTTTGAATACTGTTCTTAAATTGGTTCACTAGTTTTAGACCCATATATGAAAATTCCACAAAAAAAATCTCTTTTTTCGACAAAAATTAAAAATTTGAATTTCAAAAAATATATTAGGTATTAGATCTTGCAATGAAAAATATAAAATATTTTTTTCCTAAACTTATTACTTCAACAAAGAAAATAAGTCATATCCGAAGCAAAATCTATATATATAAATACTTAAGTTAGGACAATTTATGGAAAAGTATGAAATTTTAAGATTTTCCCTATGTTTATCCCCTGTATTTGCTGTTGGCACGACCCATTTCGCAAATATTAAGACATTTTATTTTTCAAAATCGCATTAGTGGACTAAAACTGCTGCACAACTCATTTTAAAATACTTTTTACATAAATTGTTCTTTGTTTTGTGGACTATATTACCCAAATAGCGAAACAACGTTATATATAACCTTTATTATCCAAATCTACGAAAATCGTCAATTTTAAAAACGTGTGTGTGTGCTTTAAAATCGATAGGCATTGTAATAGTCTAATTACTTTAAAATTTTAGCGAAATGTTATTTCTAAGTTTAATTAAACAAACAAATTGAGTGAATCTTTCAAAAGATTTATGCGGAACCTTTGTTGAAAACCGCGAAAAAATAAAATTGCGTTTCTTTATATTTTTTTATGGAAAAAAATCAAAAGTTATAATCCTAGTATGTGATACATTACTTTTATTTTTAAGGTGGAGTCGAAAAACCACAATATTTTAAAAATTGTAAATAAGAAAACAATGTTTGACAGATTTGGATCCAGCGTGCGTACGTAAGTCTATTAAAATATATATATGTACCAGGTTCTGCAAAAAGTTGAAAATTGTTGGTGATAATCTTTAACTTCGAGCTCATATATTAGTTCTCATTTAGTGAGAAAACTAGTTTATATGAATGTTTGATGTTTTGCATGGGATTGTCACTTCTTTCAAAACGTGTTCTGAAAGAAATATAGAGTATGGCCTCGAACTTGAATAATTTTCATTTTCATTGCACTATTAAAGGTCAAAAAAACATAATTTTTATTTTAAATAAAATTTATATCAAACTTGTTGGGTAGTGTTATTATATTAGTAATCAAATATTTCAAAATTTTGTATATATAATTTTGGTGTTAAATTTAGCACTTTTAACTATTTAATTTTAATTATCAATATAATGTTAAAACAATAATTCAATAGATTCAAATACATACAAATAACCATATCCTGATTATAATTTCAAATAAATAATTATAAATTTTGTATAACCGCAAACATAGTTATTCACATAACTACACACATATAAATGTGCAACAAGAATTTTTTTTTTTTTTTTTTTGCTCTATAGCAACTTTGTTCAAATAAATATTGACAGACAGACAGACAGACAGACCGACAGACAGACAAATAGTAGAAACCGCAAATGTAATAAATGAATTAAATATGAGGGTACACGTGGTTGTTATTGTATAAAAATGTTAAATACTTTTATAATACTAACTATAGCAATTATTTTTATTTGTATTTACTATTTCTACCACATGGCGAATGAGTAACAATTAATTAAATATTAATCATACGTTGTGTATACTTAAATGTGTCATAAAGTGTACATGTTTGCAATATAATAATACGATGGCAGATAATAAATATAGAAACATAAAAAACTATATTTATACATAGTGTTAGTATTACACTCATAAAAAAACGAAAGTGTTGTTATCGTTAAATTTGTATTATTTTTTATTATGTAATTATAAAATTGCCTATATCTGGACAAAAAAATCGTTATTCCTTAGCAGAAGTCCTTATTGATCTCCTATACTTTCTGTAATAAATATTAAGTTCTACCTAAAAACTTTGCTCATTTAGCTAAATTCTTTGCTAATTTAAATGTAAATGTATTTAAGTCTTGATAGTTAAAATTTTTAACTAATTTTTTCCGCTAATTCTCAACTTCATTGACAATTCTGCTAGCGCAAATTTAGGTAATATTTTCTGTTATTGCTACAGGATTTTCGACTATTTGTAGCAGGTTTTTTTATGAGTGTATATGTATTTGTAATACATTAATTTATAAGAACAACAAATACAAACTATAATAATAATATGATGTCATAATCATAGATAAAAGTAATACATAATTACACTTGTAAACTTTTTGCTATTATTTTGACGAGACTAGAGTGCAAATAACCTATGCCAACTAAGTAAATGGATAAAATTAAAACATAAATTACTGCTAAGTTGGCATGTTTTTTTTTTCAAAATACATGTCAATAAAATCTTATATTAAGGCTGTTCGATTCCAGAATACAGAGAGTAAGACAAACTAACAAACGAAAACTTTGTAAGAATTAGTAAAATGGATAAAGCAGATGATTTTAAATACCAAATATTAAAAAAAAAAAATCAACTGGTCATTATGGAAAAGATAAAAGTTAACTGAAATTGTCGACCCGAAATAATTTAAAAAGTTTTTTAACTTCTTCTATAGTAAATTCTTTAATATTTTTCACTTTAAATCCATAAACAATTATAATTTAATTTAATATTAGTTTTTGTTTACTAAAAATACAAGTATATTTTTTCAATCATATGTTTTTTGTGCTTACAAATTTTTACTGGGTAAAATGTATCCAGTAAAAACATGTAAGTTCTTTGGCATCAAACTGTCATTTTACTCTCTTTTTTTACTATTTTTTACTGAGTACTTGTGTAAATGAACACCTTCCAGTAAAAACTTGTACAAATTTGTCGAACAAACTTATTATAAGGGAAATTCCATGTCAAACCGCACAGAAAACTGTCATTTTCGGATTTGTCATCTCCGATTTAAATGAAATTCTCCACAAATATTGTAAAAGGGTAGTGTTTATGTTTCGGTTTTCGAAATATGACGTCATGAAAATTGGCAAAAACGTCAAAATTTGAATAAAGTGCCCATACAAAGTCACTCATAACTTTAAAACTATACAACTTACAAGTTTCCTATTGGTACCATTTTATAGGTGAGAGCATTACCTTTTTTGTATTAAAATGTCAAAGGTAATTTTTTAAGTTTAATGTTTAAAGACCTATATCTCAAAATACATTTTTTTTAATTCTAAAAAAGGTGGAGACTCATTTGGTTCCGGAATTATGGAGGAAAACGTGGTCGTCAGCAAATTTTCTTCGAAGAGTTCATATGTATCCTAAAAACGAATTGTTACATCATTTCCTTAAGGAACAAGTACCACGTATCGCAATATATTAAATATTCAAACGATTTGAAAATTGAGTGGCATCAACCGGGATAAAAGATAAAGGACGTCAAAAAAAATTTACTGCAGCTGAGCTTGTTAAATTGAAAAAAATCGGCGGTTAATCAAATTGGGGCATCAAATCGTAATTTAGCCAAAAAATTTCACGTTTAAAGGGAAAAATTTCGCAAAAACTTACTCCAAATGAACGTGAAACACTGCCAGAGAAAGACAGTACCCAAATATATTCTGATGACTTAAAAAAAATCCCGACAATGTACGGTATTTGGCTAAAACGAAGTTTGATCCGAAAGCTATTTCTGTAAACGCCGATGTTTACATTAATACATGTTAAGAAAACTGGAAAAATTTATCAAAATAGACACTCTAAAGACGAAATATTATTTTGGACAGATTTTGTAAGCTGTCATTATGCCAAAAAGACGTTAAAATTGGCCTAATGCAACAAAACATTGCTTTTTGTACCGAAATACCCAAATCCTCTAAATGTCCCAAAAGCACGTCCAATTGAGGACTTTTGAGGTCTTTTATGCCAAAAAGTGTATGAAAATTGTTGGGAAGCCAAATGCACTGAAAAATTGAAGAAAAAAATTAAAATCAGTGTAAAAAAAATTACATGAATGTCGTCCAAAGCACAATTGGAAGTATCAAGCATAAAATACGCCAAATAAAAGATCGAGGTCAGTTGGCTCTCTACAAAAAGTGTATTAATAATGTATAGTCTATACTGTGTTATAAACAAAAATACTTTTTCAAAAAATATAATTATCTTCTTAACTACAAGCGTTTTTATACTGTCCAACTACTAAATAGGCATAGGTTAGTCTATAGATTAACAATACCATGTTAAAGACTAGCCCATTGTGTAAATTTGTTTATGCTAATAATTTTTCTTTTATACAATATCAAATTTATATTAAATTTAGCTTTAAGTTGTTGTTAAGAAATTATAGTGCATAAAAAAGTAGTAATACACCCCGGTTAAAAATGTTCATATATGTTCGTATATGAAACCATATATTGGCGCATATATGAATCCATATATGTTTGGATCCGTAAATTAAGGGTATGTGGACATATATGCTCATATATGGACATATATGAATATTCATATATGCTCATATAAAAATATTTTTTGCAGTTGATCGTGTATTAAAAAGCATTTGTTATTATTTTTTTAACAAAATACATGAGCTGTATTCACAATCAGCCTGAAAAAAGTGAGACCCATAAATACAGCATTTGTTTTTTTTTTGTATTTAACAAAATGTATTATAACGCAATACATATGTTGTTGATAAATTAAAAAAGATTAAACAAAAATAAAGAATAAAAATTGCATTCAAAGACATTTTAAGTTCACAGGTGAAAATGTTCATATATTGTCATATATGGCCACATAAATGAGTTCATATATGAATGCATATATGTTCGGATCCGAAATTTGAGGGTATATGGACATATAAGGTCATATATGGGCATATATGAATATTCATATATGGTCATATATTATTACTTTTCCTACATGCTTGTATAAAAAAGCCCATTTTTTAAGTTTTTATCTAAAATATTGACTTTATTAAAAGAAAATGTTTCTATTATACTTCAAAGAACATGTTACTAATAAATTCATACATTGTAAATTCAAAATGCTTTAAAAAATATAAAAAGTTCAAATTATATGTAATTTGATATAATTAGATACATGTAGACGACCAATTTATCGGATCAATTTGTATGTGTTTATATATGGGAACTTATCAAATGAGATACAATTTCATTAGGCTCCATATTAAAATGTTTACCCGGATGTTCATAGTTCGCAAATAGTAATTGGAAAATTGTATTGTATCTGCAATGTATAAAAACATTATAACTATCATGAAAATGAATTTATTCAAGTTCAAGGCCATACTCTATATTTCTTTATTAGGATATTGTCCTAACAAATAATCTATAGAGTTTTTTGTTTTCAATTTATTAATTGACTACCTTCAAGAATTTGTTGATGGTTCCATTTCGGGGATTTTCTAGGTCCCCATCATCAGAACAAGTTTAGAAAGCAGTGGCTACCTCATTCACAAACTCAAACACTTATATATCCCATTTGTTAAAACAAATGAGAATTAAGTTGAGAATGAAAATAAAATTTCCACTAACAATTAATCTACTATTTGTTTATTTATAGTTTTAATATAAGAAATTTTGCTAAATAAACGTTTAAAAAAAAAAAAAAAAAAAAAAAAAAAAAAAAAAAAATGTATATAGGTATTATCTCTGTCAAAGACAGAGTGTATACAAAATCAAATGTTTTCAATTTTTTAATTGTTAGTGGAAATTTTATTTTCATTCTCAACTTAATTCTCATTTGTTTTAACAAATGGGATATATAAGTGTTTGAGTTTGTGAATGAGGTAGCCACTGCTTTCTAAACTTGTTCTGATGATGGGGACCTAGAAAATCCCCGAAATGGAACCATCAACAAATTCTTGAAGGTAGTCAATTAATAAATTGAAAACAAAAAACTCTATAGATTATTTGTTAGGACAATATCCTAATAAAGAAATATAGAGTATGGCCTTGAACTTGAATAAATTCATTTTCATAACGGAATTATAGGTCGAAAAAACATAATTTTTATTTTTTTAAATAATAATTATAACAAACATTATAACTATCGTTTGGAATTTTGACTCTGCATTTTAACTATAATGTAGGAAATACAAATTTTTATTGTAATTAAAAGAAACAAATTTAGTTTTCATTAAAAAATATTTTTAAAATACCTAAATAATAACTGTTAAAATACAGTAGTTTTTACCAATTTTTTCAGTTGTTTTAAAATTGTTGTAGTAAAAAATTGTCAGTTGTTAACAGTTAAAAACCACTGCATTTTTAGTTATTTTAACGATAATTAACTTTGTCGTCTTTTTGACTCAATTTCCAGTTCTTTTAACTGTTATTTTCAGTACATTCTACCGTCAAACTTTTTTATGTGGACTAGTAGCATAAGTTTAGTAAAATAATATCTTTGTTCGACATACGTTACCGCAGTTACCAAATTTTACCATAAATCGTTTCTATTGTCAAATTTGTGTGTGAATTGTTGTTGTTAGGTTGCCGCAGGAACCCACGGTAATGACGTCCAACAGACCTAATGGTAGAATCTAAGAATTTTTAAGAAAACTTACCGGTTCTGCCGGTACTTCATCTAAAACTTTTGGTTCACATTTTTCTTCCGGATTGGCAGTTGTTGTTGTTGTATATGGTGAAACCGTTGTAGATGTTGTTAAAGACATTGGAGGAGATGTATGCTTTGTTGTGCTCCGTTTAGTGGCAGTACGTTTTTTCTTCAATGAATCGTCATCATCTTCAACAGCATCTAATGTTGAGATTACATCAGCTGTAGGTATAATATCATCAAACTCTATAGATTCTATTGCTGCTGGTGGTGGTGGTTGCGGCATCATAGTAGCCCTTTTAATATCACGCTCTTGATGATGATGGCGTTGTTGTTGCTGTTTTTTGTTGTCTCTTTAATTGTTCGTGAATCTTTTGAGCTTTCTTATAATAGGCCAATAATTGCTGTTCATTGCTATTAACATCGATATCTTCGACAATCATACCATCCGATTCCTCCAAATCACTATCACTATGATGATAATTTGGTTCAAAAGTGGAAGCGGCTAAAATCAATGAAGTTTGTGATAATGTTGTTAATGTTGTCAGACATATGGCTGGATATATCGAATGATTCCAAGATGTCAAGTATGTAAGGGCAACAAGAAATATACACCATAGTTTATGCAGACAATGAGATTTATTACTCCTACTCGAATGCATTAATGAAGAACTGGATGTTTTAAAATTTAAAAATAATGTGGTTGTTGAATTAAAATATATTTCCGTTTCCGTTTTATGTTTTGTTGTTGATTTAATGGGTTTTTTTGTTGCTTGGCCGCTATGGATTTTAAATTGTTGGTATTGTTGTTGTTGTTTTTCCTTTTGCTGGGTTTGTTGCAATTGTTGTGGTTGTTGTTCATTTCGTTGCTGTTTTTTTAGTATTAAATATTGCTGTTGCTTGTTTTCTATTGGTGGATATTGTACATTTACGGTTGGTTGTTCTAGATCTGTTGCTCTTTTTATCGTATACGATGATTGTCTATGATGACATTTTCGATGGGTCTGTTGTAATTGCCGTGAAGCCAAATCAACTGTATCACTTTTACTCACTCCCATATCACCGTTAATTACGATTTTTAATTTGTTTTTTTATAAAATTTTGCAAATGTTAAAATGAAAGTGTTAAAAAAATTTCTGTTTGTTAGTATGAAAATATGAAGAATTTCTAGTTGTTGCACAGGTTTTTATCGTCGTTATCATCTGAAATAGTAAAAATAGAAAAATAAATTTTAAGAAATTTCAGACATGTAAAAGAAAAACTTGTACAAATTTGTTCGAATTTTTGTGTTATCGAACAAACTTATTGTAAATGTTCAAAAGTGGAAAAATTCAAAATGAACAAAACAGTTTAAAAAAAGTGTCATAGACATGTTCGGACGGTATCCTTAAAACGAATTGTTACATCATTTCCTTAAGGAACAAGTACCACGTATCGCAACATATATTAAATATTCAAACGGTTTGAAAATGGAGGTCCAAAAAAATTTACCGCAGCTGAGCTTGTTAAATTGAAAAAATAGTCGGTTAATTAAATTGGGGCATCAAATCGAAAGTTATCCAAAAACTTTCGCGTTTCCAAGGAAAAAATTCGCCAAAACTTACTACAAATGAAAGAATTTTTTACAAAAATGTGTAGCTTTACAAGCCAACTGCTTCGCTATAGGAAAAAGTATATTGGATAAATGTCAAATTGACAGTATTTGTTGTCCTACTACACTCACAAGAACTTTTTATTATTTTGTACAGTCGGACCAAAGCGTAGTTTATATTTTATTTCTGCCTGCATTCTCAATTTATCAAAATATTGTTTTGTACAGCAGCACCAAAGCGTATTTTATTTTTGATAGCATCTTTAGTTTTTCAAATTTAATCAAAAAAATTTAATAATTATATAATAGTCTCGAATGTCTTTGTTTAAGCATTACCAAATTATAAACTTTCTACAAAGGAAAATTCGCTTTAAAGAAAAATTTATTAAAATATTATCCAATAAAAATATTCAACAACGTGGCACCTTGAAACTTAAAACATATGTTTTATACGGTTGCCACTTTTCACCAAAGTAATTTTTTTCAAACTACTGCAGCCATCTATAAGTCAGGTCGGCTAATTTTGGGTCCGCCCTCGTGTTATTACTTATTGTGTAACATAGCTTTTTTGCCCTTATTGGCTTTATATTACGAAACTGAATAAAATAAAGTAAAATTAATCTATGAAACAATGTCGTAATTATGAAGTTTTCATAGTTATGGTGAAACTTTTCATAAATATTTATGAAACATTCTTCATAACTTTTCCATCATTACATAGGAAAATATCATCAATATATTTTTTATTATAATAGGATAAAACACAAAAATTGTTTAGTCTAGTGGAGTACAATTACACTTTGGTATCAAAATTATCTAAATCAATATCAAAATCCGATAAAGCTTTTCCTTTAAGTGTACTTTTAGAATATTCACCAGAAACGAAAGATACAAGGTTAAGTACAAAAGCCGCGAAAATAAATTTTCTAAGTTTGTTTTTCCTTCCCCTTTGTAGATATTTTCAAAATTCCTGCTGGGAGGTGTCAAAAGTGGAAAAGTATCCCCATTACCCATTTAGTGAAATACCTTAAACTTGAAATAGTTGTTCGCCGTTGGAGGGTTAAGGTATGTTTTGGAACTTTTTAAAGTACTTTTTGAGTTTTTGTAAAAACTTGTTATGAATGGGGTTTAAAATAAAGAAGTTCCCCTTCTAATTATGAAGCTTAAAATTACAAAAGCATCCACTTTAAAAGGATAAACGAATTGATTAAAAGAAAAGATTTCTTTAAAAACTATTTATCCAAATAAATTCCGATATATAAATCAACCGGTAACGAAGTATCCGACATTTAAGCTCGTTTATAATAGACAAATAAACTAAAATTCTAAAATGTTAAAAACGTATGAAGAATTTGAAAATAAAAAAATAAAATTCGTTTAAAAAATTTAGATCTTTAAAAACTTTATTTATATAAAAATACCTCCATTTTTTTTCTTTATAACAAAAGGTTAGATGGTTTTCTTTCAATCCAGAAAATTTTATTGTGTAATTGAAAATATTCGTTGAATATTGTCCTTCTTATATATTTTAATATTTGTATGTTAAAACTACATGATGTTTGTGGAATTTTATTAAATTTTTTATTGATTACTCATACGATATGTAGATTTAACATACAAATATTAACATATTTAAGAAAGAAAATATTCAACGAATATTTTCTCCAAAACAAATCCGCGTTACAGGATTCAATTTTCTGGATCGATAAAAAAATATCTAATTTTTTTTTTTTTTTAAAAACAGTTTTTGGTCCGATTTTTATATAAATTGGTGTTTCACGTAAAACTCAGAACTTATTTTAAATTCTTTAAACATTTGAAATTAATAATTTCTTTACCTATTTATTTTCCATAAAAATTACTTTTTTTATCTATCAATCTCTATATTTAGAACTATTATAAATAACAATTTGTTTGCCTCTTATAAAAGCTATAAATATCTTTTGATACAAAATCAACATTGTTCAATACAATTTAATTTGTAAGATGTTTTTAAATAACGTATTTCTTAGATTGATAAACGACCAGATATCCTTTATTCACTGACTTATATTTACAATGATATTAATATTAATTAAAGAAATTACATATTTATTTCATAATCTTATGTTTTTCTTTTCTTTTGAGAACGAAAATCCTTAATAAACAAAAATAATCTTCACCTACATCGGATGTAGAAAATGTGTCGTATAGTATTTACTACAGATTTTGTACAATATAATAAATATCATCCTTGATATCAACACATTAGGGTGCCCCGGCAAAGCATGATTTTACAATTGCAAACTAAACTAGTAAGGTGCACAATTGAAGGTTCAGTTAAAGGTACACTGGCACAATCAATACTATTTTGTCACATTTTTGGTTTATCCAAAACTTTTATAGAAAATGGAATTACACTAGTTAGGTCTCCTAAAACTGAAAACCGCATTAAAAACATTTTTAGGGAGTAGTTTTTGAAATATTTTTTAGTTTTAATTTCTAATTAGTTTGACTTTTGACTATATCTCAATTTAGGAATAAGCTACTTTGGTCAGTCACATTTCAAAACAAATACCAATTAATGAGCAACATATCTTTTGAACACTGTTTTTAAATCGGTCCTGTAGTTTAAATACTATGGGTCGAAATTACACATGAAAAATTTCTTTTTTCGACAAAAATTAAAAATTTAAAATTTAAAAAAAATTTTCTCTGTTGAAATGCAAAATACTCTAACAATAAAGAATCTTGATTAATAGGGTTTGGTAAAATTTATTTGTTGACATTATAGGTACTTTGGTATTGAAAATGAGCAAAATCGATTCACGGGCTCTAAAGTCATAAGTGAAAATGTAAAGAGCCACCTTGAAATTTTTCACAAAAACTGGTATTATATACTACATACACATGTTTCTAATTTTTTTAGGACCTCAATGTATAAGTAATGACAATTTACTATTTCAAAAAGCTCTAAGAAACATATCTTGCTCACATTATAAAAAAAACTTTAAATAATTTTGAAAATTAACTTCAAAAAAAACATCAAAAGATGAAATTTGGCACGGCGACTTTAATGCTTACACATAATATTATTGCATTTGAAGACATGAAGTTAAATTTTTATGATTTTTGTACTTGTTTTTTTACTTTTTCTTTAAAGTTTGATCATGTAGACTACATTTGTTGTTAGAACTTAAATTTAAATTCATGTTTTCTATTATAAAAGTACACTGAGTGAATTATCTGCATGATATTAATGAATATTTGCATAGAAGCAATGTAGTTGGACTAGAATTTGTGCTTTGAAATTTTTCATTAACCTAAGGCATGTTTTCTTAAAATTTTATGAAAAATATCATTTTATTTACTTAAAATTTCACTTACTCAATAAAGATTTTTTATTAAAAAATTAATTTCATTAGAAGTATAATTAAGTTTAAGAAATTTTTCGTTCACTTTATGAAGAAAGGTATTTTTAGTTTAAAGAAAATTTTCATTACTTTTCGTTCGCTAAAATTCTCTCTGAGTAGCACTTTTGGTTTAAAATTTAATTTAGTGCTATTGCAGCAATTTTTAGGTATCGGGGCACCCTAATATACATTTACTTATTCCTGGTTCACACACGGCAATTATAATTGCCCAATTCTTCTTCAATTCTCCTTTGAACTTGCTCTTGTGTTCACACAGGAAAAGTTTGTTTCAGCAATTTTCGTATATCAACCTGCAGTATTGAAAATTGCGAATGACAAAACAAAACGGAATTGGAGTACGGGCAATTCTGTACCCCCTATCATTCTCTTTCCCTCCCTCTTCTATAAACTCAAGAATTGCGCAATTATAATTGCCGTGTGTGAACCTAGTCTTACATTTTGTGTTTAATTAATGCCTGAGTGCACTTTATTATGATTATAGACAATGTCTAAATGGGGTGTCCCCTTTAAAAAATAAATTTAAGTATTAAAAAAAATATTTCTAGATCTACACTGAAAGAATTATCTGCATGATATTTATAAATTTTTGAATAGAAACAAAAAACCGAAACCCGTCCACAGTTTCACATTCGGCCAATTTAGAATGACAAAAATCTAATTTTAAAAACATTGGCCCGAAATGTGGGTAGTCCACAATTAATGTTCCCACCAAAAATGAGCGGAGTTAGACTACTGCCTACTTTGAGCATAGATATTTTATGTAGTAAAATGTATCTATACTCGTATTTAGACTAATATTATCCAGAAACTAAATGTACAGATAGATGTATTATGTGTTAAAATATTCTTTGTAATCATAAATGGGCGTGGACCGCCCTTTATTATATATTCTTTTGTAATTTAAAATTAGAAATGCTTTAGAGTAAAATTAAATTGTAAATATAAAAATATTTCGACTCCGGCGCCACATACCGGATCCATTTTTGGGTACATACACCAAATGAGTATTTTAGAATAAGAAATTTAGCTATCGCAATAAAATTCTATATTTACAAAAAATTGTGTGAAGTGATATTTTGTGTGCATATTAAAGTTCAAATTTCGTACAATTTCAAAAAATTAATATTGAGAAATGAACACAACTTTCAAAAATCTTAAAAACATAAATATGTTGGCTAGAAATCATTGACAGTAAACACAAATTAAGACTGAAACTTAAGCTTTTAAAAAAATCACTTATTTTGGTGCAAGGAAATACATGATACTCAAAGGATAACTGTAAAGGACATCGTCTTTAAAACTAGTAACTAGTAGTATCAAAGACTTTAAGTTTGATCAATATATGTTTGAGTTAAGTTGAGTTTTAGCTCAATTTCGCATTTTTCGAAAAACGAAAATCGCTATATCTCCTTAAGTAAAAGTACAAAAAGTGTAGTTTTTAGGTGGCAGTTATATCTTGGTAAGATGAATAATTCGTGCCTAAACGTTTTAATTTTTATGGATTAGTGTTTGAGACTCCCTCTAAACCTATTTCAGGCCATATCGCCTAAAGTAGGCAACGAAAAAAAAATTTCGTAGAACATGTTGTTTATTTTTTGTGATAAACCCGTGGTATAAATTTCATTGCAAAACAGTTTAGTCCGGTTTGAGGGTTACCTATTTAGATATGACATGAATATTCGGTTACTATTCCGCATTAGGCTATTTGGCATGTTTTTACCAAATATAGAATAAACCAAATATATAATAAACGCTTTATTCTGCAGAATTATTATTTTCCTATAAAATGTCGAACGTTTGAGATGATTTTTAACCTAAAAAACTTGCGGGTGACCTTACATTCTAGGTTTCAAGTAGAGTCTACCTAACCCTATCTATAGTTTCTCTCAATGCAAAAAACTGAAGATATAAGATGCATTCAATTTCAGTTTCAACCGATGTCGAGCGTTTTCGAAATTCCTCATATTTATCCAGTAAAAAAACATAGGCGTTTAAAAATACTGTGCAGAGCAGATGACCCAAATTTTTAAACAAACTGCTTCCAAAAACTAAAATGGAATGTTACATCAACTGGAAAACAATAAAAACTATAGTTTTATTAATGTGCAAAAAACCACATCACAATTTCCAAAAATAGTTCTAACATTTTGTATCTAGAAGTTGACATGAATGAATTGATAGATGTGTAAAACACTTTTACTTGTTGAATTCATAAGAATCTATTCTGTATGTATTCCATACTTGACCATCATAAGATCATAACACATTGCTTAACAATAACAATGGCCATAACAGAGAATGTGTACCATAAATAGATACTGCCATACAGTGGCGGTCAGAACAAACGATCTACTTGTTCAAATTTCATAATGATGACTAGGGCAAGGAATTTCACTAAATATTCATCTGAATCATCGGAATGCAAATATTTGGACACGAATCATTAGAACAAAGTGCCATCAATTTGTAGTTCTATATTTTGCCCATTGGTTTTAAATATTTTAATTTTTTTGCATATGTTGAGCTTTTTTATGCATATTTTGTTCTTTTTAGTGCATATCTGCCATTTATTTTACGAGTGTTTTATTATTTGTTTAAAAAGTAAAATTTGGAGACAACCTACAATAAGTAACCTACTCGTAAGTACATCATAAAGATTCAAAATATTTGACACTAGAACATAAAGCATACTTTTCTAAAGTTATAAGGTACGCTAAATACAAATCTGGTCTCAGAATCACTCTCCGACATCAGGCGTTCTAGCTATATTGATAGTTTTTGATCAAAATTCTCACCTTCCTGGAAATATATTTTTTGTAATACTTGTAATTTTAAATTTTTAAAAATTTAATTTTTATATGAAAGTGTTTCACCCAAAAGAGCCATCTTTCTTGGCTCAAAAATGACTCAGACAAATGAGAGTGTCAATTAAATTTTCCTTATAAATTTGGACTGACTCAAACGCTCCGAAAGAAACGCCATCAGGTCACCCGTAGAACGACTTCCATACTGCCGATCATTAAGAAATGAGTTAGATTCTAGATAATTAACAAGATGGTAATTAACCATGCTCTACACAACCTTCGAGAGAGCATATTGCAATGTGGCGGTAATTATCAGGGTTATTAGCCGCACCATTTTTGGTGATTGACTAGACAATGACAACCTTCCATTGCGATGGAAATATACCCGAACGGTACGACGACGGTATGCCATCCGGCGCCTCTGACTTATTTACATCAAGATTCGCAAGAACCCTTTTAACGGCTCTAGGCATAATATGTGATACTCTTTCGAGCTGGGACAGTGGTTGATTGCGTTCCGGCAGAAATTAATTACCTGCGAATAATTCAGCCAAAAATTTGGCCTTATCAATCGGGTCGATGAATAATTGGTCATCCTTTACAAGAGCTGGGATAGAGGAACTGTTATTATCCCTTACTCCTTTGACGAATGACCAAAAGGTTTTACTAACCCGAGGAGCAGCAAGAACTTTAGCACGTAGACGCTATTTACGTCTAAGTACTTTGGCACATTCAGTTCTCGCCTGTTTGAGTAGCCGTTCAGTATTGTCGTGCCCATTCACACGCCAATTACTGAATGCTTCTTCACCTAAAATTATGTTTAGCCGAAATGAACTTTGAGGGAATAAAAAGTTTCATTCATAGGAAAATTACCCGTTCTACCATTTTCACAGCTGCATCAACATTGTCGTCCAAGAAACATAGTTTTCGGTTGAATTGCCGATAAAAATCTTTAAGTTGAACCCACAGAGCCTTTTCATAAAAAAAAATAGTGCGTTTTGTGGCCTCATTTTAAACGCTTCGAAGCTGGGATTATGAAAAGGATGCGGCAATGGTAGTGATCCGAGTTACCGAGAGGTCCAAACGATCTTACTTCGTACTTTTTGTATAAGTTGTTTATATTTTAAATTACTGACAATCAAAATTTAATGACAAAAAAAGTTTGAAAACTTAAAAAAAAATGTTGGAGCCTTTTCGGATTTTTCGTAAGTTACTTATAATTCACTACATTTTTGAGTCATTTATTAATCATTTTTTGGATAAATAATTTCCCTCTTATTTTTGAATCATAATATCGGAGGTCTCTAAAGTTTGTTGGTTAGGTTTTTTTTTTTATTTTCATGAAAAACTTCTCTTATTTCAGAAGCTTCTGATAAGATCTTAACAAATTTTTAACAACTTTTAAAAAGTTTTAAGAAATGCAAGTTTCTTTTTGCTTGACACTGTATACATACTATATACATTAGGCCGGGTCGATTTGTATGGAGGCAAAAAAATCGCTTAACGTTCAAGAAAAATCGTATTCTAGGGATCAAAATAAGAAACTTTGCCGAAGGAACCATACCTCTAAAACGAATTCTGATGTCCCGACTTTTGACCCGTAGGTTAAAATTTTGAAAAATCCCACTTTGACCCATTTAGAGTGCCCCAATCGAATCCAACCAAATCGAATATAATTTACACATTCATCTGCTAGAGCGTCTTCCGGAGAAGAAATAGAGACCCTAATCTTGGAAAAACTCCTCCTACTTTCTGAAATATCTCTATCCCGAGATTTGTACATTTTGCTATAAAAACACGGCTAAAAAGGCCATTTTTCAAATTAAATTTTAACCCCTTCACGGTCCCTAGAATGATGAATTATGCATTAATCTGCTAGCGCGTCTCCCGGAGAAAAAGTAGCTACAATAATATTGGAGAGATTCCTCCTACTTTCTGAAATATCAAAGTGGGCTTTTTCAAAATTTCACCCTACGGGTCAAAAGTCGGGACATCAGAATTCGTTTTAGAGGTATGGTTCCTTCGGCAAAGTTTCTTATTTTGATCCCTAGAATACGATTTTCCTTGAACGTTGAGCGATTTTTAAATCGACCCGCCCTAATATACATACTCGTACTTTCATATACATGAATAGTTTGTTCCAGTTAAAAAAACTTTTGTTTTTTTCCATTTAGTATGTTATCAAAGGACAAAAGAAAAGAAATAATGTCAATATCCATCCATTGAAAAACAATGAAACACAATGTGCATGTATTGTCAAAATTAAACAATTATTTTCTTGAATTTTATATCATAAATGGATTCAAGAGAAAATCACAGCATCAATTGAAAGTTACGAGTAACAAAAAAACATTGAATACATTAAAGCGATTTATTACATAAAATTGATTTCATAATCCTAAATATTGCATTTTATTATCATATAAAAATAACAAATTTCATCATCATACATTGTTATAAAGAAATTTTATGACAATGTTTTACATAGTATGGATAGTAGGGCAGATTGCTGTACCTTGAAACGGTTGTACACTAAGGAAAAAAGTTCCATCATACACTGCGTTGCATAACTATAATTACAAATGATTTTTGCTATTTTTTATTAATATTACAAACACTTTTTTTTTTAAACTTATAACTGTTTTTAAGAGTGTGATAACTGATCTCTTATTGAGTAAAATTTACTTAATTGATTGATGTGTAATAATATATTTTTTTTGTGCATCCCGGTAGGCTAGTTGGTAGCGTATTGGCTTATCAGTGTGGAGGTCGTGGGTTCGATTTCTATCAGAGGCATTGGTATGTTTTCGGTACAACGCGCTGAAATCCATAGTAGCTAATGCTCGGTTAGGGTAATAAGATATAATTTGTAATTATTAAAAAAAAAAAAATAATTACACATAACAGTAAACAAAGAAGAATAGCAAATAAAGAAAAATTAAAGAGTTATTTTAGTTATGTATGGAATTTTAATCAATTCGCAATAAAATGCAGCGTGGTTCATTTCTAAGTGATTATGCAAATTTCAGCTCATTTAAAAAGTGGCTCAAGTTTTCGGGAAATTGATAGAAAAATAAAGCGTTCATATAAAGTGGTCAC
Organism: Delia radicum; assembly: GCA_021234595.1. Lineage (NCBI taxonomy): Eukaryota > Metazoa > Arthropoda > Insecta > Diptera > Anthomyiidae > Delia > Delia radicum. The sequence continues at coordinate 49,475,672 of CM037854.1, forward strand.
AAAATTTTTCAAATAATCCAAGTGCTTATGGTAAAAATAAAACAGGCGGCCTGAAAACAAAGCTTTCTGATAGGGACCGGCCAAAATGAATTCTTTTGAGTAATATACAGTATTAAAAGAAAAATTGGTGCCATTATTTAAAAATAGCAACGAAGAATAATCGTTTTCCAACAAGGCAATGCATCAGTACATGTAAGTCGTCAGACGATGGAATGGCTATCATCGAAAAATATAAGAGTATTGGAATGGCCCGCATGATCTCCGGACCAAAACCCCATTGGGAATATTTAGGCAGTTTATGCAGAAAACCGTTAATTCGTAAGCATTTTTCATCTAAAAGAAGCAGCTATTTATGCGTGGAGATCTATAACGGAAAAACTTCGAATAAATCTGGAAGACAATATCGAATTTTCGAGTTGATTCAAAAACTGCTGCTTTAATATATTTTTTCTTCTCAACAAACACTGTTTGTTGGGGTATATATTGTTTTTACAAATTGTAATACAACAAACATACGTACATGTACTGACATAGAAATAATATCGATATGTAAAATTGTTGTTTTTCGAATAGTTTGATTTTATAATTAGGGTTACCAGATTAGGCAGTTTATACACTAAGGCAGACAAAAAGATTCTCATAGAGTTGTATTTGTCTGTTGTATGTAATTTATCGGTTTGAGTTAAGCCAATTATCTTTTTCTATTGCAGACAACTGAAGATTTGGGTGATGCCAATGAAACAATTGTATTGTCTATTATGAAAATGATCAAAATGATTGAAAACCAACAAATAAAATATAATATGACAATATCACATTAGATTTTGGGACTTGAGGTAGAACAATATTCTAACTAAATATATGAATTGAAATAACTGTATTCCAAATTTTTGTTTCATTCTAATACCTGACTTAAGACACTTAAGCCAATTGTGTTTCAGTATTAAGAATTTATTAACCTAAAAGAAAAGAAATTTTAAATTGTATGAAAAAACCTCATACTAATACCTGACTTAAGACACTTAAGCCAATTATGTTTCAGTATTAAGAATTTATTAACCTAAAATAAAAGAAATTTTAAATTGCATGAAAAAACTAAAACCAAATAGTCACCTTACTTAAATTAAGTCTAAAAACTTTAACTTATTACAATTAAGTATAATAACTGCTTAAAAATTTTCTTTAAGATTATTAAAGTTTTTAAACCTATAGAATTCTTTACAGTTTATTAGTTTTTTGTTTTTATATACATCGAGATTGCTCGAGAAGCATACTACGAGAAGCCCTAAGTGAAAAAAATTTACAAGTAAAAAACAAAATTAAAAAAAAAAAAATTATAATTTATTTCGTCCTGCAGGGATTTGAACCCTGGCACAGTGTTCTAAATAAATCGTAAATCAGCGAAATGTACATTTTTTGATAGAGCCTTTTTATTTTTTATACAAAATCTTCAAAAATTTACCAATCGCGTTGGGCTTTTATGAAGATGTATATGCATCTCTACAATATTCAATATCTAGAGCAAAGAAAATTACAAAATTTTTTTTAGCTTTTTTAACTAAAAAAGATGAGTAAAGTACACAGTATCAAATTTATTACAAATATTAGATGTTTTACTAAAAATAAGTATGTAATGTTCTTATTAAAAACACAAGGCTTTAGAATTTTGTTACATTTTTTTTTTAATGTGGAGCAGAATATTGGTTTTCAACTAAAGAAAAGTTCAACGATTTTGGTAAAAAATTAGTTGCTGATATGCAAAAATTCATTTTGTTGTTATTCACAAAAATGTGTTTTAAGTAATATTAAAACTAGCGTTTTGTTAAAGAATTATAGTTGGATTAAGCTCAAAAATATGTATATTAATGTCCAACATTCGTAATTGATATTGCTGTCAAAATTTTTGTGTACTCGAGTACATCAAAACTGCGTTTAAGAAAAATAAAATATCTGTAGCTTTTCATAAATTTTGAGAAATGTTTTGTTGTTTTTGTGAAGAAATGTTTAATAATTAGATTCACTGAAAAATTTCATTATTTTTCGTCCAAAAAATTGCTCTCAGTGAGATAATGAATGTCAAATTTTAGGCAAAACACGAAAGTTATAAAGCAAACTGTATTCCGAACGTTTTTTTTCCCGATTTTGCCGAAAGTTTGGACTTTGATTTAAATTTGAATTTGCACAACAAGCCGACATTCTGGCTTAAGTGTAAGTCCTCAGGGACTTGAGTCGGTTTAGGAAAGTATTTCCCTTCTGCGAATCCTCTTTTCGACCTTTTTTAGACCTAATTTGAATTTCAAAATCGCATCCGATCGACCCAACAAACATTTTTCCATTTGCAAAACTTATTTTTTTTTATACATTTTCTTATCGAACTGTTTGGCCCCTCTTATAATTTCGCTTAAAACTCAAGCTATGTTTTTTTTCTTAATGCGAAATGGAAAAATTATTCATAAATTAAATATATATGTGCTATTTTAAAACATTTAAAATTTTTCGCGGGATTTCTCGTCTCGGGAATTCCCGGCAATTTAAATTGTTTTAATTTCTCGGAAATTTTTTTTCGCTGCCAAAACTTTTAAATTTTAAAATCTATTTCTTTTCCTTTTCTTTTTTCCTTTCCTTTCTTCTTTACCGTTTTCCATCCCTTTCTGTTTTTCCTTTCTTTTTTTGGTTTTGGGGGAGGAGGAACGTCCTACCCTCCGCGGTTGTAGCTATTGAATTTTTAGTAGTTATCACTGAATTTCTATTGAGTCAATCGAAATTATATTGTCGTAGCAGATTGTCTGTTGTTTCAATCGAATGACTGTTGTCACAACCGAAAAATTCGGTCACAACAACCAAACCTTCGATTGGCAACAAATACGGTAGCTACTACATACTCTGTTTTCTGGGTGTAGTTTTTAAGAAAACTGTATACTTGATTGTAGTTAAACTTTCTTTAGAGCCAAATCATTCCCGAATTTCAAAAATTTTAGTTCAAATTACTTAATAATTGGTAAATTTTTTTTTAGTGAAACAATTTCTAATATTGTTTTTCTAGTCAAAAATTGTATCATATTCATTTTTATTATTAACATTTTAATTGAATGACGAAAATATATTCCTGATTAAAAACTGCAAAATTTTCACTACGTTATGTATCGTTTCAAGGTACAAACTACTTGTTTTAAGGTACAACGAAAGTTTACGCAAATTTAAAAAATGGCTGGATAATTTTGCTATTATAAAAAACACTGCATTTTTTAATGACCTAGATCTAAGTATCTGCAACTAAAAATAATTATTTTAAAATTTTAAGATTTTTGCCAAAGAGATACAGATGTTTTAATTTTAATCGTTTCAAGGTACAACATATTCCCCTATAAATGTAAAGTACATACAAAATTCCTTTGTAATGCAATCTAGTTTTTCTTTCTATTTATCTTTGCCTAGCAGTCAGTATTTGCCTGTTTGTCTTTTGGCCATTTGTGGAATTATTAAATATTCTCTCAGGCTTTAAATGCTTTTAAAATTAAAAAAAAAAAAATTGTATATTTTTAGCGTTAACGGTATTTTACTTATTTCGGTTACGGTATTTTGGCGGTAACAATATTTCAGTTATTTCGATAACGTTTTTTAGGGATAACGTTTTTTTAGTTATATCGGTAACGGTATTTTGAGGGTAACGTTATTTAAGTTTTTCAGGCAATGTCGATGCACACCGATGTTTTTAGACCCATTATGCTCGAGTTTCAATGACAGTCTACTTTATGATCAAACTTAGGGAAAATAAATCTATTTACGGCGATTTTTGGTTTTTCGATGTTGTCAGATTATATCGGTAACGGTATTTTAGTTATTATGGTAACGGTATTTTAAGGATATTTATATTTAGTTGTATCGGTAACGGTATTTCACGGATAAAGGTATTACAATTATTTCGGTAACGGTATTTTGAAGAAAGGGTTTCGAATCGATAACGTTTTTTAGCGGTATTGCCTTAATTAATTGGCCTGGATAGAATTAAACAAATACAGGGTGTTTCATAGCTATAACATCAATTTTGTTTTCTAATTATTACCTAAACTACTGAACTGATTGCGTAGGTGTCTTCGAAAGATTTGCTCAGCTGTGTCTTATTTTTCGATTGATGAAACATAAAAAGTTGTTGTTGTTGAATATGTTGAATATGTTTAATTATGTAGTTGTTTAGTGTTTTATAATTATAACGTAATTTTAAGAAAATTTTAAAAATAAGCGGTAAGTGATAAAAACTTTGGATAATAATTAATCTGAAATAAAGAAAATTTGTGTTTATTTAATTTAATTGTATATTTTGTCTGTATTTATAAAAAAAAAAATGTTCATAAATTCAAACAAATTAAAGTCGAGATTTGATTTTTGTTCAATAATCCTCCTTGTTAAATGGAAGACAAACAATTGTGAGTTAATTCGTCGTGACAAATAAAACATATTGCGGTTTTTTCGGCTAAAACCGATTTGGTTCCTTATGCTATTAGGGCCTTAATTAGAGGAACTGCTTCAAAATCGTTGGTTAATCCGGTCATTTTGGACGTGTTCATGTAATGTTTATCAAAACTGTTTTTATATCGTTGTTATCGCCGCAAAGAGGTTTTAGCTATCGAAGTTTACAGCTAAAATACATATTCCAAAATTATTGGGTATTTTTAATTGAGAAATTGTATTTTCTGGGCTTTTGAATAACCCAGCAAAACTTTGGCAATGGGTGCGATAAAGTAATGCATTACCTGTGTCATTAGAAGAAGAAGTAATGAGCTACCGATAATTGAACACTCGTGGATTACCTTGTAATAATACCTCATTACATTTTACATTACTTCAAAACAAAAAATAATGACTTACCGATCATTAATTACATAATGCATGAATTATAAACGTAAAGTAATTATTAATATATATTTTTGAAAATCTATTTATAGATACAATACTTTGTGATTTTTTGTAAGCATGAGGGTAAGGTGTATATTTTTGATATCACGAACGAAAACACGAAGCACAACAACTCATTTACATTTTAAACAACAAAATATAATATGTATCGATATCTCAGTTGTTAGAGTTCTCGCCTAACTAATTGTTAAATACCAGAGAATCCAGGTTGGAATCCCAGCATGACCACGAAATTTATTTAATAAAAAAAAAAGTTATTCATTTAATTTTAAAAAAATATCTGTAAAAAAAAATGTTTATGCATTTTTTTTTATGAAAATCTATTTATAGACACATTACTTTTTCCCACCATGTAACCATATAAGTAACCAGTTACTTTATCTCCTACAAGATAATGAGTCCACCCATTATTTCTAGGCTCATTGCCTGTAAAATTCATCAGTGAAATAAGGTGTAATGTAATGCGTGAAGCCCTATGGCGATACATTACTTTACCCATGATTTGGTAATGTGTGGTTTTGCTGGGAACCTCAATTTTTTCAAATATTGTCTGTTTTCTATTTAATATTAACAAAATATATAAATTTTGTTGCAATTCACTATTTATTACGATTATAAAAACTTCCAGTACATATGAAAGTGAAGCTCGACCGACAAATTTCACTGCTTAACTCAGAAAATTAAGTTTTGTTTTTTTTAACGTATTGGCACGTTATTGTTCTTAAAATACATATTTCCCACAGGTTTTTGTAGCAGTTTCTTTAATAAAGGCTTTTATAGCTTAAAGGACCGTATCGGAATCGGACGAAAACACCATAATGTGCTATATTTGTAGCGACGAATTTACTTTTTTCTATCAAAGTGTTTGTCTTCTATCTAACCAGGAGGATTATTGAGAAAAAATCAGGTCCCGACTTTAATTTGGTTGAATTTATGAAAATTTTTCTATAAATACATATTTTGGATTAAAATTGCCGAACATCCATAGTTTTTTGTACAAACTGAACCAAAACTACAATAAAATCAAATAAATAAGAATTTTCCAAGTTTGATATAATTTTTATTCAAAATAAAAATTATGTTTTTTCGATCTATAATTGTGCAATGAAAATTATTCAAGTTCGAGGCCATACTCTATATTTCTTTATTAGGATATTGTCCTAACAAATAATCTATAGAATTTTTGTTTTCAGATTTATTAATTTAATACTTTCAGGAATGTGTTTATTTCGAGAATTTTCTAGGTTCCCATCATCAGAAGACGTTTTGAAAGAAGTGACAATCTAATGCAAAACATCAAACATTCATATAAACTAGTTTTCTCACTAAATGAGAACTAATATATGAGCTCAAAGTTAAAGATTATCACCATAAGAATTTTCTTTAATCCAGATAAATGTTTATCCAAAGTTTTTATCACTTGCCGCTTATTTTTAAAATTTTCTTAAAATTACGTTATAATTTTGAAACACTAGACAACTACATAATTTTAAATATTTAACAATACTTAACTAACAACAACTTTTTATGTTGCAGCAATCATAAAATAAGACACAGGTGAGTAAATCTTCCGAAGACATCTAAGCGATCGGTTGAGTAGTTTAAGAAATATTTAGAAAACAAAATTGACCTTATAGCTATGACACGCCCTGTATCAAATTTTATCAGTTACGGCCAGTTTTTTCTTAAACTAAAAAAAGAAAGTTGGCGAGTTTTGTCATAAATGCACTTTGTCATAATGCACTGTTTTCAAAAGATATTAAAATTTTGCATCTTTTTTCCGCTGTAGATTTTTTATTAACAAAATCGTGAAAAATGAGAAATTTCAAATTAAAACACATGCGTCGGAAATATCGCATTTTGCGAAACGCTTAATATATAAAATTAAAAGGCATAGTTCCACACAATTAGAATTTTGCAAAAAGTTAGCTTCATTATTTTCAATTTTGAATTTTTTCCAATAAGTTATCCAAAAAATTTACATTTTCTAAAAAAAAAGTTTTTTTCCAATTTTTCTTTAACGATATCTACACACAGAGAAAAAAATTGATAACCGAACTGAAAAGTGTATTTTATTTTTTTTACACTGATAGAATTTTGTGCGTACTCTCAAATAAAAAAGTTAATAAAGTCAGCAAAAAATTTTGCTGAGTCAGCAAAATTTTAGTCAGGAGGGTGCTTGCAAAAAAATTGCTTATGTCAGCAAAATCTTTTGCTGAAAATCAGCGAGCTGATTTTTAGCACCAAAATTAGTAGATTCAGCAAAAGTTTTGCTAGAACTTTGCGGATTAGAAATTAAAAAACCCCTGCTAAACATTAACAAAATTTTTGCTGAATATTAGTAGACTGCAAAATACTCAAAAAATTTGTAGAAAATTTTTACTTTAGTTAATTTATTTTGCAGAAAATCATAAAACATATTTTTGTGATTCTTTTTAAAATAATTTATCTTTCAACTACTTACATCATTGGTTGTCTAAATGATGCTATCTTTTAAAGGAACGCTAATGCAGCACAGAATTATAGAAACGAAACGAAAAAGTAACAAAATGTAAAATATACAAGCCTTTTTTTGCAATAAGAAAAAGGAAACATAAAAATTTACCTAAAATGTATGTCTTTCGCTTTAGTCTGTCTACCTGTTGTATATTTGTTATCAACTTGACCACTCAATTTGACTCAAATAAACATTTAATCATTTTTAAATTTATATATTTTATTTTGTCTTTTATTTAATTAATAGACAATTACTTTCACAAGCCGGTGAAAACGCAAAATTTAAGTTGTTTCAATCCACAATTTTGTTTTATGTATGAAAAACAGAAACAAAATCTTCCATGGTTGATTTTTTGTACTACTACATCTTGATATCTAATTCATTCTGCCTATAACTTTTAACACTGCCTATAACTTTTAACACTGTTGATGTGCTAGTCAGCACAATTTTTTTTAGCAAAATAATTTAGTAAAACATTAGTAAAATATTAGTAAAACATTAGTTCAAAACAGTTAAGTGCTGACTAAGTATAACTAAAATTTTAGCTTAAAACATAAGTTTAGCAAAAACTTTGCTGAAAAATAGTATACCTGATTTACAAGATGTTTTACTGACTTTTCTACTAACTTATTTTTTGACTGTAGCATTAATGAGTTCCTTCATTAATACAATGAATTTTCCATAAAAAGTCCCCAAAGACATGATTCATTGAATCAATGAAACATGTTTCATTAAATTAATTTTCAACCTTTGTGTTTTACCCCTCGCAAAATAAAAATTAATTACTAAATTTTTCCCTAAACACACTTAACACAAGTACGATCTTCAATCATTATTCAATAGTTTGTAAACGTACAAACATTTGCAATACTCTTCTATTATTTTCACGTCATACTATTGTAATATTGTCCTACAAAACTACGTTTTGAATGATGCTTGGCATATTTCGACGTCAATTAATGACAGTTTTATAAATTCTAATTTTGTTTTGTGTGTATTTTTGTTATTTTCTTGAAATTCTTTGGTTTTAGCGTAAAAGGAAAGTGATGCGGGGAGGGGGAAGGGTGGAATAGATACGATATCATTTTCATTTTGAAGTTTTAATAAAGAATCGTTATCATATCACAGGCTCTATCTACTATTTTTGTGTTATATTGTGTGGGAATTTATTGAATATTTTTCGTATATTAATTTTTCAATATCCAGCTAGAAAGTTTAGTCTCTCTAGGACAATGTGTGTTTGTAGGTGTGTGTATGTGTGTGATGGTATGTGCGAGTGTGTGTAAGTAGGTCTATCTACTAAGCGATGCCAAATTAGCGCTTTTCGTGCTAGATTTAGCGCTTTTGCAGTACCCAAAACTCGCATTATTTTCTTTTAGCGCTTTTTATAAAAAAAATGAGCATTTCGCTATTTTATTTAGTTCTATTAGCGGCTTTTTAGTAAAACGTTAAATTTGAATACAATATTTGCAAAATTTAACGTTTTTAGGACAAAAATATTACATTTTCATAAATTTTGTAATAGTTTAATCATTTAATTATTGGGAACACAAGTTAATAACGTCGATTTGGACAACATATGGCATAACTATCACATATGGTTTTTGTCAATAATAACAAATATGGTATTTGGGGGGTTAAACATCTGTCATTATAATTAAGTATTCGATAGACGCCAAAGTGTACACACACATTTTTTCAATCGCTATAATAATGTTGAATTTTGTGCCTTAAAAAGATGTTTTCGCGGGGAAGTCTGATAACCTTCTTTCATTTGAAGAAAACGGCTGCTGAAAGTTATCGATTGTTGGTAGAAGCTTACGGTCAACATGCACCAACTCAAAAAACTTGTGAACTATGGTTTTGCGCGATTTAAAAGTGGCGATTTCGACACAGAAGACAAGGAGAGGCCTGATCAGCAGGAAAAGTTTGAAGATGAGGAATTGGAAGCACGAAGATTGTTGTCAAACGCAAGAAGAACTTGCATTATCATTGGGAGTCACACAACAAGCCGTTTCCCTAAGTTTAAAGCATTAGGATTCATTCAGAGGAAAGGAAATTTGGTCCCATATGAATTGAAGCCGAGAGACGTTAAAAGGCGGTTTTGCATGTTGGAAATGCTGCTTGAACGCTACAAAAAGAAATAATTTTTGCATCGTATTGTTACTGGTGATGAAAAATGGATACATTACGATAACCCCAAGCGCAAAAAGTCATATGTAAAGCCCGGCCAACCAGCCAAATGAACTCCGAAGCGGAATAGCAATGGCGCCAAGACAATGCTCTATATTTGGTGGGATCAGAAGGGTGTTTTGTATTATGAGCTGTTGAAATCGGGTCAGACCTATCACAGGGGACCTGTGCCGAAGACAATTGATTCGTTTGAAGAGAGCAATCAACGAAAAACGACCAGAGTATACGACCAGACACGAGGCCATAATCTTCATGACAACGATCGGCCACATATTGCAAGACCGGTCAAAAACAACAAAAGGGGAGTAAACTAGACGGAAAAAACATAATTTTTATTTTTAATAAAAATTATATCAAACTTGTATAAAAGACAAAGTACCGTTGTAATAAATTATGAGGCGAGGTGGAATCGCAATGTATTAGTTTCCACTAAATAAGGCGAGTGCTGGTCCGCCTTGTAAATTAAAAGGCGAGTTTGTTAGTCTGTTAAGAACCGTTTTTTTATTTAAATTTTACCCTGCTTATATAGCTAACATGTGAATAAATCTTAACCTAGATTCTGAGTCACTTTCTAAAGTTACTCAAATAACTTAAAATTATTATACTTGAGTTATCAGTACGATTGAGTGTATTGTGCATGACACATATGTTTGATATGATATGCAATATGATGCGTTCCACTCGATCGTACTTTACAATAGTGTTAAGGTAGTGGTAGAATGAGTGGATACACTACACCCCCACCCTTAAGAGAAAATTTTAGGATTTAAATTAATAATAATTGTAGTATTAATAGTAATAATTTTGTTAAAATATGTCAGTTTTGTATTTGTTACTTATTATTCTAGAAATGTTTTAATTTGAATACTAAAATTTTATTAATAATATACATAATTTTTTTTGTATTTTGTAGTTTCTTATATAATTTTGTTTTTATTAATGATAAGTTTTTTATTATTCATTTGTTCTTAATGCTATATAGGGTTTTAATTGATTATTATGTATTTCTTTTTCTTTTCCATTGTAATCTATGATTGTATTTACACCATTATTCCTAACTATTTTGTAAGGTCCTTTATATGGACTTTGACTCTTTTTCCTATTTCCTACTTTGACTAAAACTAAGTCTCCTATCTTTAAGTTTAATTTATTGTTGTATCTATTTTCTAATATTCTTTTCTCTTTTGTTCTAATTGTTAATTCTTTAGCTCTGTCTAAAGAATATTGTAATTTACGTTTTAGCTCTGTGGCATAATCATCGTAATTATATAGTTTAGTTTCTTTTGTGTCATATATTTCAGATTGCAAACATGGTAGTCTTCCATATACAAGTTCAAATGGCGTGTAGCCAGTGTCTATATGGGGTGCCGTGTTGTAGGCAAAAGTAAAATATGGAATCCATTTATCCCATTCGTAATCCGTTGCTGATGTTAGCAAGAATTCATTTAAGACTCTATGATTTCTTTCTAATGACCCAATTGTCTCATGGTGGTAAGGTGTCGAAAAAGTCTGTTTAATTTCAAGTAGTGAACATATATTACGAAAAAGTTCGTTTGCAAATTCTGTACCGTTGTCTGATTTCAGTACTTTGCATTTACCAAATTTTAGAATTAGGTGTTCAACTATTGTTTTTGCGGTTGTTAGTGCATATTTCGTCGCCATGGGGTGTGCAATAACGAATTTTGTTAGTTCGCATTGTATGGTCAAAATGTATCTGTATTCATTCGAAATTCGAAGAGGTCCTACTGTGTCAATTGATACTATCAATTATCAATTACTATCAAGTATCAATTGATACTATTTCAAAACTGTTACTTGGAGTGTTTGTCAATGTAAGTGGTTCCTTAATGTGTTTAGTTTGCTTGTTCTTGTTGCATTTGTCACAATATTTTACAAATTGCTTTACCATCTTATTCATGTTTTTCCAGATGTAGCGTTGTTTTAGTTTTATAATTGTCTTTCTTATTCCCAAGTGCCCTGCATGTGTGGCATTGTGGAATTCGTCGATTAGTTTGTATTTTAGAATTTCTTCTGTGATTCTTTTGGGCTTATTATATATTAATATTTTTAGTTGAGGATATTTGTTATTTATTTTTATATTTGCATATGCTTCTATCAATTCCTTTTTACTGTAATTTTTAAATATTTTATCTTCACTTGCAAGTGCTAATTCTTTTATATTCTCTTTATTCATTTTTGATATCAGTTTCTTCAGTATCGAATCTAGTTTCGCTGAATTTTCACTGTATCTTGCTAGCTTTGTATTATTTATGATTTGGGTACGTAATTTCTTCTTAGTCAAAACTGGTTTTGATGAATTATCGTTACGACCTATGTGCACAATATTATTTTCAATAAATATATCTTTCTCATTTATTTCTTCAATTGTATTAAACTGCAATTTCTTCATATTTTTTATATCATTAACGGATATGCATTCCCATATTTGAAGTTGATCAGACTTCTGAAAATCGCATTTTTCCATGTCGTTCTTTTCTATACGTCTTTTATTCTTGTTTTCCTCATTTTCTTTATTTTTTATTATGTTTTCCTCATTGCGTTTCTTATTGTTCATTGCTCTTGTTATAACTAATGTTCTTTTTTCTTTATCGACGTTTTCTAACGGAATCATCTGTTTTAGTATGTCTGAGTTTATTTTAATTCTGGACAATGCGTCCGCGTTGGTATTTATTTTACCTTTTTTATATATTATTGTAAAGTCGTAATCGCTTAAATCTAGTCTGATTCTTGTCATTTTTGATGATGGATTTTTTTGTGAGAACAGAGAGATTAATGGTCTGTGGTCTGTTACTACTATGAATTTACGTCCGTACAAGTATGGTCTAAAAAAATTAATACTCCAATGGATTGCTAAAAGTTCTTTTTCGATTATTGGTTTATTTATGTCATGTTTTTGTAAAGATTTACTTGCGTATGAAATAGGTAACTCTTGACCTATATCACCTTGTGATAATACAGCACCTAACGCGTAGTTTGAGGCGTCAGTTGTTAAAATGAATGGTTTTTCAAAATCAGGGTATTGTAAAATTGGAGGATTCATTATCTTGTTTTTTAGCTCTTCAAAAGCGTGTTGGCATTGTTCAGTCCATATGAATTTTGTTGATTTCTTAATTTATTTATTAAAGCACTTTAAGGGATATATATTGCCCTATATTTTTAGCAGAATTTATGTAGTATTTTGTTTTAGTTTTCAACATATTTAGTTTATTATTAAAATTTTTGGCCTATTGGAAGTTTTTCTTCCGTCCAATTTGTATTTAATTATTTATTGTTTTATTTCTGAACATGGGCGAAGTCGCCTCCGTTCAACTAGTTGCTCAACCAGGAGCACTCCGATTTAAAAAAAAAAAAAATCTTGTATCCTAGATCTGGTCTTGGATGATGCTTCCAGCTTGGTGTTGGATGATGCTTCCAGTTTGGTGATGGCTGCTCAAAATAAAGTGGAGAGTTCTTGCTGCTCCTCCTGTTTTTTTGATAACAGGGAACCTCCTTCGGCTATACTTTGGCCGTATATCCCTTCTAACCGTGGAGTGGGTTAGGTGCCTTTTTTCAGGTCTTATTCTTTTCAGTGCTCTATCGGGGAGCACTAGAAAAGTGGCAGGATCGCCATGTAATAAATTATGAGGCGAGGTGGAATCGCCATGTATTAGTTTCCACTAAATAAGGCGAGTGCTGGTCCGCCTTGTAAATTAAAAGGCGAGTTTGTTAGTCTGTTAAGAACCGTTTTTTTATTTAAATTTTACCCTGCTTATATAGCTAACATGTGAATAAATCTTAACCTAGATTCTGAGTCACTTTCTAAAGTTACTCAAATAACTTAAAATTATTATACTTGAGTTATCAATACGATTGAGTGTATTGTGCATGACACATATGTTTGATATGTGCAATATGATGCGTTGCACTCGATCGTACTTTACAATAGTGTTAAGGTAGTGGTAGAATGAGTGGATACACTACACCGTCTAGTTTACTCCTCCTGTTTTGTTTATAAACTAAACAAAATATAAAAAGGAGAGAAAAACAAAAAACGTGTATTGAATATCCACCAGAGGTGGACCTTGCACATAACAAACAAGTTTTCAATTTATTGTTTGATCAATGGTTATAATCTTTATAATCATATATTAGTTCTCATGTAGTGAGTAAACTAGTTTATATGAATGTTTGATGTTTGTCATGGGATTGTTACCGCTTTCAAAACGTGTTCTGATGATGGGAACCAATAAAATTCCCGAAATAGATCTATCATCACATTCCTGAAAGGGTCAAATAAAAAATTTGAAAACAAAAAACTCTATAGATTATTTGTTAGGACAATATCCCAGCTATGCCCACTCCATATGCCCGCGAGCGAAAATAGCTTTTTGTGCTTTCACATGTACACATAAAGAGCTTTGTGCTTTCACACATACGCGAAAACTACACCGATAAAATTGAATAGTCGCATAGTTCAAAAAAAAGCTTAGTTCATTTTAAATAAATTAATTTTAACTATCTTGATCATTAATAACTATTTGTTTTTTGTGTCAAAAATTTTTAATTGGCATAATAAATATAACGAATTTTCGTAAGCATAGAAAATTTGACTTTTGTTTTAAAAATTGTAAACTTTAAATTTAAATTTAAAATATTTTAATTGAAAAAACTTAAATTTTGATGAAATTATAAGTATAAAGTTTATACTTATCTTATACATCCATTGTTTATACTATAAACAATGGATGCAACATTTAAATGAGTATTTGTTACTACTAGTATGGTTAAATTATAAATCAACTAAGAAATATTTTGGGTGTAGTGATAAACAATAGGATGGGCCGAAATATACACATAAAGAGCTTTGTGTACGCGAAACCTAGTAATCAATCGGGTCAGCTAGAAAACATTTGTGCAATGCTTGCGTTTGGTTTTGTTTTTTAACGACTGTTGATCAGTTGTCACGCAGACTTCATGCGAGAAGGTAGTACACGCAAATCAGAAAGTGAAGTACAGCACTGCTCAAAATGTTTAATGAGGTTTGTGAAAATGATTTTTTGTTTACACAAAACAGCGTTGGCGAGCCAGTATGTTTGGTATGCCAACGCAATGTTAAGCGTATTCATAAATTTAATGTCGAAAGGCATTACAGGTCTTGCCATAAAGAATATTTCGATATTGTAGATGCGGAAAGAGAAATTTTAATTGCTAATTTAAAAAAAACATTTGTTGCAGGAAACATTGTAAATAATGATGTTGAAAAAGAGTCTTTTATTGTTTCGCTTGCGTTATCAAAACGCTGTCGTCCTTTTGATGATGGCATTTTTTTTAAGGTGCTCGCTAAAGAAGTGCTGGGTTGTTTTGGAAGTAAGGGTAGAGATATGGCCCAAATTTTAGAAAAAGTACCATTACCAAGGAACACAATTACCCGTAGGACAGAACAAATTAGTTCGTATATTTTTTCCCTCACCAAGAACAGACTTAAAAATTGTTAATATTTCGCTCTATGTTCTACAAAAGTTCTACAAAAGCGGATATTTCGGCCCATCCTAATAAATAAAAGTAACAATAAAAGAGCTTTTACGCGTACCCAACACACTCGAACAAATCGCATACATTGACGTTGGGCATAGCTGCAATATCCTAATAAAGAAATATAGAGTATGGCATCGAACGTGAATAATTTTCATTTTCATTACACAATTAAAGGTCGAAAAAAAGATAATTTTTACTTTTAATAAAAATTATATCAAACTTAATTTTAAATAAATATTTAAACAATCCTAACACACTACATAGACAATATTGGTATTAAAATTTTTGTTTCCATACAAAAATGTTTTAACTTTGGCATTACATTTTAATCCTTAAACGTCAGATTGAGCTGCAAAAATAATAAGTGTTCCTTAATTATTTTTTTTTTTCATTTTAACATATCCAAATTTCATTAAGTTCGGAGAGAGCCCATAGGAAGACTCCGCATGTAAGAGAATTATCTGCATGATATTAAAGAATTTTCAAATTAAATCAATGAAATTGACCTAAATTTCGTCTACTGAAACTTTTTTTTTAGTTGATGCAAATTTTCTTAAAATTGTACGAAGAATTATAATTTTATTTAAGATAATTTTCTTTCAATTTATTAAAAAGTTTTATTAAAAACCCGGTTTCATAAAAAATGTGTAGCTTCTCATAAATTTTAAGAAATTTTTCTTTGTTTTTGAGGAGAAATGTTTAATAGTTAGATTTACTGAAAAATGTAATAACTATTCGTCCAAAAAAAAATTCTCACAGTAAGATTATAAATGTCAAATTTTAGGAAAAACACTTTCGTGCAAACTGTATTCCGAACTTTTTTTCCGATGTTGCCGAAAGTTTGGCAGCAAAGAGACGAATTCGTTGCTCAAACTTAGGACTTTTATTTAAGTTTCAATTTCAAAATCGCGTCTCAACAAACATTTTTCCATTTGAAAAACTTATTTTTTTATACATTTGCTCAAACTCAAGTTGTTATTTTCCTTCCTTTTTCTTCCTTCCTTTTTCCACTTCCTCTTTTCCTTACCTTTTTCCCCTTTTTTGTATTTGTTCTACTCCCCCTGGATAAACAACACTTTTTGAAAAAATATTTTATTAAGCGCTTTTGTTGTGTCCTTCGGGGCGTTTTGATTATAAATAGTTGGCATTACTGTATCTACTTTATATTGAAGGGGTGTTTTTTTCTCTAAAGGAAAACTTTATTCTGATTTATAGCCACATGCAAAATAATATATGTGATGTGTACTAACTTACTATTTGCCACCATAACGAGAATTCCTCCTATTGAATAGGCTTTAATATATTTTTTTATGTACATTAAGGTGGCCCTTAAAATATTTTTTTTCATTACACATTCCAGTTGTATTGCAAACTTTTCCAAATGGAAGAAATCGTGCCGAATTTTTGGACAAAATAATCAATTTCATAAAATGTCCTTAACGGAGTCGTTCCACACCACAACACGAATTATAATCAGGGACCGAAAATAACAGTTATCCCGAAAACTATAACTCAAAACTCTCTATGTTAGAGTCAACGGAGGCGTATACTATTATATACCAAACGATTCGTATTGAAGTGCTCTTTCAGAATCTATTGTGATCTTAAGGAAACGATTCAACTCCACAGTTAAGACTTATTTTTCAACGAAAAATAAAAGATCGGATGAAACTCTTAGAAGAGAGTTTTATTTCGTCTTCATTAAATAAAACTGTTTTGAGGAGTTTTATTTTTTCCGTCTGAAATAAAACTCTTTTGAGGAGTTTTATTTTCCCGTCAGAAAATAAAGCTCATTTGAGGAGTTTTATTTTGAAACTCATTTAAGGAGTTTTATTTTTCCGTCTAAAATAAAACTCATGTTGTTTATTTTCTTCTTTTTTGATTGACTTTATTTGCTATAATGTGTGTAGTAATTTAATTTAACGAACACAACTTTTTCCAAATTTTCCGCGGAAAGATTTGAACGCAGGTCGCTCAATAAAAATTTAAGAGCACGCTTACCTGGGTTGCAGGTACACACTGTATAGTTTTTGCCAATGTATACAAGTACGGATAGTGTATTCTTTTAGCCTCCCAGAACTCAAAAAGAGGTTTATCAATCGACAAGGGCCTTGGAAAAAATTGTCGATTTCATAGAAGGCTTTTATTCATCCCCATTATCACTTCCATCGCTTTCTTGTTCCATATCTACATATATACATATATAACAAATAAAACAACAACCATTTAATAATAGGAATCAAACAATAACAAATTAAAAACCCACATGTTTTCATATTAATGACGATTTTTTCAATTGCAATGCACGTGATTAGATTACACTGCCTTACAAATTGTAATGATCTGGCAAGCGGAAAGCTTTGAGTGTCAATTTACATAAAATGAGTTTTATTCTCTGACGGAAAGAATAAAACTCCTCAAATGAGTTTTAAAATAAAACTCCTCAAATGAATTTTAAAATAAAACTCCTCAAATGAGTTTTATTTTAGACGGAAAAAATAAAACTCCTCAAAGAGTTTTATTTAATGAAGGCGAAATAAAACTCTCTTCTTAAGAGTTTCATCCGATCTTTTATTTTTACGTTGAAAAATAACTGTTTTGGATGTTTTTTTTTTTCTTTTTAAGCCACAAAATAACTGTTATAAAGGAACTTTTTGATATCACTTATAACCGTTACGGTCCCTGATTATAATTATTTTTTATTTATTGTTTTTTTTTTTCTTTAATTAAATTTGAGTACAATTTCAAAACACGTATTTGCAAATTTTTATTAAATTCGTGGGTCATTTTTAATTCCAGGCTAAAGTGGGTCAATGATATCCGATGAAATCAGAATTTAATTTCTGAATAATTTTGAGCATATTATAAATGAAATAAAAATTTAATTTTTATAATTTTCGAGTTTTGGCTAGGGATAACGTTGTCCAAAAAAAAAATCGAATTTGTCCATTTGAAATCATTTGCAATAAAGTCGCCAAATAGCTTTTGAAGGGACATCCTCATGTGCGTCTTTGCTGTTTGCAACGTGTAATGAATTTTGTATAAGTCCACATATTTCCTTATTGCTAAAGTGTTATAAATTTAAGTTAAAACTTTATTTTTATAGACAAATTCAAACCCAAATGCGTACGAATACGTATCAGACTTATTTATATGAATGGAATGTAAATGTTTAATATGCTGAGAAAAAGACATTTGTTTTAATATGTAGCTAGCAGGGACAGGAACTTCATGCACTTCAAAAGTGTATGTTTAGGCACCTATAATATGCATGAAAAAACTTAAAATATGCACTTAAATTTTTTTTTTTTAATTTTATTTAAAACATTATTAATAATTTTTAACACAATCTCATTATTTTCCTAAAATACAAAGTATATAGAGATTTAATAAACTTAAATAAAATTTTTATTTATAGAAATAAATAGGTTTATTTTTATATTTTCAAACTCAAAATTTAGTGTATTTGTTCTCAAAAAGTGTTTGAATATATAAGGTGGCGCAAAAATAACCTTCCGATGTTTTTTTTTTTTATTATGTATTTATTATGTATAGCATTTTCTGATAGGAGGATTACTTTTGCGCCACCTTATAGAAAATGAACGCTCAACATCGACGGTTGTAATCGCCGCTTGTTTAAACGATGCTTATTATTTTGTTGTGTATTCATTTTCTGAGTTTGTGTCACAATATGTTGGAGTAAACCAAGAAATATTCACGTCTCTCTTCTAAAAAGCTAAACTAGGATTTTGAGAGTTTCAAAGAAAAAAAAAAAAAAGTGAAAAAAGAGGCAGTTTAAATTATTGTTTTCATGACTTTAAGCTATTTAAAGTTAGTTTACATTGCTTCATATATTCTCTGCAAACATGAAGCACAATCAACCCATTAACCGAATTAAATCTGCGGAAGAGAAATCAGTGAAAATGTATTTATATGTTAGGCAAAGGCGTCAAATAAAATAAAGTGAAATCAAAATTAAATTGCCAAAAAGAAAAATATGGAAAACGGTTCGCCTAATCAAACCGTTTTGAAATTCGATATTTTAAAACTTGATTCAAGAGGTTTAGGTTAGGTCGAAAAGAGGACTCGGAGAAGGGAAAATACTTCCCTAATCCGACTCAAGTCCCTGAGGACTTACACTTAAGCCAGAATGTTGGCTTGTTGTGCGCTCTAAATAATCGGTCCTATGTCACCTTTCTACCCCAGGAACTCCGTCGCACTGACGAAACTCCTCAACTTCTTCCATCCTATGCCCCTAAGATCCCCCAATGTGGATATTGGGTCACTGGATAGTATTTCGACCCGGATATCGGAAAATGCCAGGCATTCACAGAGAGTGTTCCAGGGTCTCCTCGTCCTCCCCACAGGCACTGCACACTTCCGAGTCCGCCCTACCAATACGGTGGAGATGGGCCCTAAGTGTCGAGTGTCCCGAGAGGATTTCCATCAAAGAATCAGTTCCTTCCTACTGAGATTCAGAATTTCCCTCGTCTTGTCCTTGTCCTGTCGGTTGCCCCAGAGAATACTCGTAGTCCTGCCAACACCCGCATTTTCCCAGATGGTCCTATGCATGGTGTCAGCCCAGTCCACCAGCTCCGCCTTGAGAGCTCGAAAGGTTGAGCGTTCCCCAAAGTGACTAATTCCAGGGAAGAAGATCCTCCCCTAGCCAAATCATTAACCACTTCGTTCCCCGCTATACCACAGTGTCCCGGCACGCATATAATCTCAATGCGTCCCCGTGCAGAGAAAACGTTAATTTCCCCTTTACACCTCAGTATCGTCATTGATTCCACAGAGTCTGTAGCTAAAGCCCGGATAGCCGCTTGGCTATCCGTGAAAATCACAATATCACCGGTCAAGCCCACCGGTCAATATCACCGGTCAGGCCCAGGAAGACGGAAGCATTTGCGTACATTGAAGTCAGCGTCACAGAAGCCCAGACCTGTTTTCCCATCCAGTTTTGATCCATCCAGTGTAAAAGTGGATCCCCGGATGGTTCCCCAAGAAGGTCCCATTTAACCATGGTTCCCTGTCGGGGATTAACGTGTCACAGAGCGTCGTGACAGACCTCTCTGATTTAAGAGGTTTAATTAATCTCTTTAATCTTTTCAAGTTTGGAAATAGAAAATAAGTCCGATGGAGCTAAATCTGGCTAATACGGTGAGTACTGAAGCAATTGGAGCAAAGAATTTCGTGATCCATATACTACAAAACAATTATTTACAACGCTTGTCAGAACGATTCTAGAATATGGTTCTGTCGTGTGGGACCCTCAGTACCTTATCCATTCAAATTCTATTGAATCCGTTCAAAAACAATTTTTATTATTCTGCCTACGCGGCTTGGATTGGAATCCAAATATAATCTGCCCTCATATCAACAACGCCTAGCACTTATTAAATTACCTACGCTGAAAAGCCGTAGACAAATGCTGAATGTGTCCTTCTTGCTTAAGTTGATGAATGGAAGTCTTTATTCACCATATCTGCTAAGTAAAGTAAATATGAATATTCCTTTTCGTTGTTCAAGAAATTATGAATTTTGCAAACTTTGATCCATTTCGTAGAACTTGCGATGAGTTTTAATATGTTGTTTCAGTTAATTGATTTTAATAAAAGTTTAGATATTGTAAAGAGAGATATTATCTTATATTTAAATTCCTTAAATTAAATAAGTAATTCTACACTCACAATATATTTTCCGTTACCGATTGTAGTTTATTTGAAAAGTAATCCGTAAAGTTTGTTTTTAACTGAATAAACTATTAAAATACAAGAAGAAACAGATTTTTCAACTTTTTTACCTGTTATTTAAAAACAAACTATGAATTAATACGGATTTTCTGTAGCAGTTAATATTTTCGTTTAAAATCTACATGTTTATAAAAAAATCTACTTGTTTAAAAAAAATCACACAAAAATCACAGTAGTCTTTTAAAAATTTCTCTCAAACGTTTTTCATATGCATAAACTGGGGATGGTAAATAAATTACTTATTTACATTTTCAGTTCAAAAAGTACCAAAGTGGCCCAGCTGACGATTAAGTGATTTGTTTCAGTAAATTTTGTTTTATTTTTTTTTTTTTTGTTACTGAGGGTATTCAGCGTGGTCCTTTGCACACGATGCAAATTTGCACTTTCTCATCCTTGAGTATATTGACGGTGCATAATGTGCATATTAGAACAGAGATGGAGTTCCCTCACTGTTCCAAATTTATGTGTTAAAGCACATCTATTAAATGACATCTAGGAGATGAAGAGACAGCCTGCTAGAGATAGAGTAAAAACTCTGAGTTTCTTTATTCATGTACAAATAACAAATTTTAATATTTATAAATAAAACGAAAAGTTAGGATTACAATTTTCGCAGTATAGAACATGTGTTAGCTGATTATTTGAATACAAGAAAATTAATTAGCAATATGGTAAAAGTCGTGTTTTTTAGGTAAACAAGATTGAGCGCATCAATGTTTAATGTAAAGTTAAAATTAAGCAATATTCTTGTGCAACTTTTGCTAGTGTGCAAGAAATTACCAGTGTGTATGTCATATTTTATTTTTTTTTTTTTTTAAAGAGAAGCCACACTCAGGAAATCTTCCTATTAATTAATGTGTTGCTTTCTTTGGAAAGGGGATAGTGGAGAGATAAAAGGTGGTGAAAGATGAAGGGAGGTGGTGAAAGATGAGCGCAGCGATACATATAAGTGATGGAAAACTCATATATATTATTTTTCTAAATTGCTGTTGTCGTCACCGGGAATCGAACCCGGAACCATCTGTATAATTGTAAAACGCGCTAACCATTACACCACAGCGCCCATAAGATATGTGAAAAATATTTAATATTGAGTTGGCTAAATTGAATGATAATAAATTGTCAGTAATATGTGCAATAATATTGCAAATGTACCTTAACAATTAAATTAAATCAAAAAGTACCAACATTTTTACAAAAGTGCTTTTTACTTTAGTACTAAACCAAATATTTTATTTACCATCACTATAGTTTTTCTTTAGATTTTAATTTTCTTTTATTTGACATACACATAGTTTTTAAAGCTATTTACATATTATAGTAAAAGATGAACTCAAAGGTCATCCTTTTTCGTTATGCTGCCATATAAATGTTAGGCGCCATTCGCTTAATTAATTATTATTCAATTAATCTTATTATTTAGTTTTAAAAATAAATCCTAACATATATTATTATGTAAGTAATACATTATGTATAATTTTTTTTTTGTTTTAAATAAAAATTATAACCAAAAACAAAAACAAATACAGAACTCGTGTTTTTATTTTTTTTAAATTAAATTTGCTGATACCTAAAATAAACGACAATCGTTTATTTTTACGTTTTCGGGGGTAAATTTTTGATGGTTAAAATAAAGGAAAATCGTTTATTTTTAAGGTTTGGGAGTTAAATTTTTAATGGTCAAAATAATGGAAAATCTTTTATTTTTATGGATTTTCGGTAATTATTTGATAGTCAAAAAAACGAACGTCGTTTATTTTAACGGATTAAGCAATTGTTTTTTAATAGTTAAAATAAACGAAAGTACTTTGTTTTTATCGATATTTTTAGTTAATTTTTTTAACAATTAAAAATAATTGGAAATTACTATTGTTTTAAACGAAAAATCAATAGTCCTGTTTTTAACAACTTTTTCTATAGTTTTAATGTACAAATTCGTTTGTTTCTAACTATAAAATATTGTGAGTGTAGTATTTCTATTGTAAAATATTTTAATTTTTACTAATTGTTCATAGTCTACACGGATTATCTCCATAGACTTAAATAAATAAATAAATAAAAAATAAAATAAAAAATTTGAACTTTAGTTCATTGATTTTGGCCATCACAATATTGGATGTGTGAACTGGTGCATTGTTTTGATGAAACAACAACTTCTTGTTCGCTGAATTCGGCCTTTTTAAGACCCATGTCTCGTCCATGGTTACAAATCGATCAAATTGTGATCAAAAGCGGCACCCAACTTGTGCACAGCTTTCTTATCTCCAAATTTTTGGTAAATATGCGATGTATAAACACATTCAACCGACGATCTTCCAATACCATTTCGTGGATTTTCTCAATTGCCTACCACTACGGTATTCGTCGTGGCAGCTAGTACGGCCTCGTTTAAACCCTGACGCCTAATATTTTATAGTCGTAAACGAAGGCGCAACTAACCCAGAGTAGAATCTAGTTCGGCTTTAATATTGATTGGACTGAGACCTTTCAAATGAAAGTATTGAATTGCATAACGGTGACTACCTTTTTTAATGGCTCCAACAAAAATACTAAACAACGTGGCGAATTGAAACAGGGCTTGAGCAGCTTGAATCCTCTTTAGTCTGTATGCCGTTGGTCAAATATAAAATAAATTTGAATGTGAATTTTTTGCGAAAAACTAAATGCAATGAAAATATGCAAAATAAGTACATACAAACATGTAATAAAAATATGCGTTTTAAGCAAATAAGCAAAAATATGCATTCAAAGCAAAATATGCAAAACTATTTATTTAGAGCAAAATATGCAAAAATATGCCCTAACAAATCGATGCCATTTTAACGCAAATTCTTTGATTCGCAAAGATATTTTGTTTATCCTCTTCTCAGACTTAAGCAAAAAAAAACATGCATTTGCATAAACTTCCGGTCCCTGGTAGGTAGTATTCTCAAATGTAAAAACTTGTAAACAGTTTAAGAACTTGTGGTTAAGACTTTATAATGAAAACTGTTGACTCTTGTAAATTATTAAAAAAGGGGGTTCGGTACATTGTCAAGTAATGTTTATTTTTTTTTTTTCATACGCAATTTACATTCTAATGTAATAAGTTTTATACTTTAAAAACTAAAAATGGGAGAATATTATATTTGAAATTTTCTTAACGTTAAATGATATTTTTTTATTAAATACCCTACACTCATAGAAATAATTCTGTGAAAATAGCAGGAAAAGCTACTAAAATTTAACTTAAAATTAAGTTGCTGTTAAAACTTGCTAAAACTAGCTGATATTTTTGTGCTAAATATTAGTAAGATAAATAAAAAAACTGTTAAAGTTACAAATTTTTAGTTCTATTCGGGATGAATTTTAGTAAGTTTTAAACACCAATTTAATCTACTAAAATCAGCGAAACTTTTGCTAAATATTTGTAGTCAGAAAACACAAATATTTAGCAAACTTTATTTTAACCTTAAATTTAGTTGAATGCAGATAACAGCAGATTTTGCTAAAATCAATAGAAATATTTGCTAAACAGTTGTAGACTTCTGATTTCAGAAGGGCAGATTTTTATTTGCATAAAAAAATTTTAAAAAAAACTTGAAAATTTTAAATTTTTTGCGAGTTTTTTGCATGCTAATATTAAGAAAACTTTTTATTGCTTTTAGCAGATTCATTTGTTTCTTTCAATTAACAAAAAGCTACCTCAGATACGAGTATAACTAAATTGTTGTAGATGTAACAGATTTATTTTTTCTATTGATATTTTAGTAATATTTAGCAAAAAAACAAAATCTGATAATTTAGTCCGAAATCTCGTAGAAGGGATCCGAAGTCTCGTAGAAAGTAGGTATCCTTATGCGGACCCTTAAATCGCAATGAAACTTTGGTATGTTATAGAATGGAAAAATAAGTAACACCTTCACATTTTTTAGCTGCCATAGTAGGGGCTAAAACGTGGAGTCCAAAGTAACCCCAATACTCGTTTTATGCGATCTATTCATGTTTGTTCAAAAAAAATATATATGAATTTGGTATCAAATTTATACATCCCTTGTTAGAGTACCATTTAAAAAACGGATTAAGATTTCAGAATTTTTAAAAAAAAACTTATAAGAAGGTTTCCTCAGGGTAAAACTTCGGTTACCATATATTTATTAATATTTTATACACTGCGTTGTATAACTATAATTACAATTTTTTTCTAATATTACAAAATTTTTTTTTTTAACTTATAACTGTTTTTAAGAGTGTGATAACTGATCTCTTATTGCGTAAAATTTACTTCATTGATTTAAGATAAAATTTGTGTAATAATATTTTGTTAGTGTTTCATATTATAATTACATAAACAAAGAAATATAACAAATAACGAGAAATTAAAGAATTATTTTTGTTTATTATGCAATTTTAATCAATTTGCAATGAAATGAAGCGTACTTCATATCTAAGTGATTTTGGAAAAGATAAAATTTCAGCCCATTTAAAAAGTGGCTTAAGTTTTCGGAAAATTGATAGAAAAATAAACCGTTTTCATGTGGTTGTCACAAATTTTGCAAATAATCCAAGTGCTTATGGTAAAATTAAAACAGGTGGCCTGAAAACAAAGCTTTCTGATAGCGACCGGCGTTAAATAATCCACTGTGCCAGCAACTCAATGAAGAGTCTCAATCAGATAATCGATGAATGTAAAGTATATGTGTCCAAATCAACCATAAGTAGGCTCTTAAATGATTCCCAGAGAATTACTAGCCAAAAGCTGATATCTGTGCCAAACTTATTACACAGCCACAAAACTGATCGACTTGAATTCGCTAAAAGCAATTTACAAACCAACTGGTGAAAGGTAATCAATAATAGCTGTTGTTGGTAAGATTTTTTTTTTGAAGGATTGCAGTTCTCTTTCCTTTTAGCTTTTCTGTTTTTGTATATTATACTCAGAAGTGACCCAGAGGCAATTTACACGAAGAAATTAATTGTAGGCAATTTTTAAATTCTCTTTTATAGTTGCTTCTAAAAAACATGAACATTTACACGAGGAGTTTTTGCATGCAATTTTTTTTTGAAGTTTATTTTGCCAATCTTCTTTAATTGTTCATTCGTTGAAATTTAATTTATTCGTAATAATTTAAAATAAAAAAGGTAAAGGTTTCCTGGTACTTTATAAGTAAAAGTTCCACTAGTTCTTTATTCCACATTATTTATTTTTTATTTTACGAATATTTTCGATACACAACACTTTAGAAGCCGAATACGAATAAAACAAATTAACAAGAATACGAACGATAGCAAAAAGAAATGTCAAAAAATATCTTGAAAAACGAAAAACCGTGCAATTTTTGCTACCCCGCTTGCTTCTCTACCCCGTTTGTCTACAAACAATAATTGCACGCAACATTGCATGCACAAATTGCCTCGTGTAAATTGCCTCCAACACTAAAAAAACCCAAATATTCTATTTTTAGATTTTGTTTGTTTATTTTTCTAATCTCCTCTATCTCTATTTCACAACGTTACCAGCTTGACGTATGGTTTTTACGTTCAGTGTAGACAACTTTGCGTTTATGTTAAGATATCATCACAGGTCAAATTTTATAATGTATTTTATTACAGTTTTGTTTTACACGAATTTTTGGCACGTTCTTCAAAGTTAATTTGTTTATAAAAATTTTAAATTTTTACATAGAAAAAAACTTAGAAGTGAAAAACTACTACTTATTTCGATCTCAGTTTATATAAAATTAATAACGATAAAACTAAGCATGCTAAATTTTTAACTTCCTTGCAATACAGGTAAGATATTCTAAAAACAAAAACCGACATGATTATACGCAAATGAAAGATTATTTTGTGTAAATTTATATTCCTAAAAAAAAATTTCATGAGTTGGCTATTAAACTTCGAAATATTAAGAAAAATGAAAATGAAAAATATTCCAGTTCGAGGCCATACTCTATATTTCTTTATTAGGATACTGTCCTAACAAATAATCTATAGAGTTTTTGTTTTCAAATTTATTAATTAATTTTTATTTTTAATAAAAATTATATCAAACTTGTATAAAAGACAAAGTACGGTCTTGTTTACTCCCCCTTTTTAAACAAAACAAAACAAGTGTGAAAATAAAAAGGAGAAAAAAAACGTGTATTGTATGTCTACCAAAGGTAGACCTTGCACATAACAAACAAGTTTTCAATTTTTTTTGATCAATGGTGATAATCTTTAACTTCGAGCTCATATACTGAGAAAACTAGTTTATATGAATGTTTGATATTTTGTATGGGATTGTCACTTCTTTTAAAACGTGTTCTGATGATGGAAACCTAGAAAAATCCCGAAATAGATCTATCAACACATTCTTGAAAGTGGTCAATTAATAAATTTGAAAACAAAAATTCTATAGATTATTTGTTAGGACAATATCCTAATAAAGAAATATAGAGTATGACCTCGAACTTGAATAATTTTCATTTTCATTGCACAATTAAAAGTCGAAAAAACATAATTTTTATTTTTAATAAAATTATATCAAACTTATTAAGAAAAATTTTCAAAAAAAAATTGGAGTAAATAATGTAAATATAAAAATTGCGATACTTCAAAAACTATAAACGAAAAATAAATCGTTCGACAGAATTGAATTCAGCGTAACTAATTCTATTAAAAAATATGTATTTCAAAGACAGGTTCCTCAAAAAGTTGTAATTTGTTGTGTAGTGTAAGTTGTCAATTCTATTACATATCCACATATCTGAGAGTTCAGACTAAAGTAGTTTGATGATGAAAATCGAATTTGTTTCCAATCAAATAGTTCAGTGGTGGTTTTCCGAAATTCTGATGTTCAAGCGTCATTAGATTTCCGAAAAATAGCCTATTTTAGTCTTGCATCGCATTATTCTTCTGTAACAGAATTGTTTATGTAAGAACATAAATTTCATTCAAACAGATTCGTATTCGATATTAAAAATACTTATCAAAGCTACATAAGGAACATAAATACAAAGCACGCGAGTTATCTATTTTTTTTTCAAATTCTTTAATCTGTTGGTCCTATTTCTAGCGCTTATATGTTAAAGTTTTAAAACTACAATATTCATTCAAATTTCACTTGTATTACTAACCTATTTTGCTCGTCGTCATCAATATTGATTACAGGAAATTACAGCCAGCTGGATATTTTTCTAATTAAAGAAAACCAATTGAAGACGAAGGATATTTAATGGTGATGATGATGATGAAGTAAAAGAAGAAGATTTTGTCCATTCTGTTGTTATATTAATTTGTTTTGAAGATTTTATGATAAATCCATAATTTGTAGATAAGTTAAAAAGTTTCACAATCGTATTAGACAATTTTAATAAGTATTTTCGTTTTCACGCAGCAGTCACACACACACACACACACATGTTAACCGGTATTAAGTATTGCAGACGTGAGGTAGTCCAATGCAAAATTAATAAAGAACCGGAGTGAAACAGCCACGATTCGAAGTATTATAAAAAAAAGTAACGGACGGTTAAAAGGATATACATAAGACGATAATGACGACGACGACGTCAGCACACAGTGTTTTACTTTCAAACGTCAATGTACTTCCGTAATAAATTTTTAGACAGTCATAAAGTTAGAGAGTTATTTTTTAGAAAGAGAGCATCGAGAATAGAGAGAGAGAGAGAGAGCTTTTTGCAATGCAAAGGCGCGTAAAAATCGAGAATCTATGAATAAAATGTATTAACAGCTGCGAATACTTAACGTAGACATTCACATTATTTGTTAAAAATATATAACACACCAGGGATGATAAGTCCTTTAATATGGTACTAAAATTAATATTTGAAAAAATGCACTATTTTAGCCGTTATCTTAATTTCATCTAAAGGGCTTTAAAGTATATACGACTGCAGTTTTTAATCACATTTCCTAGAGACCCTCAATTCAGGTATAAAAAGATTTAAAATTCCCAAAATTTTCGGATTTCTAAAAAGTCACGAAAAAAATAGTTTAGTTAGACCTCTAATGCCCGTAATTTCAAGCAATAGATACCTATCAGTGCTTAGATACCTACCGTGTACACGAACAAAATCGGGTAGGTATCTAAGCACTGGTAGGTATCTATTGCTTGAAATTACGGGCATAAGAACTCTTTAGGATAGTTCCAAGAGACTTTCTTTCGACAAATAGGGTTACATCAACCTTTTAAAAATGGTTCCAGTAGAATTCCAAAAATAACGAATAGAGTTCCATAAGGCATCTAATAAATCAAAAGACTAAAATATTATCAGAATTCTTAAAAATCCACGCGAAAGACTGAAAATCTCCCATTAGACTTCCGTAAGACTAACGACTTGGTAAAGTCTCCACTAATAAGTAAAATTTATGAAAAGAGCTACAAATACGGTGAGACTACCTTAAACCCCAATATAAAGGTTATATCAAACCAAAACACCCACGAATTTGGTATTGTTCCATCATATATCTTTAAAAGCTTACGCATTGACCTTGTGAAGGATTAACAAATTTAGCTTTAAAATGCTTCTGAAAATCACTGGTTATATGATTGGGAGATTTGAAAATAAACATGTATCACATTTTCTCTCTATCCCAAATCCCAACTTTATTACGATCTGAGGATCTGTAAAAACCGCCATCCCATCTATCATCGAAAGAGTAACAATAACAAATTGATAATGTAGATTCCAAAGTAAGACGGTCTCAGAAGCCATAAATGGTCGTTATAACCGCTCAGCAACTTCTCATGGAGAAACCTACCGTGCGATACATCTTACAGTAGTTTAAATCCTGCACACAGATAGCAATCGCGGTTGTTGCTCCGTATTTGTTGCCAATTGAATGTTTCTGTTGCTGCTATCGAATTTTCCGGTTGTGATAGCAATCATTCGATTTAAGCAACTTACTTTTTTACACGACAATCTGGAAGCCGATTGAGTTTCAAGTTGATGTAAGAATGAAAATTCGCCTTAACGAAAAAAATTAAACCACGCGCTTTTTTTAGCGGCATAATTTTTTTCGCGAATTCAAAATGTTACCAAGTTTTTTGTTTTAAAAATTCAACTATTTAAGCTTGATGTAAACTCAAAAAACAGTTTGCTGAACATTGTGTTAAACATCAATTTAAAATATTTAACTAACTTTCAGCAATTTTTTTGCTGACATCGTGTTTTCAGCTAAAATTTTAGTTAAACGCTTTTACCAAAAACTAATTTTGAACTAATGTTTAACTAATTTATGTCGCCACCCAAAATTGTGTTGATAAACACATTAATAGCATGGAGAACAAGTAAAATTGCTACATGTGGATGTCGCAGAAAAATTAAAAGATACAAACAAAAACAAACATTATAAGACTTACACAAAATGCTACCCGCGTTTCATTTAATTTTTGCATTATGAATGCATTTTTTCTAAAAGTGGTTGTTTTTTAATTACAAATCGTAAAGTAGTAAAGTAGACAATTTAAACTTCCACATGCTTTTTGAATCTTTGAAATAGTACATCTACTTTGGGAAATATGTCTCTTCAAGTTCACTACTTTTAGCATTTTTTTGATTTTTTAAAAATTAAAAATGCGAACATAAACGCGAGTTTACACAACTTTAAGTAACAGAAAACGGTAATAAACATCCTAGAGTATGCGTAAGTCAAATTTTAACAAAATCAACGTTTGAACGCTCTCTCATTGAATGTACGATGTAAATAAAAAAAATAATAAATATAATTAATTTACCTTGATAAAAATTATTTGCACAAAATTTATGAAACCTTTTTATGAAATTATGAAGATCTATGAAACATTTGAAACATTTTCAATTTTTATAAAGGAAGAAAGGAAAGAAAAAAGAGAAGAGGGAAATACTAAGAAAAAAGAGAAGAAAAAGGAAAGCAAAAAAAAGAGGAAAAAGAAATGAGAAGGAAAAATAAAATCTTCAAGTTTTGATAGCAACGAAGTTCCCGGGAAAGCGGGAAATTAAAACAATTGAAATTCACGTGACGGAAAATCCGGCGGAAAATGTAATTTTTTTAAATAGTCCATATATGTTTATTTTTAATTTACGAATAATTTTGTCATTTCGCATAAAAAAAAAGAAAACTAAAATTCATACCATGTGCATAACAATAAATTCTTCTACAAAAATTTTTATCGTTACCAACTCTAGGCCATATGAGCCAAATAAGTTTAGGGTGCATGTCGAAAACTAACGCATTTAAAAGAGAATTTTTTACAAAAATTATTGCTCTTACAAAGACAACCACAATCCAAAATTATTCTTTTTGTGCTTCTATTTAAGAAGATATGACTATTTTCACTTTTTGGGAAAAGCGAAATTAAGCGAATAGTATCTAAACCTCAATATATATTTTTTAAACTTTAACGCTGTGCTACTAATACTTAATGTCTTTTTTTTACCAAATTTCATAAAAATCCGATATTAGTGTATAAGTCAAGAGTGTGTTTTAGAGGTATCCTGATGTGTCCTTGGTCCAAAGCAATGACTTATTTCTAAAGATAAAGCTTCAATCTTTCTTAGATTTTTTTTATCAAGAGCTTTAAGACAACTTAAGTTTAGTTTTTAGATTTTTAAAAACTGTGTTTTTTCAAAAAAATTACTTTTTAAAATTTTACGAAATTCTCATTTTGAAGCTTTCTCGCTTCCAAACCGTGCACTACACACAAAACATTTCTTCGCAAAACATTTACTAAATTAAGTTTTCTATCGGAATATATTCATTTCTAAATATAAAACACTAAATATAAGCTTCACTTCGCTGTTAGAGGGTTGAGAGAACTTATTATTAGTGTCTGATTTAACAGTTCGATAAAAAAGATATTAAAAATAAATAGCACTTAACTCCACCAAAGTAAAATAATGAACCAGAGCTTTGAAAAAAAAGCTTCAAAAGTTTGCCAACTCTCCATCAGGTGGCGAGCAACAACTTTTCTAAGACTTATCATCTCGAGCAATTACAGTTTTGCCATGTTTGAAGCACTTTATCTTTCCCCACCTTTCATATCTCCCCTATTCCCTTTCCAAAGAAAACAACACATTAATATATAGGAAGAATTTCCTGAATGTTGCTTCTCTTAAAAAAAAAATTCATTGATTTAATGCAAAAATTCTTTAATATCATGTAGGTAATTCTTTTAACTAACTAAAAATAAGTATAATAATAGTAAAGTGAGATTGAAAACTGTTTTACTAATTTTTATACTAATTTTTTTTTGTTAAGTACTTATATATTTGCAAATATTTTTCTAAAACTCTACTTTTGTGACTAATATCTAGTACAAAGAATTTTGTTGTTAGAAAAACTTTTGCTGAAAATTTCGACATAGTTATACTTTTGAAAAGCAATATTTTTCGCTTTACTGATCCCCCTGGTACTAAAGCTAAATCATTAATGGGCTATCGCTCCTTAATGTGTTAAGATTGTGTCTAAGTTTAAAAACAAACAAAACAAAACAATTTTTTTGACTTTGAGTTGAGCTTGTAAAGCTCTGTGACTATATATATAAAGGGTGTCCCAAGAAGAGCGCAATTTTTAAATTTTAAATAAAACACAGATATTTAAAAAAAAATCGTGAAACTTTATTATATCGTAAAGTAGACAGAATGAGGTTATGTATGGAACAATATATCGTGCAGATGGCCGCCGCGGCTTTGCTGGCATGCACGCGATCTTTTAATGAAATTTTCCATGACCGTTTTGCATGAATGCTGCGGTATTTCATTAATGCAGCGTCCAATTTCCTCTTTTAAATCTTGAGTCGTCGTCGGCTTATTCGCGTAAACCATAGACTTCAAAAAACCCCAAAGAAAAAAATCTAATAGTGTTAAATCGCACGATCTAGGCGGCCAATTCTGATCTCCAAAACGCGAAATAACACGACCGGGAAATGACTGATGCAGCAATTGAATTGTTTCTCTGGCTGTATGACATGTGGCGCCGTCTTGTTGGAACCACATGCCCTCCACATTCATTTCTTCAATTCTAGGCAAGAAAAAACTGGTAATCATTTCACGATACCGAACACCATTGACTGGTTGCGCTTGACCTGCCTCATTTTCATAAAAAAAAGGTCCAATGATTCCTCCAGCCCAAAAACCACACCACACAGTGACACGTTGAGGATGCATTTGCTTCTCGTGAATCACTCGAGGATTTTCCTCACCCCAAATGCGACAATTCTGCCTATTGACGAAGCCATCAAGATGAAAATGGGCCTCGCCAAATTGATCGCAATTTGCGAACTGTAGCCGCAAAACTTTCACCATTTTGGTTAAAACAATTTCACAATGAGAATGCGTTGTTCATTCGTGTAGCGCTCCATTTTTACTAACCTCGTACCTTCTACTAGCAAACAATAACAATTGTTCAAATGTCAAACAATGACACTTCGAATGTTGCCAGATTTAAAAATTGCGTTCTTCTTGGGACACCCTTTACATTATATAGGTATTGCTAAAAAGCCACATCTCTATATTCTAGATCACAACAAGTTTTGTTAAAATCAGTCTTTATCTCCGAAAAAGGGGGCATTTGGTATATCTCATAAACTAGCATTGCCAAAATCTCGAAATTTCGCACGTTGCTTCTTTTATTGACCAGAACAAAATAAAGCAAAGCATTTTAGGTTATTCGAATGTTTTAGTCGCAAACATGGGCTGAGAAATTTCAGAAATTCGATTCATTTTTGTTTTTAATTTAAGGACCATAAATAAATTTTTGCATTCATCAATGAATTTTCACTGAAATTCTGCCAATAAAACTTTTCATTAAGTTATTGCATTTTTTCATTAAGTTTTATGAAAATTTTCATATTATATATTAAACATTTCACACAACTAACGAAAAAGTTTCATTAAAAATAGTTTCATTATAACCACGAAGCTTTTTCATAAAGTTTAAGAAATTTTTATTCCCATCGGGAAGAAAACTTCATTCGTTTAGTGAAAAATTTTCATTAAACTCGTCCTACACTTAGGGTACTTCTGCTTTAAAAATATGCAGTTGTTTGGGTTGTAATACAGTTTATTTATTTTTAATGTAAATGTCAATCATTTGTAGAACAAATTAAATTTTTTTTACTAACCTTGTAGTTTATTTTAAAAAACAAACCACATTAAATGACTGTTTTATGATTTTACATTCATTTTTTGCAGTAGTTTTTTGTTATTTAAAAAAATCTTAAAAATTACTAACATGTAGTTCATTTTTTACTCCAATTGTTAGTCATTTTTTAAACATTAAAAACAAACGACAATGTTAGTTGAATTTACTGATATGTAAGTCGTCCTTTCTTTAAGTGAAATTTCATTTGTTTTAAACTACATTTGCAGTGGTATTTACCTAAATAGTATTCTAAGTGTAGGAATTCTCTTTGTGTAGTGAAAGGGTTAGGAAAACCCCTATTTTCTTACTGTTATGCCTGTTCCTAAATGACTCCACAGCATGAGCATTTGATTGAGTCGACTGATTATTTAGCGATTAAATTTTCGAAAACCGAAAGAAATTAGTAGAGACCGCTTAACAGCGGGTTTTAATTTTTCAGCCATAAATATTTACTACTGATCTCGTCCTTAGATTCCATAAGAAATAAATCAGATTGATTGCCGGTTGAAAGTCTGTGTATATAAAAAACTGCATGAAAATGCTACAAACTTTAAAGTCATTTTTCGCTTAAAACTGACCATACATCGAAAAATAAAGTATGCAATTGAAGTCAGAGTGTCCGAAATATATATATAATTGATAGTCAGAGCATCATTAATTTGTTTTATGTCAAGCCGTGTTATCAAACTAAATTAAATTTACATTTGATTTAAAAACCCCGTCTCATAAGTACCATTTTAAAAGTTCAAATGTTCTAATAAAACGAGCTTTTGTAGCAATTTTATCATCCCTGTAGCACACAAAAATTGTGTTTGCTTTTTGAACATAAAAAAAAAACTAACGAAGAACAACATACAAAAAAAACGACAGATACATGCAGCCATTCTTGTAGTTCTAAGTGTGTGTCCTGTATATGCGAATGTATGTTGGTGTGTGTTTGGTATGTATGCGAATAAGGATAAAAACCCAAAAATTTTATTTAAAAAACACCCATTTTGGTTGTAAAAAACATGGGTCACAACCTTTTATGGAATATCCAACAAAGTGAACACAATGCATTATGGCCATTTGTAATAAATACGTCCATTGGGTGTTTTTTCCATTCTTTTTTTTTTTGGATATTTAAATACTCACCTACACACATACATACTCAGTCACAACACATACATACATAGCTATTTGGTGAAACACCCGAAAATGGTTATCGCGGTTGTTAAACTGCGTGGTTTTCATACAAAAAAAAATTCTTCTGTTCTTATTTTTTTTTTTTCTTGTACACAATTTTTTTTTTTTTCTTTAATTTTAAACACTTTCACTTGCAATTTTTTATTTTATTTTTTAAATAAAATTTTAATTAATATTAAATTTATTTTTATTAATATTATTTACTTCTTTTTTATATGCTTTTAGGTGTTGATAAATTTAATTTTTCTTTAAAATTCTTTTACATATAGATATAACTTTTTTTCTTGCTAATTTCCTTCGCACATTCTTTGCTATTTTTTTTTATTGTCGCGTACTATTTAATTTTTTAGTTGATAACACCATATGTGTTGTAGCCTGAACTCAACTGACAGTAAAGTGAGCTGATATAGTACGCTCAAAACTTCCGCGTTAATTAAAGTTTGCAAAAAGCTCTCTTTTTGGGAGAGCTTTACAAATAGAACATGGTTGTTAAATATAGGAATTTTGAGAAAGAGTAATATGTTAGAGCACATGTTTATCATTGTCCTTTTTTATATACCCAGTAGTAAGAAAAATGACACAAGGCACAATCCACGAATTAACCCTCAAACCGGCCTAAGCTTGTTTGCAATAAAATTTATACACTGATAATAATCCATGCGTAAAAATACAAATAAATGTCAAAATAACTAAAAATTTTGTAAAATAAACGAAAATTTGTTCATTTTACAAAAGATTTTGTTGTTTTGACATTTTTTTTGTATTTTTAGCATGGATTATTATGAGTGTACCACTTGTTCGGCACAATAAATAAACAATATGATCTTCTACCAACATTTTTTTCGTTGCTTTTTTTTTAGGCGATATGAGACAAAATAGGTTAAGAGTGAAAAACTAGTCCATAATAATAAATATCTTTAGGCATATATTATTTTCTCTTACCAAGATATAACTACAGTCCAAAAATTTCCCTTTTTGTGCTTTTAGTAAAAACCGAAAAAAGCGAAATTGAGCGAAAATGCACCTTAATTTCAACATATTTTGATTAAACTTAAGGCTTTGCTAATATTACTTAATATAATCTTTCTGAAGAATTTAATAAAAATCCGCCCATATTTCAAGTTAAAAATCCGCCCACAAACAGAGAAATAAAGTAACAAACCGAATTAAAAAGTGTATATTAATAGTAATAACTAATAAATTCAGTTAGTACAACGATATTTACATTCGATTTCTCAATAGGACTAAAACTCTGTTGACTTAACCAATTTCAGCTAAAATTTTTGTTATACTTACACAGTGCAACACATAAATTGGTTCCTCTTTCGTACCCGGTTTTTTTTTGAAGTGTATATCGAAACTAAAAAAAATCCGCAAAGGACTTGGCCAGATTACATCGAAATTTTTTTTTTTCGACACCCTAAGTTTTTGCACCCAAACATGATTTTTTAAAAAAGGAAAATTTTTATGGAATCCATATATCATAAACCGTTCGGAATTTTGTTTGTATGTCTTTGGCAAAGTTGTAGATCCAAACCAAAGCAAAAAAAATTCTCATATGGACCCCGACCCAAAAAAATTGCATCCACTGCCATCAAAATTGCAAAAAATTGGGAAAAAATGCTATTTTTTTATGATTTTTTCATGATTTTGTCCTGAAATGGCTTAAATACTGGGAATTTTAAGAAATCTTTCTTCAGCTAAATTATATCTAACAACAATATAAACAACTCTCTAGTACATGTCATCTTAATACGAACATTCCTTAACCCTAGAAAGCACATCTTTTTGCTCGCATCTCTTGCACTCCAGTTTGTGCGCTTATACTGATTGCCCGGGTATCGTGAGTCCCAATCGCAAATAAAGCAAAAGAAGCTAGGGAAGCCACCTTTTGAAATTATTCCTGAAAGAAGAGCACTTGAGAAAGGATACTACTAAATACAAATAGTCAAAGTAAATTATCATAATAAAATGAAAATATTAATAGAAAGTGATTAAAGTGATTTAATTTTATTTTCTATATCCTTAACTCTTTTTTTATTAAATCCTTTAACAGCTCCTATAAGAAATTGTAAAATGAAAAAATTATAAGTATGTGTAATAGACAATTTTAAATATGTTGAATGATCTTTTAGAACCAGCTCACGAAGCTCTTACCTTATCCTCTTCACACCAGTTTTCAGACCTTTGCCTCTTTTTGTTTCGTTCAAAAATAGAAAATATACAATTAAAATTATTTTGGTATGTCCATTCATAGTATTTATTAACACACATACCTTGTTTTCCACTTCTTTTATTGGTTTTATTTGTTTTTGGAAATCTAAATCCATTTTTTATTTTTTTTTGGCACAAATCAGTCTATTTTTGGTAAAAAAAATCACAGAAATAAAATAAAAACCTGACAAAATATGTTAGTGATGTAAATCAGATGTAAACAAACTCTTTATTCGATTATTTTTGTTACCATATACTACTAAATAGAAAACTCAAAACAGTTTTGCAATATTTTTGTTGAAATTTTTTTCAGAACTCATTTTATACGTTTTTTATTTTTAAAACATACTTTTAAGTCGAATGTTGAAAAAAAATTATGGACAAATAAACATATAATTGATTACCGGGTTTATTAATCAGTGGTTTAAAGCGTCACTAACAACTAAATGGCAAGTAAATAAAAAGAGAGAGAGAGAGAAAATTACTACAAACGCTCAATAGTTATGGAGCTGTTATTGTTTCTTTATGAATTAAAACTTAAATGTTTATAGATTAATAATCTAGTGTGGTCAAATTGCAAACATATACATATACAGAGTAAAGCGAAAGACAAAGACACACATCTTAGGTAGATTTTTATGGTTCCTTTTTCGTATTGCAAAAAAAGGGTTGTTTTTTCGTTTCGTTTGTTTTTGATTATTTTTTCGTTTCGTTTCTATAATTATCTTCGGCAGTTGCGTCCTTTAAAAGATAGCTTCATTTAGACAACCATTGATGTAAGTAGTTGAAAGAAAATTTTTGTTATGTTATATATATTTATTTCTATATATTTTCAGATATTAAATTAATTCATGTCATCAATGTAGGAAAATGAATGATTACTAAGAAGACAAGAATAGAGCAAAATTGATTATTAATAGGTTTTTGTTAAAGTTCTGCTTATTATAGAGGCTCCAACTTTTCTAAAACTTCGGGTTCTGATGAGATCTTTAGCCAGATCGAAATACTAGTATCAACCTAGCTAATATGTTTGATTGCTTTATTTTTGTAAATATACGGAGGTTGAAAGCTCGTTTATAAATTGAAAAGAAAATTTTTATATTTCGTAATTATTATAAATTATTTTTAAAAGAATCACAAAAATATGTTTTTATGATTTTCAGCAAATAAATTAACTAAATTACATTTTTCTACAAATTTTTTGCGTTTTTTTCAGTCTACTAAAATTCAACAAAAAATTTATAATTTTTAGCACGGCTTTTTTATTGCAAATCCACTAAGTGTTAGCAAAACTTTGCTAAATCTACTAATTTGATGCTAAAAATCAGCTCGCTGATTTTCAGCAAAGATTTTGTGACACTAGCAATTTTTTTTGCAAGCACCCTCCTGACTAAAATTTTGCTGACTCAAGCAAAATTTTTTGCTGACTTTACAAACTTTTTTTTTTTGAGTGTAAGTAACCGAATTGAGTCATGGCAAATAGCTAA